>JABBWI010000146.1:0-180067 GCA_016647755.1 Suillus subluteus | reverse complement strand
CAGTGCCCAAAGGACTTCATTCCAAAGCTGAAGGATCACCTTCTCTCACGACTCCTAGGCTTGGACTATGATGGCGATGAGCAGGAATTCAGTAATGCCCAACGAGGTAACATACTGTTCATCAACAACCTCAACAGAGTCTCCCAAGCCCAGCGCTTTCAAATCATTATACAACATATGATGTTCGCACGCGACCAAGACACTTGAAACCAGGGTGGCGGGCCGCGCTATAATGATGTTATCGAGGGAACAAAGCACCAACCCTCATCCATTCTGGTATGCGCAAGTTTTGGGCGCCTTTTGTATACAGGTACTCCCACATTGGCCTGGATGCTCATAATCGGTTCCCCACAATCGATGGAGTTTTGTGGGTTCGGTGGCTTGGTGTAGTTCCGCATTACCGGTGGGGCTTCAAGGAAGGTTGGCTCCCGAAAGTTGGATTCATACCGGATTCACCCGCTGCATTCGGCTTCCTCAACCCTTCCCTTGTCCTCAGAGCTTGCCATCTTATACCAGCCTTTGCTGATGGTCACACGGATGATCTCCTTCGGCATGGCCCCACAGTTGCACGACCATTTGGAGGAGTAACTGACTGGAGTGCATTCTATGTTAACATGTGAGTCCATTGACTCGACATAGATTAAAGACTTTCCTCATAATCGACAATTCAAACACAGTTTTGCGGATCATGATATGTTTGCTCGCTTTGCACGCATTGGCGTCGGTCATGAAATTCAGTATGTTTTGCCAAATGCAACTGACGATGAAGTTTTTGTCGGGAGCCTGAGCAATGATGATGAACCTCTGGATGAGGGTGATCTGGGACCTACCACAAGCAATACCATTGAGTCCGGTGTTAACAACCACCAGGATCGAGCTCAAGGGGAGACAACTGATGACAAAGAAGACAGTGAATCTGATGCATGCGATAGTGAAGACGAGGATACATCCACGATCAACTCAGATGATGAAGGTTGTAGCTCAGAAGATTACAGTGATTCCGAAGATGAAGGACCAGACTTCAAATTTTAGAGTCATTTTATTATTTCATGTACTTATGTTGAGCAACAACGGTAGACTGACCTTTTCATCAACTTGAAGCCCAAACTCCAAGTCAGACTGGCCCGGGCATATGTGTGACTGTCACAGTGTGCCACATCACACTTAAACAGTTAGGCATCTGCCTTCTGCGCACTGTTTGTCTCACCAACGAACTTTTGAAATTGATCAAAGCTATCCTGCATTTATTATGTGTGCAGATCTCTTCATCAGTCGTGTTAGGTCGGCAAGTTCAGAACGACTTTTGTGGACTCACAGAGACAAAAATCGGATTATATTCGAAATTCCATGACCTTACCATGTACGAGCGCGGCTCATATGCAAGTGCTATTGGCATAAATGTAAGATTCTCGGTTTATTACTATGGTACTCATCTTATTTATGCAATGTAGGTTCACTACCTGCCTCGATGCAAGCAAGCGTGTCAGGACTGCAAATCAAGGACTATGTATTCAAGGAAGACCGCAAATCTTGTGGGAACCACTGGCTTTATTACATGGTCAGTCTCGAATATTTGGAGCTCAGATTCATTATGGCTGACCTGTGCAAGAAGAGAGATCATCGATATCTAGCCTGAAGCTCAGTATACAGGATATTGTCTAGTTGAAGGCTCAGATTGAGTGCCTGACCCAGAGTTTGCAAGAGATTGAGCAACCCTTGCTGAGGTACGTTTGTCAACGTGCAACATTGCTGATCATGAATGATTCTAGCATCAGGAGAGAGAACGGGCCATGAAAGTGGTGACTTCAGAATGCTTCCGCAGACTCGGTACCAAACTGCAAGCATTGCCTGCAGAACTTGAACCCATCAACAGGTTTCTGTTGCACAAGCAGAGCTACGAGCTTGGGATGCACATAGATCACCCGTCTTCAAGTTGAGGGAGAGAGCTACTGTTTAGAAGAACACGATATGCAGTTACAGTGGGCAAAGTAAGTGTCCATCTTTCTTTAAGTTGACGGTCCTTGACGCATTTCTCCCAGTGAGCTCTCCCTGAGACCTAAGGCTTGAGATCGAAACACTGAAAATTTAGAAGGGTGATGCTGCGGTGCAGAAATCAGCCACAGAACACCAAGTCTGGGTACGTGTTTTCTTTTCAGGAAATAATGACATTCTGACTGCAGTCTACAGTTCTCACTTCTCAATGCTAACTTCAGAATTTACAAGGATAGCAGCACGGAGTGTAAATCTATCGGTTTTCTCAACAGCCAGAGGCCTTGGCATTGATGCTACTGTCAGTGAGCTGAAGGGTAAGATCAAAACCGTCGAACGAGATGCATTGCACCCTGATGAGCGGCTGAAGCCTGTAGCAGAGGCCACCACCAAAACCTTTTGTTGCTCTCCGTCGCCCATCATAGCTGGGCCCGCAGTAGTGTATGTCTTAGGACTTTGTATCCCATCATAACCCCTAGACGAATAAAGATAGTTGTTGCCCTATACTGCAGATCTGTATGGGAGGTGTTTGCTCGCCCCAAATGCCATTATACTATGCATGATTTCGAGCTTGAAAAATGGGAGTCCTGGTGCTTTCACCGCTGCTGATGGATAATATGGGCATATGATACCGAAATAATATTCTTATCACTTACAATACCTCTGGCTAAAAGCTGATGAGCTATAGTTTTCATAGTGCATGATCTCAATATCTCCGAAGTCGCTGTCAAACTACGGTCACACTGGATTGCTATATAAAATCCTACTTTATCACACAATTTTGATGGGAAACTGCAGAAGTTGGAACACTAGCTTGGAACCCAATATAGGTTTCTATTGGTTTATCGGAAGAAAGCCAAAATAAATAAGAGACTATAGATCGGTAATGTGATCGGCAATTTGGATGGTGGAGTGTAGAAATATGGATACTAGCTAGAGAGCTGATATGGGTTAATATGGGTTCACAAAAGAGCAAAGCAGAAGACAAAAGAGATGACAGATTAAGCACCTTATGTGTGTCTCACAAGCCATCACATAGACATATAATGGAAAAACTGATTCGCTCGACCTTATAAGGTATATATGGTCATATCATGTTGGTTGGTTTTCAGTGATGCAACCGTTCCTTTCCTCAACAATCTATATAGGTTTCAATTGGAACATTGAACAAAAAAATAGTTCACCTGAATTCTTTAAAAGTCGATAAGTACCTTCTAGCGATTCACAGATGGAGAAAGCGTCACTCGCACGTTTTGCAAGACGTCCAACAACTGTACGGCAAGTTGCTACATGCCTGCGCAGCAGCGCCACAGGGTAGAGCCTATTTGACGAGCCTCGAGGAGATGCTGTCCTACTGCGGCAATAAACCTTTCATGCCGCAAAGACCCGGACAGCACGTAGCCGACAATTTAGACTGGTGGTCTGATTTGCTACAATCAGGCAGGGTATCAAAACCGATCCTTCTTGCAGCACCCCCAACGAACCTCCTTGCATTCTCGGATGCAAGTTCAGGCATAGGTCTCGGCATTGTCATAGGCGAATTTTGGAGAGCCTGGCGCCTCATACCAGGGTGGAAAACTTCCAATGGCAAACGGGACATCGGGTGGGCAGAAGCCATTGCCTTCGAGCTACTGGTGTATACCATCGCCACTTTCACTAATGCTAGCGGAAACTTCATCATCCACGGTGATAACACGGGAGTCGTGGAAGGCTGGTGGAAGTACCGTCACCACAACAGAGTGGTCAACGAAGTTTTCAGGAGAATCCATAAGTTCCTTAGCAAACTACCCAGACACTTTGAGGTCACGACCACTTACGTTGCAAGCGCACTCAATCCAGCAGACAGACCATCCAGAGGCATCCTTGGCCCAGCCGAGTTTCTTCTCCCTCCCGTTGATATTCCCCCAGAACTTAACAAGTTCATCATCGATGCCACAAAGCCTCTCTCCCCCACCGAACTCCGGCATCTGAGTGACGGAAGCTACTCCACTCCAGCTCGCAAGCTCATCAATCGAGAGCTTGTCAAGCAACAAGCCGCAGACCGAGCTAGAGCTTCGCACATCGAGGAAGAAGGACTCATCAGGGCGGCTCTCCAGGATGAATGACTCCACAGGAGCATCACGTTTCGGAGCGCCACTAATGACTGTCTCAACCCTCCCAACACCCACTCCCAAGAACTACAGACCAACCTTAACACCCCACCCTTCATTGCTCCGCCCCCATTGTCTATCAAGAGACAGATTAAGGCTGTGGGCACCTTCAGGAACCAATCCAAGAATGCTGCAACTAGCGGCAGCAGCAGGCAATCAGCAAGGTGCAGAAATCACAGACACCCAGCTAGATCGTATTTTAGACGTCATGGGGTCATCTTGGGCGCAATCCACAAAAGAATCCTATGGAGCGGGTTTGTTAGTGTTTCATGTCTTCTGTGACGCGAACAATGTAGAAGAAGACCAGAGATGTCCGGTAGCTCCCGCCCTCCTCCTCACTTTCCTGTCCAGCTGTGCTGGGTCATACTCAGGGTCGGCCCTATCCAATTACGCCGCCAGCATCAGAGCATGGCATCTCCTCCACGGCAGAATGTGGCTTATCTCAGCCAACGAATTAAAAGCAATCCTGGACGGTGCGAAAGCATGCGCACCTGACTCATCCAAGCAGCCGAAACGACTCCCTTTCACACCGGATGCTCTATCCAGAATCCGCAAACACCTGAAACTAGATGAGCCGTTAGACGCCGCAGTTTTCGCCTGTTTGACCACGACGTTCTATTGCATCGCGAGGCTAGGCGAGTTCACTGTAAAAACTGTAAAGAATTTCGATCCAAGTAAACACATCTCAAGAAAAGGAGTATCTGAATCAACAGACCGTCACAGCCTTCCCGTCACCAAATTCCACATTCCGAGCACCAAAACCGCCCCCTTAGCAGGAGAAGACACATTCTGGGCAGAACAGAATGGGCCAACAGATCCTAAGGCCGCACTTCTGAATCATCTGCGCGTCAACACTGCAAGCGATGATTCCCACCTCTTCGCGTGGAAACATCCCAAAGGCACTAGGCCTTTATCAAAGAAAGAACTCATCAGACGAGTATCGTCGGTGGCTTCAGCAGCAGGTCTCCCAGATCTGAAGGGTCACGGCCTACGAATCGGGGGAACGTTAGAGTACCTTCTGCGAGGAGTACCTTTTGAAGTAGTGAAGAGCATGGGTAGATGGTCCAGCGACGCCTTCGCACTATACCTCAGAGACCATGCACTAATCCTAGCGCCTTACATTCAGGCATCCCCAGCACTGGAACCGTTCACACGCTACACGCTGCCACCAGTGCGGTAACAGCCAAGTGAGTTTGTTCGCTCCTAATACGAGGGCATCAAGCTTCGCTATACGCGTCACTTCACTCCTAATTCCCGGGATCACAGCTCATCTTGATTCTTGACACCTAGGTTCGGATCCTTGTTTCAGGCCGGAAAAGCCCGCTGGGCTTTCGCCCAAACACCCAAAAACCTTTGTTTTCACCACCACGTCGGTTACATACGTTTTGACCTACGTGTCGTAGTCAATCATCCTTTTCCTGTATCCACTAACGATTCGGTTAACCACGAATCTCACCGTTTTCCAATTGCCGTCAAGCATAGCAGCACATAGACTTTGCAGGTGTCCAACGACGCGTGGAATAAGAATGTCAATGAGGGCCAAATCTACCAGCCTGTCATGGTGTCAGCCATCTCGTGCTTCCTCGACGTGTCTTGATTCTGCTATCAGCGTCTGCCGCACCTTCATTGTTTTGTTATCTGCTTCCTATTTTCGATTGCCTCCACTGTCTGCTCTCGACATGTTTTCGATCAGCTCTGCTGTCTATTTCCTTTCTGCTCGGCTCTCAACATGTTTTCGAGGTATACTCCACCTGTTTCGCATCGGTTTCCCTGTATTTCCAGCTGCTTTTGTATACCGATTGTATTCTACATAATACCCACCAAACAATCAAAGCATATTTGATACTATTTAAGCCCATTATGGGAGGACAGCGCGAGTGTGCGCGGATATGCCTAGATATGCGCAATGTAAAAGGAAGCACAAGAGAGCACATGAGACACTGCCCCGTCTTATAGAAAATATGCTGCGAGTCCGGGTATCGGGCGAAATGCGCTCGTATGTGCTGTCTCTCGAACGCGCATCTCAACATATTCAGCCCTATTCGGGGGAAGTCAATTCTCACTGGGTTTGAGGGATGATATCTGATTGATCCAAGCAAGTATTTCAGCACGAATTCCAGTAGGATATCGATCGATGGGATCAAGGTAGAAGTTCTTCATGAAATCGCAAAGCAGTGACTCGCGCGGTCCGTCGGCGGAATGTCTGAACGCTGCAAAAGATCGATTGGAGAACTGTTCGTGGTCTTGGCAACGTGCTAGTGCAATATTCAGGGTGTTCTTAGCATTGCTTCATAGAAGATCGTAGACGTACTAACACAGATTTGAACAGCGCCCAAGTACTTGTGAAGACGTTTTCTCTCAAGGAGATCGATGCTTAATCACAACATCCATAACCTTTCTTCCAATTGGTGTACACGCTAATAAAATGCGACCACAAGTATATGTGTGTGTCATAGGCAATTTCCTGTCATAGGACATGGTCGACGTGTGAGGTGATAAGGGCAATCGTACAAAGAAGTGAGAGGTAGTACAAATCGGAATGGGACATCTGGGACGCGATGAGCGGAAGTCCGAAGATGTCTTGAACAGATTACCTTCCGCATCCACGTGCATGTCATGGGAACTTACGAGAGTCAAAGTGGATGACCTATTCAGGGAGGACAGACACAGATGCTGAAACAAGAGTGCCAAACATCGAGTTGGAATTCGAGGACGAGTGAACTTTCAAATATGGCTCTGGGAAGCGTCGATGAGCTAGGTGACGAAGGAGCAAGTGGATGTTCCAAATTGGTGGAAAGTGTGCTCATCTCGACGAGAAAGGCCTTGAAAATGAATAGTAGTAAGACAAGTGGGTAGTAGGGAAGGGAAGACATACCGAGAAATGCCCTCCTTACAATTAACTTATGAAATTGATCCTACTCTTGCACATGCCATGTCGAGCAGTTGAGTACGCATCGTGGTGAGGGAAGGGAGTGCCTTTGGCAGGAATATGATACCGCTGACTGCTTTTCGAATTTTCCTCCTTCAAGAGCGTCCTTCACAGTGTTTCTTTTGAAATACGACTTTAGCTCCAGAACGTCGTCTCATGGAACCGGCTCGGTCGTTGCTTAGCCGTGCCTTGAATACTATATCGCCCAAATCTCGCCAGCGCAAGCAAAATGATCAGGTATCTCATCTCAATGTTTTTCCTAGATTTAGCTGGCAAGATCAGATCGAAAATCCACCGAATAGTAAAGCTGGACAAAGCGATACACAAGCATGGGAAGATTAGCATCGAAGGATCACTCACATCGTCGTTGTGGAATACTTGCAATGCACTGCAGATCAATCGATCAAGCCTTAAGCTGCTTCATCATGAGAATTATGGCAACATTACTCACTTAATGCTGCACCCAAGCACATCTTTTTGTGCAAGATAAGACTCCTGAAATGTATCCGAGTCAATACTGGTAGGTGGCCAGAGAGCTACAGACTCACCGTGGACCCCTTCGCAAGACCTCCGACTTCTGATAGCCTTTTCGCAGCGGCACGCTGTCCCCTTCACACGACCATATTTTCAACCACTGGCTATCACGTGTCTTGTGCATCTAAGTATCGCATCGCCGTCCGAATCTGCAACTCGAGTCTCGCATAGTTGTCCATTAGTATTATATGATGCTTGACAAGGTTTCTTTCCCCCCGACCGACTGATCGCGCTAGATGATTACATAAGCAGCGGGTGTCGACCGTCCGGTGAATGTAGAAGGAACAACTTATCTGAATTTCCTGATCTCGTGCGGTATGTAATATTGCTCTCAGCTGGCATCGAAGAGATCATTATCATTCACTAGTAATGGTCATGACGTCGATAGGCCGGCCCATCTTTGAAATTCGGAAATGAACTTATCATTGCGTGCTGTCGGGCTACTTTGAAAACGCCCTAGGAGATAACAGAGCCCTCCTAGCATTACTATCAAGACTATAAAAGTGGGACCGTCAACCATCCCTGAAATCAGGAAACAAGACTGGGAAACTAGTAGCTCATCCGAGCCCGAATCAAACAATGACAAAATTATCAGTGGGTGCGATTCTGGCTGTCGCACTTGCTGCCGCGACAGCGTCGTCGCCTGGAGCAGTTGTGCGTCGACAATTGCAATTCTGCAGTGTTACATCTGAACGTCTGCCTCGCAGTACATTGACCCTCTACTGTACAATGATGTGGGAGCAAACTACACAAAATGGCGCAACTCGTCCGCTATTGGCTTTAACCCCACTAACACTGCACCACCATTCATTCAGGTCTTTGACAGATCATTCCTCGATATCACCGGACCATCTGCCACCATTCGCAAAATTGCTTCGAATCCTGGCTTTGCTTTTGCCCATGAAGCACCCATCTATGTTCAAGATCTAAACTTGGTCATCTTTGCGAGCGCTCGTGGTGGCGCACTTGGATACAGTGGCTGGTATAACAACAGCGTTGTTAGCATGATCAATATGACAGAAGTCGACATGGCGCTGGCTTCTACGACTGGAGATGTCAATATTCAGGTTCAAACAGTGAGTCGCTCCCGCTCGGTCATTGATACTTTAGTCATCACTTTCAGCTCAACCTCTCCGATGATGTCCAAATGCTCAACGGGGCAACAGGCCCATACAAGGGAGACCTTCTGTTCGTCACCGCAGGTCGCGCTTTGCTTCCTCCTTCTGTTGTTCGCGTCAATCCCAGCCCTCCCTACAATACCACTGTTATTCTGGACAACTTCTTAGGCAGGCAGTTCAACTCGCTTGATGATATCAAAATTCTCCCTGGCACGGACATTATGTTCTTCACCGATCCCCCGTGAGCAATCGATGAGATTATCATATCTACAATGCTAATGGCTTCTTCAGCTACGGGTGGCTTGGCGGTTTCCGTCCTGAACCAATGCTACCATCACAAGTATACCGATTTGATCCGTCCACTGGGCAGGTCAGAGTTATCGCTGACCAGTTTGTGCTTCCAAATGGCATTGCGTTCGCCCCCAACGGAAAAACTGCCTTCATGTAAGTTTGGATTTCTCACATCTGTGGATCAATCCTGGAATAACTCATTAGCACCGACACGGGTATCTATGGAGGCTTCCTTGGAACGAACCAGACCTTTCCAGCCACAATGTGAGTTTCCCCCGGCGTGATGGTAATCAGATACTCAAGCAAACTCTAAAGCTATCAGTTTGACGTTGACCCAACGACGCAGGCATTCACGAACCGTAGAGTGTTCGCCTACACTGACTCCGGTGCACCAGATGGCATTCACCTTGATACCAATGGAAACGTTTATTCCGGCTGCGGGGATGGTATTCATGTCTGGAATGACGAAGGCACGCTCATTGGAAAGTTCTTCCTAAACAGCACCGCATCCGATTTGATCTTCACTAAGTCTGGTCTCGTTATTTTGGGAGGAACGGCGATGTATGTGACAAACATCCAAGCTCATGGAATGTCTCTAGCCGCGTGGTAGTTTTCTGTGTACCGCTATGCCTGCGAATTTGATGTGTATGATGGGTACCCATACAGTGAACGTCGTGATCACTGATATTTGCGCATTCAACTTTTGATCTTTTCAACACACTGGACAGAACTATCCTGTGTACACATCACTAATTATTCTAGGAAGGACCATGGTTCAGCTAAATCCTGATGGCCCGGCCCAGTGTTTGGTTCGCGCATCGGAATGGGCGCCTTTGTGCGTATTTCAATCTTCACACATTCCCGTCATTGAATTTAATGTTTGCCTCATACTACAGGCCCGAGTCTTCTAGGTCCAAGACAAAATGACTGGTCAAGTGGTACTAACCGTAAAGAAGTCCCGTGCATCGTTGCGGCTCAAAAGTACAATATTGCAACATGAAACCCGTGTCCTTCAAATTCGAACTTTGTGCGGTCATCCAGCCACCCCTTTGGTGTAGTAGGCCGTCGGGCGATTCGAATATTTCGAACATCTCCCAACGAAGATATTGGGGCCGAGTCACATAGGTGATATCTGCGGACAAGCTGAGGAAATGCGAAACAGGATCGTTCCTCAGCTGGCCGTACAAATGGTGAATTTTTTTCATCCATTTATGTCCTTTGCAAAGTACTACTCTATGTAGGACAATTCAATCTAGTCTATAGGACCCCCAGTGTCCTTATCACATCTCTCAAGATGCGCGAATGCCCTGGTGTAGGACGTATCCCACAAGTCCGTCGTTCCCGCCGGCCGTTTTAGACGCGCCATCCATCATGATGAGATAACTTTGAGAGTACATGCAATATTGTGTATCTATCTGGTGCATAACTGAACACGTACAGGAATCGGATGGGATGAATATGACATGGACAGGTGCTCTCTTGAGCCAGTGCTCTTGTTTGACGGGTGATTTCATGTAGGCGAGTGGCTGGTGATGTACAGGCGGTATAGGGAGAGGAGGGGTGTGGACAGTGCATGGCGATACAATTGATATTCACTGGTATAGAACACTTTGCCGAGTAGTGTGGTACAGATGCTAAGCTGAATGAGGGGGTGTGGGAGCCGTCATGTCGACGGCAACACTATGTAGACGCGCCAGCAAGCAGTCGATTCATGATGTGACCGGTGACCGGTGACCGCCGACCGGTGAATATTTGAATTTCAAATTTTCGGTAGACACTCTCGAGCTCAAGTGCTAAGGGTGTCGCGCTCCTCCTATCTCGTGTTCTCGGCGATGCAAGACTCGCAAGTCGAATGTCGAACTGACTACATAAATGCTTACTAGAAGGAACAACTGATCTGAATCTCCTGATCTCGCCGTGCAGTGTCACGCGGCGGTACGTAATGCTCTCGGGCATCAAAAACTTGACCAAGGCTCAGCGCTCATGACTCAATTAATGGTCGAGACTCGAGACTGACTTCGACCGGCCGGCCCACTGTCCTTGAAATTCGGAAATGAACTCATCATTGCGTGCTGTCGGGCTACTTTGACAACGCTCTAGGTGATAACATGGCCCTCATAGCATTACTATCAAGACTTTACAAGTGGGACCGTCAACCATCGTTGAAATCAGGAAACAAGACTTGGGAAATAGCTCATCCGAATCAACGATGACAAAATCAGCAGTGGGTGCGATTCTGGCTGTCGTCCTTGCTGCTGCATCGTACACGACAGCGTCGCCGCCTGGAGCAGTTGTGCGTCGACAATTGTAATTCTGCAGTGTTAGCATCTGAGCGTCTGCCTCGCAGTACATTGACCCTCTACTGTACAATGTTGTAGGAGCAAACTACACAAAATGGCGCAACTCGTCCGCTATTGGCTTTAACCCCACTAACACTCCACCACCATTCATTCAGGTCTTTGACAGCTCATTCCTCGATATCACCGGACCATCTGCCACCATTCGCAAAATTGCTTCGAATCCTGGCTTTGCTTTTGCCCATGAAGCACCCATCTATGTTCAAGACCTAAACTTGGTCTTCTTTGCGAGTAATGGTGGTGGCGCACTTGGATACAGTGGCTGGTATAACAACAGCGTTGTTAGCATGATCAATATGACAGAAGTCGACATGGCGCTGGCTTCTACGACCGGAGATGTCAATATTCAGGTTCAAACAGTGAGTCGCTCCCGCTTGGTCATTGATGCTTAACCGTCATGACTTTCAGCTCAACCTCTCCGATAATGTCCAAATGGTCAACGGGGGAACAGGCCCATATAAGGGAGACCTTCTGTTCGTCACCTCAGGTCGCGCTTTACTTCCTCCTTCTGTTGTTCGCATCAATCCCAGCCCTCCCTACAATACCACTGTTATTCTGGACAACTTCTTAGGCAGGCAGTTCAACTCGCTTAATGATATCAAAATTCTCCCTGGCACGGACATTATGTTCTTCACCGATCCCACGTGAGTAATCGATAATATCATCATATCTACAATACTAATGGCTTCTTCAGCTACGGGTGGCTTAACGGTTTCCGTCCTGAACCAATGCTACCATCACAAGTATACCGATTTGATCCGTCCACTGGGCAGGTCAGAGTTGTCGCTGACCAGTTTGTGCATCCGAATGGCATTGCATTCGCTCCCAATGGCAAAACTGCATTCGTGTAAGTTTGGGTTTTTTCTCACATCTGTGCATAAATCCTACAATAACGCGTTAGCACCGACACGGGTGCTCTTGGAGCCTTGTTCGGAACGAACCAGACCTTTCCAGCCACAATGTGAGTTTTTCCGCCTAGCGTGATGGTAATCAGATACTCAAGCAAACTCTAAAGCTACCAGTTCGACGTTGACCCAACGACACAGTCGTTCATGAACCGTAGAGTGTTCGCCTACATTGACTCCGGTGCACCAGATGGCATTCAGCTTGATACCAAGGGCAACGTTTATTCCGGTTGCGGGGATGGTATTGAGGTCTGGAATAGCGAAGGCACGCTCATTGGAAAGTTCTTCCTAAACAGCACCACAGCCGAGCTGATGTTCACGAAGTCTGGTCTTGTTATTTTGGAGGAAACAGCGATGTATGTGACAAACATTCAAGCTCATGGAATGACTCTAGCCGCGTGGTAGCTTTCTGTGTACCGCTATGCCTGTTGCGAATTTGATGTGTATGATGGGATACCCATACAGTGAACGTCGTGATCACTGACATTTGCGCTTTCAACTTTTAAAAACTATCCTGTGTCCGCATCACTAGTTATTCCAGGAAACATTTTCAAGTTCAGCTAAATCATGATGACCCCGCCCAGTGCTTGGTTCGCGCATTGGAATGGGTGCCTTTGTGCGTACTTTAATGTTCACACATTCCTGTCATCGAACTTAATGGTTGCCTCATGCCACAGGCCCAAGTTTTTCAGGTCCAACACACAATTACTGGTCAAGTGGTACTGGCCGTAAAGAAGTCCCGTGCAGCGCTGTGGCTCAAACGTACAATATTGCAACGTGAAGCCCGCGTCCTTCAAATTCGAACTTTGTGCGGCCATCCAGCCACCCCTTTGGTGTTGTCGGGCGATTCGAACATTTCGGGTATTTCCCAACACAGATATTGGGGTCGAGCATATGTGATATCTGCGGACAAGTTGAGCAAGTGCGAAACAGGATTGTTCCTCAGCTGGCCGTATAAATGGTGACCTTTCTCATTGTATCGTTTACATATAAGCCTAACCTTCTGCTTACCAGCTTTCGGCATTGACTCGGAAGCGTGTACACCTTATCCATTGTGACATCAAGCCAAATGACATCCTACTCTGTCCTACAGATTATCAGAGCATTCACTTTATTGATTTTGACATAGTATGTCAGTACCGCGCGCAGCCTGTACCCGAAGTCGGTCCCAGGAAGGAGCCTGAACGTGTTTTTGGATATTTACTTTATGCGATTTCACATGCGCACCGAGGCTTGGGTTGGTCAAATTATCCTTGCAATTTGGTACTGAAACAAATTGCACAGGGGCAGCTTCGACTCGACGAGACGACCTTGAATCTTTGGCTTACGCTCTTTTCAAGATTCTTCGAGGCTGCCTGCCCTGGAATAAAATAACCACACACAAGCTCGGCGCGTGGTGAAAGACGTCAAGTTCTTGCAAAAACGGCAAGCTTGGTCAGGTGCGAGGTTGACAAAAGGCTACGACACTGATCCCTCGATGAAATACGTAGTCTGGGATTTATTGAAAACCCCTGTTATAATCGGTGGGAACTAGTATTCACAGGTATCTCGGGTCGACAAGAAGGATTTTTACCATTTTACTTTGGCCCCAATGATATTGCAGGCAAGGTATTATTTCTGATCGGGTTCTTGAAAGCTCACTCACCGTATCGATATCAGCCTCGGGATTCTTCTCTCGATGAGCTGGATTGTTTTGCGTGTGATTTGATCAAAGAACAATTCCCTATCAATTATATTTAGACGCTCAATAATAACCACAAAACAGACGCGGTACGAGCACCCCGATGCACGCTGCCCGTCACCAGAATTATCTTTCTCCAGTTTAGAAGGTTGTATGCGAAGTCGGGCTGTGATGTGTTGAAGATTCGAAGGATAAAGTCCAGGATCGACACATATGCTTCTTTCGAAAAGAATCCTGACCACGGTTTTGACGCGTTCGTGAGGTGAGTGATGCGACGGAGTTACTACAGCGACAGGGAGACTTGTAGTAACATCTGGGAAATTGGAGTCAACAAACCGATTGAAGGTCTCATTAACTGTCGAGGGGACCGGCATCCTTCAAGTTCGGCAGGTTGCAGATAGAGTCTATGGAAAGCAATAGCAGATTTATAGTGTTGCTGGCAGAACTTGGCCTAATTCCAGGGCATCCGAGACTCACGGAGATATAATTTAGATATGATAACACAGATGGTCTGAATTCAATAGAGCACTGTTGACTCGCCCCAAGACGCTGTAAAGTTTATGTTAACTCACAAAGATCTGTATGGTAAGAAAAAGAAATTAGTATTCTCGGCACCTGCCACGCTGGCAGTACACGACTCTGTCAAGTGCTACCAGTTTAGCCGGCAGAAGGCCTCAAAATAATTCTGCCCGCAACACTAAGCTGCTGCAGAAAGTGATAAAGATGAACGTTGAAACGTTGACGCTGAAGATTACGTCGTCGATCAAGATTCAAAACTCAGTGATAGTACATCACGTGTACATTACTCTGAGAATGAGAATCTGCCCTTGATCGGATCCTACTAGTTCGTCTATCGCGACGGCTTGCCTCATGTCCTTGCCTCATGCTCGCGCCTACGTACTAGCTCCCGACTGGTCAACGTTAACAGCGGCCCGGTCACGTGATGCATAATATCTCGATCTTGCTGTGCAGCCTGTGGAAAGAGTTCTCGAATTGTCATAATGGCAACAGCTTTCGATCAAGAAGTTCCTCGCAATGTTAACTTCGACCATTCCTAGAAATATGCACCTCCATTGATATTTCTTGTGCCCTGGATAATTATTTAACACGTGGGATGAGACAAAGATAACCGGGGGACCGCAGACAATATTGTCTGGATTCCTTCTTTGTCCTAAACCTCCAATATCCCTTGATCAACGGACATCATGTCCCGGACGATGAATTCTTCAGGTCAGCGCGCACCTGGACATAGCCGACAACGATCAAGGACTTCAAGTGATCCTGGGCATCCATTCGTGGCACCGCCGTTCAAAACGGCGTGGCCTGCACCAGCACGTAGGACGACAGAGCCTATGAATGTTCCCCCCCTCCGGACCCCCTCACGAAACTCCTCCGTAGAACGCGGGGGGGACCCGTTTGTCCCCTCACCAGGATCTCTGCTTGCACAGAGGGAGGTGTACTCCTTGACAAACCCTGCCAATCCAATATCTCCGGATCCTATCTCTCCGTCACATCATCGGAGCTCTTCTAGACAGAGTAGCTTGTCTCAAGCCCCCCTGATACGGGATGTACCCCAGCCGCCTAGAACGGCACTCAACACACCTCCAGTGATACCCACACCACAGATACCACCGTCCCATGTCCCAAGCTTCCCTGTTCCCCAGCCAAATTCCCCAGCCTTTACTTCGGCTTATCAGCATCCATACTTCCATGGGACGGAACATCAGGGATCCAGTCCCAGCATCCGACAGGGTGTGAACCAGGGTGTGAATGCAGCCCAGAATACACGTCTGGGAGCACACCCAGGCACACAGAATGCACATCATGGCATGCAGCAAAATAGCTTCCATCACAGTCATAGCGGCTCTCATCATAGTACACAACATCGTTCTCGTTCTCATTCGCGCCCTCCAAGTGCAGCATCGCACAGATATGCGTCAAATATCACCCAGCCTATGTATGGTCATGGTAGTTCTGTCACTCCGAACGGATCGCGCACCTCTCTCAATGGTACACCTCCCAAGAACCACTTAGCAGCTGCTGCACTCAGTCATCAGAATGCATCATCTCCTGACATGTCCTCTCCCTCGAATCGCCCTTCACTCAACTCAGGCCCATCCAGCAGCCGTTCACGGCGTCATGGCCGCACAGTCCCTGCTGCTCAACCAGCACCAAGGAAACAAGAGGCTCGTCCTGAGCCACCCCCTCCTATTCCCGCAGAACAGCTTCAACGCACGACGCAGCGCCCGCCGCGGCCAAATATACCTGCCGGACAAGTGCAGACTCGCCATATGAATATGCTTTTGGCACTTAGTGATATCCCGGAAATATTCAACATGATGGCATCTTTTTTCACGTGGATCCTGCTTGCAGGATTTATTTTATTTCCTGGAACATTTACGTCTTTGGAACAGGAGCAACTCAGCGGTGTGGGAGCACAACTGCTGGACGTAGTTTCTAATATTCCACTGTGAGTGTTGGTCAAAACCACGATAATTGGAGTTGTTCACCAAACGCCTATAGTTATATCGTCGCATGGGTTTGTACCGGTATTGGTGGCGTCGGTATGATTTGGTTGTGGTGGAGATGGCAATTAAATTATATCTGGATTGTGACTCGTATCTTTGTGTGAGTGGAGTATAGTGTCGCCAATTGACTGACGAATTGAGCTTTTGAGTAGGCCTGGCCTACTCAATTCGCTCGCTGGTGTCATCTCAGTACTTTCCAATATCTACGGCGTACAGCATGGAACCTACAGCACAACAAGCAAGTCAGCAATTATTGTAACAGTTGCTGTTGCAGTCGTATGTGGATGCCTTATTCTCCTTTATCAGTTTTGGTTGCTGCGCAATCTCAAGAAAGAACATGACCGAGAAGTTGGTGTGGAGTATGTTGGAAAGCATGGCCAAGGCACTATGGGGGGTGAAAGGAAGTAGAGTACAGTATGAAAACTATTATGGACAATTTGATGGACAATGGGTAAATATTACGGGTTATTGGGATTTTATATGGACTCACTTGGTTGTAAGCTAATACAAGACTACCAACAACCCGCAAAATTAGTTGTTCAGATAAGCACTAAGTCGGTGCGTCTTACATACAACGATCTCATTCATATCCGAGCAGGCGGCCTGCAAGCTGCCTGACAAGTAATGTCGCAACTTCCTGTACAAAATTAGTAGCCTACATAATTGGACTGGGTGTCGCATGTATACCTGCGCATACCTCGGAACTTCATTTTAAGTCAAGGTCAAACAAACAAATGGCAAGAGAAATGTTTGAATTGGATACAACGCTGGGGCGGTTAAAGCATGGTGACTATGAGACGCTCAATATCCGAGCAACACTAGCAGCCACATCTGATGATGATAGATCGTCCAGCTCAACGTGTTTCTCAACTCCGCGTTCTACGGGAATACAAATTAATACAGCCATGCATAAATTTGTCCGAGGACACGAGCATTACACGCACCAAATCGTGCAAACATCCGCGCAGGTGTGCCGTTTGCCTCCCGTATCATGACGGGAAGGTCCGGGTTGTGTTTCTTGATGACTGGGTATGTGGACAAGATGAATTGCCTGCAGACGCGATCATTAAGCATATGAATGACTGTCTTGTGTTCAGAAACCATGAACTCACCGCGTGCCCGCCGAAGCTTGGTTTGACTGGCAGCAAAAGATGCGAATTTCGCGGAGAGCGGGAGACAGTGTTTTTGCAAACGTGGACATGGCAGGAATTGAACAGGATCAGGTCACAGCCAATATTAAGACGAACAACGTTTCTGCAACGCTTTCTTGATGCAGTCCGACGGGTTTGTTCGTAGAACGGGTGCTTACGTAATAATCTGAACAAGCATGGTTACAGCATGGGAATTATATCTTGTTGGTTGTCTTGCCCGCCAATTCCACCCTCGCTGATTGTGACGCCAAGAGGTTCCCGGTGAGCTCCCTCCGCCAGTATGGACGACGAGCAGAACAGACAACAAGAAGACTGGCTCAACAGCCGCAAGAACAGGCTGCCCTCTTTCACAGAAGTCCTCTCTAGAAGGACGCGACCACCCGTGGATTTATTCATGTTCTAGTAAGTAGTGGTTATGCTTGCTTGAGTATTTGAACAGTCTCTTATATCATGTTAAATTAAGCATTTTCCTCCAACGAGAAGGTGCAGAAGATATCCTGGACTTCTGGCTGGATGTCCAGCAGCACGAGAACCTTTGCAGGGCATATTTTAAAGATGTCCGAAAGTCAGGTCGGACAATCAAAGAGGATTGGCCTCAGTACTGGGAATATGCACGCCGTCGTGGGTCAATATATGGCACAGTTGTTGGACTTCAGCCCAATGCCGTAAAGCGAAGTACGACGAGCACAGCCGACATGATCAACGACCAGGAAAAAAATGCTATGTCTCACCCTGCTGACGAGAAGCGCGGTGGTCTGCGTTCTACAACGCCTGGTTATGAAAAGGAGTACATCCCATCCCCTCCCACTGTTGTGAATAGTCCAGATCTTGATCAACCACGGTCAACGACACCTTTCTCCCTCTCAGGGCGGACATCAGCCCTTTTCAATCTCAAACGCGCATCGCGTGCGCCAACGTTCATTCCACGTTCTGCTGCAATTAGCCGTATGGACCTCATCGCGTCCGCCGAGCGCATCTTCTTCCGGTATCTCTCTCCCGTTGGCACCGTCAATTCGCCGGAAAATCACGAAATTTACCTTCCTCCTGCCCTCCGTATACACACATTTCCCCTCAGCAGCACTCAAGAGCCGAAATCACAGAGCGACCTGAACATGATGGCACATATTCCTGATATGTTCCATTCCCAGAAGGAGTATTGCTTCAGGGCAATGGAGCAAGATGCTTTTCCGCGTTTTCTGAGGAGTAAAGCGTTTGGAAACCTCACTCCCGTGTCTGCATTAGTCCGACTCGTTGTCGGTCTCATTTTGCTGTGGATCGGCCTTGCCGCCGGCTTCGCCCTGATATTTCTCGATGTACAACCTAAATCAAAGCGATTTTTCGTGCGTCCCATCTGTTTGGTGTGGTTCGGTGTCTAACGGATTGTTTGCTTTGCAGCTCTTCATTCCTTTCACGTTCGCAATTTTATTCCTTATCTCACATCAATACGAACTCGACCCGATCCTCATTTTCCTCGGACAGTCGGAGTCAACACCATTCCGTATGCTCACTATCCGCGAGCCGTATGTGAAGAGATTATTACTGGGTCGTGCCATCTGGGTTACGACTCTTGTCTCCATTTTCGTCGTAGCGCTCACACTCCTTTTCTGGGCTGTTCCTGGACATCGGCTATAGCGAGTGGGACAAGCAAAGAGTTACTGCGTCTCTGTACTTATCGGATGGACCCCTTTTGGAAGGGTATTCAATGTATGATGCTCACAGAGGAGAGCGAGTCGGTCGATATTGTTGATTTTACGCTTGGGTGACACAAGACTTTGATAAGCATTTATCTTCAGCTATTCGCCTACTCCCTCTTGCACCCCGGTCTAGTTCCACCTCCTAATACTTCTCATTCCGTATTTGGCTATCATTTTACCTCTTATACTCCACCAGTCCACCTTAGCTTCATCATCGCTGCGCTGTGATGTTATTTTTGTTTTTCTCATTTCCCTAAAACCTTTATGACCTTTTTATACGTACGTACGTGGTAGGACGTTAGGAAGTTAAACTCGTATCTTTAATGACATGTTTATGGTTGTGGTTATGCTTGATGTCATGGATTGACAAGAATTTTGGATTAATCGAATCCTGCTGGTGGCAAAATTTCATTGTCACTTACTGAGTTACCACTCAAACCCTTGAAGCTTGACCTCGTGTCTTCTTTGTACTATTACTAAAAGGAGTCAGGACTGCCTCCCTTTCTCAGACTACTTTAGACGGTCGACTGGTATTATGGTAATTGAAAGACGCGCAACCTATTCACTTCGGACTGATTTGAACTTGGCATGGCGGCCTCTCAGCAACGCCGTGCGCTCGCGACCTACGCGTGAAAGTTTCAATAACTTACTCAGTAAGTAGGTTGGATTTGCAGCAATTGATTCACAACGGTTCAAAATCTTTATTGATTGAAGTCTGATTGTAGTTTTTTTCACTCTTCAGCAGCGATCCTACGACGGTCCGAGTCTGACTAGTGTTAATGTTTGGATCGAGTCGATCTCTGACGAGATCGGTGCATACGGAATCACTGCTGGGACTTCCAGCTAGCATAGAACTCTTTCACAGCCGTTCCGAGGGAGATCAAAAACAATAAGTTTTGAATAAAACAATTGGTCGATATCCGATGGTATCGCCAGCGCTCTTTTCATAAAGCTACTCCACACGAACGGCAAGGCTTTCACGTTTGATGTGGACAAGTGCGTTCGCTCATGTTGCTTTCGGTGTAGCGAAGACTGCGAGTTCCATGCATCCAGCAAAAAAATACAGCTGTGAACAATAACTACCGTGCCAGTAGAACGATATCGTGTCTGCTTCTGTACACGACCGTGACGAAGGAGCTCATCGAGTCAAAAACGTCATGCCTCCAAAAGTGGACTCCCACCCGAGCAAAACACCAGAAGACCTGTGGACCTGTGAATTTTTGTAAGATTGGCCATATAAGAGGGATCATATACTAAACGGTCGAGCACCATCAACAGCTTTCGAACTAACCATCATGCATCGCGCGCTTCTATTCGACGATCTCCATCCTACAACATGTCACGTCTCCGACGGATTTAGTAAACTTTTCCAGGACGTGCTCAACAATTTTTGATCCCCCGCTCGATATACTCTGGCGTGAGCAGTCGAGCCTCATACGCCCCTCATCATGTGTCTACCTGAAGACACCTAGGAGATCCGAGAGGATTGTTACATTGTGGGTTTCATGCGATATGGGACAAGGCACCACTCACCGTGTTTCAATTTGTAGCACTTTACCCGCGAGCCCCTACCCATGGAGTGGGAGCGCGTTTGAAGGAACGCACCAATGATACGCCGGTTCATTTGCAAAAAGCGTTACTACCTTTTGACGCGTCCTCCAAAATTGGATAGCCATGTCGTCCAGCAACTTTTCACGCTTTTCGCGCCCACCGAGCTCTTCCCCAACTTATATGCATTGCATTTCGATGCAGTGTTTAATAGGTTGCAGTGTGGCTCGGACTTCTGGCCACTTTGCCGGTTCTTCTCGTCTATGTTAGAAAAACTTATTTTTAACGTAGCGTCAGCCTCCCCGGCGCACGAGGTAGAACAATTGGTTGGTGCTTTTGCAGCAGAATCCCCCGGCCTCCGGTAACTGTCGATATCGGTGCACCATGATAGTGGAATTTGCCATTTTACGCTGCCTCGCAGTCTTAAAAGAATGCCGAAATTAAATCGACTGGCCATAGGCGCAGTCGACGCGTGTCTGGCGATGCATAGCATTGCTGGTATCCAGCACTGGCGTGCTTTACAATTCCTTTCACTAACATTGCAAGGAGAATCCGGTACCATGGGAAATTCAGCATCCATAGATATGCCGCTTAAATTGAGTGCCCTCGAACACCTCATCCTCTATGACGACTGTGCACGCCCATCCTTCTTCAAATTGTTACCTCGCTTAGAGGTGGAGTTCTGTAGACCTACTTTTCCGGAAGAAGTTACCGCCTGACTACGGGAGACTATTGGTATAGACACTTGCACTACCATGAGTCTGGAAATCGGTATCTCCTCGATGGGTCCTCGTTTTATTCAAAAAATATGTACAGCTGATGCGTCTGATCAGTGAGTGATTTAGAAGATCAATTCGAACGAGCTGATTCAGGTACTCCCAGTGGCTTCTTCATCTTCAAACAACTTGAAATCCATACCCTGCGAAAACCCATCCAGAACGAAGTCCAAAAAATTATTCCTGTGCTTCCCCAACCACGAAAGACAACCGACGATGGCCATCTCGTCTATCCACTTTTTGAGGGTGTGGCTTAGAGTATCCCCTCCTGGCGACGGCTCATATCTCGGGAGCGATTTCCGCAGTATCATCTGCATATTCGATAAAAGTAACTCTGAATGCTCTTCTGGCATCTTGTAAAGGAGCCTTGCCTTGGGCCTCTCGCGCGGCTGCGAAGAGTACGGTTCTGGCAGGGACCCCAGCATTGTGCGACCAAGACATTGGATTATAGAAGTCGTTAACCGGTAATAGCTCTGACTGATGGGATTGGTGGTCGGTCCAGTCATGCCGCATACTCCTCGTAATGCATATGCCATATGAAAACCAGAAGAGAAATCTGATGGTGAAGTGCGCTCATACGTAAACCGCGTGAAATCCACAACAAATCCATCTGCTCGGGTGCCTTTCTTGAATGGGCTGAGGGCTGAACACGCCGCCGATCTGTGGCACTATCATGAAGCACTTTATGTAAAGAGCGTATGGTACTACCTTATCAGGTTTGATGAAGCAGTGACGTTCATTCAAACTTCGTTTTGACCAGTGACCACCAGGTATCCATTTTAGTCCTCTGCATCCAAGATCTTTTTATCATCAAGAGGGCGTCATCAATACGCTCGTACCCATTTGACACTTTGTATATCATAAATAATACCGCTACAATGTTGTCTATAGACTGCAGAAGTTACATTCATGCGTATTGTGAACTGCTACCCATCTAACGAACAACCAGGTGGAGTAAAAAGTTGTACTGCCCTGTCATTCTAAGTGTTTACAAAACCCGAGGCTACCGTATACGGTTACTCGCGGTGCACTGCGGCATCGATATTCGATAAATCGGCAACATTGACCTTCGCCACCGAGGATGCATCGCTACAGTTGATCTTCGGTAACAACTGGACAATCCTACTTCGCTGTATCTCTGCGCCCTTAATGCCAAAGTATCTGAAATTTTAAGCAGGGTGAGTGATGATTTGCACAAATTGGACTTGGTTGTGACCTTTGACTCTCGTAACTCCAACAGTGGTTTGCTCGAGCCCAGGTTGCTATCCCATCAAAATACTTGACAAGGACGTCGGTGCAAGTTCCCAACGAAGGGACCTGTGCAAGACCGTCGATAAACCGCTTCTCGACTTGAGTGTGATAGCGTGCTGCCCAAGCCATCGCACCGCTTCTGTCGAGGCCAAGTTCCAACATGATAGCAGTGATCAAGTTATGGTTTTCATCCCCAGTTGCTTGCTCTCTGTTGTACGAGGCCATGTCCTATAAAAGCCTTCGGTAAGCTGTCAACTACGTCAAGAAGACAACTTGCGTTGTCGATCAAAATCAGTTCTACGATACATTCAACCAGTTCCGCGATGATAGGATGGTAGAACACTTCATCGGGAAACTCCATTCCCATTTCATATATTGCAAAAGCAGATTTGGCGCCACACGTATCCCGTCGGAGCTTGAGATAATCATCGATACTTCGGCAATGACTATACTCGCGGTCCCGAGCCTCGACAACTACTGCATGAAGGTATGCGGTGTAGCTATCAATGAAATGACGCTGAGAAGACAGGCTCGAGGTCTGGATTGCACGAGCCCAATATCTACACAGACACCTTGAACTTCATCATCAAACAATAAAATTTGGCGATACTTACCGTCGCACGATTTCACCCAAGATGCATTCACCTTCCGGTCGTATCTTATGAGGATGGTGTAGGGCATCGAGTACGATGTCCACCATTTCCTTAGTAACTGCCGCATTTTCGATGTCGGTGTACTCATCCACGATGAAGTAGACGTTCATCAATTCACAGCCGATTCGGAGGTGTTCTTAAAAAATAAATGGTCAGTGGTGTATGGGTTGCCAGTGCTGAAGTACACACCTCTTGGTGCATTCGGATAAGCCAGTGCTGCTAGTCGGGCTATAAGCACATAATGTGTCAGCCATTTTCAGGGTGAGAGCCAGATATTGGTCCAACCGAAATCGCACTTGTCGAATGCCTTCTGTGACTCAGGGCTCAGAGCCTTGAAATCACGGAACGCAGCATCGACTTCAATTTTCACATCATCGAAATGAGGGTTGATGGCACGAGGCCAGGGCCAGTTGACCATGGTGTCTGGGAGGTAAAACATCGTCATTTTTGCATGAGCATCCATGACCTCCAACATATGGTTTCCAAAGATAAGTGCGGACGTTTAAAAGAGGAGAAATATTGTTGCTGGTCAGTCCAGACTTGCAGCAGAACTTATATACCTTTCCCTCAACGTCACTACGAGTCTCCTGATCTGTCAGAGCATAATGCTGTGTTCGAAGTTTCGGTAAGTACAATTTCCAGTTGCCGGAGTGGGGGATTGGCGCTTGCAAAGACTCCGAGTCACCGGAAATGGAAGCCATGATAAGGCATGCTGATCTACATAGACGAGACCAAGTAAGGCAAAAATTTAAGGCCCGGGCTCGGTCACGCACCATAATTGAAAACTGTGCCCATATTTACCGGGCCGTGTACAGTTCAGCTCTCGAATCACTACTGTATAGCTGTGGGACATGTAAAAACCCCTACAAAAGGGATAACATCAAGTAACATCATACCGATGCTGCTCAGCCCACTCCGGCAGCCCGGCAGGGGTTGTATTAGTATATCATTTGCCCAGTTAGCAAGTCCATGTAAATTTTCTGCAGGGTATATGTATCAGGCGCGCGCGCAGGTACGGCTAATCAGTAACACTGCTCACGCGACAAGTGCCCGACTCCGGCTAGCCAACACTAGTACTAGTGGACAATCAGACGATGGATAACGTGGATGAGCTTATGGGCATTTGGATTGGGCGACACGGTAAGAGATAAGATCTAGATATGAGTAGGTGAGTGGTTATGATAAAAAATCATGTAAACACAGAACAAACAACAAACAGACGCGACGCCAAGAGGTAACTAGTAGGGATCATCTCAACCCAATTTTCAACCTGCACAACTTCAAGTTGGGACGACCACCACGGTCACGTTATGTAATTAGACCATATATAGCAAATACTTTCATCACTCATACCATTGTATCCCAAACACCAGTCAAACTTGAAGTGAAGCTATGAAGCTCAGCGCTCAGCGCTGCAGCTGTGACCAGTCTCCTGTTACTCGTCCGAAAATTCTTGGTTACTAGAAATTGCGTCACTTCAAGGTACGAGCATCGCTCCTTCAAGCCTATGCAAGACCCTGAGGCCTCGGAGCCCATCTTCATTAGTTCCAACAGCAAGTTATTCTTTCGCTGACACCGCGTCTCTTGTCTCCCAATGTTCATTCGATCGATGTGATAGACGCCCCGGTAGGTTACGTCACCAAGCCGTCCAGTTTCTCACCCTTCACTGCCTTGAGGTGGGTGGAGGCGCTCGTTTGGTGACTGAAACCCACTACAATCTGAACCAGTGGCACCATCACACGAATCCAGGCAATGTCATCCAAAAAAACGAAAGTGGGACCCAGAAGGTCCAAAAAATCAAAGGTGAGAAGGTACGTATCTAGATGTCACTGTATATCTCATATATCATAGAAGGGCTCAAAAAGACCCGCTCCTGAGACTGAAGGATCACAGGACGACAGTGTGAGTCAACTGCTGGGCGTCACTATAGCGGCCATCAATGCTACCAAAGACCTTGTGCCAATCGATCTCGCGAAAGGCATTCTCGGAACAATTGCAAACATTCTGACTCTTGCACAGGTGCGTTGATCTAACTCTTACAAAGATTGATGAATCCCTACCTAGCCTTACATCTATACAGTCAGTAATCAAGAACAAGTCCGATTTCCAGGCGATAGCCGACAAGTGCGAGACTATCAGAGAAATTCTTGGAAGGGCGACCAAGGACGCTACCGAAGACGATCTACGAGGACACTTGGGTCATGCATTATCCCAGCTTAACAAGTAAGCTGAACCGATTTCACCGTCGCCAGAATCTGTTGACACTGTACAGATCGGTAAACCGCATCAACAGTGATGTAGCGTCATCGGAGGAGCAAGGATTTTGGAGGAGGTTCTTCACTGTCACGATTGATCGTGACAAGATCACTGCATGGGAAAAAGACTTGGATTGTGTCCTCGGACTCTTCAATGTATGTCTGCGTAACTTCATCACGCTTTGCTGCTGAATGGTGTCATCAGTTTGAAGCAATTGCTGGCATGGGGATTGACATGAAGCTTGTAAAGAAGGCTTTAGAACTCATGGGCAACGATCCTAGTATCAATGCCCCAAAGTACGTTGTTATTTCCGGCGGGTTATGCATGTCCTCTAAATGCAATTAGGAATCGCCAGATCGAGCCTCCACCATGACCTGCCATGCTGTATGGCCGCGACGATCTTGTGGCAGAGTTGACGAACCTCGTCATCAATGATGAGCATTTGGCGTTGATCGGTCCTGGGGGCATGGGAAAGAGTTCTGTGGCTAAAGCCATCATCAACGAGCCGCTCGTCATGGAGAAATTTGCCGTCATTCTGATTCTCACGTCACGCAGTAGAAGGAATGTGCCAAACGTGGAATGGATAACGAAGGATATTCCAGCCCTGGACTTAAGCTCTGCTCAAGCAGTGTTCTTTCGAATTTATCACCATGCCAGTCGTGGCGAAGCCGAAGAAGACATAAAAGGCCTGCTCAAGGAATTGGATTTTCACCCCCTTTCCGTCAACATACTCGCAAATGCTGCACAACAAAATGGCTGGTCTCCAGCCACACTGCTCAAGAGATGGAATGATCGGCACAGCAAGGTGCTTGACGCTGGGAAGGGGAAGCTGCAAAGCTTTTCCAACACCATGCAGCTGTCGCTCAGCTCGCCGTCGGTCCAGGATCTCGGCGAAGATGGTCTTCGTGTCTTAGCCATCATCGCATTCTTGCCCCAGGGTCTCAACGAGGGCCTAGCTAGTGATTTGTTATCATCACTTCCGCAAGTCGATGCTATATGCGATGTTCTATGCATGCAATCCCTCGTTTATCGTCAAGACAACTTCCTCAAGGTGCTCGCCCCCATTCAGCATTACGTGCGAGATTCATTGCAA
Organism: Suillus subluteus; assembly: GCA_016647755.1. Taxonomy (NCBI): domain Eukaryota; kingdom Fungi; phylum Basidiomycota; class Agaricomycetes; order Boletales; family Suillaceae; genus Suillus; species Suillus subluteus. The sequence goes on along the minus strand of JABBWI010000146.1, from coordinate 153,163 downwards.
GCACCTGACTCCACGTCTTTGCGAGAGATACGTGCCTTCTACTATCGCACTGTCGCCTTCTGTTCGAAAGAACGTGATCAGTATGCTGATATCATTATCTCGGATCATGTAAACATCGAGCATGTAGTTGCCTTCGACCTTGCCGATATCCCGGATGATGCAGAAGAGACCTATAAGGCTTGCTGGCAATTTTTGGAACGTTTGGGGTGGCATCTGCCTCGCCCAACTACTCTTACCCCTGCTATTTCCAATATCGTCGAAAACTCTTCCACGTGGACGCTAAAAGCAGACTGCTTGTTAACCCTCGCGCGGCTCTACGACACACTTTCTCAGCTCGTCGAAGCATCACAGGCCTTTCAAGCTGCCGAGGCGCTCTACCTCACCACTGGCGACCCCGAGAGGATGGGAGATTGTCTTATAAATCGTGCAGACATGCTGAGATGTCAAGGTCACTTTATTCAATCCCAGAATCTCTTAGAGGATCTTCAGCACTCCAACTCTTGGGAGTCTCTCAGTGAAACAACGAAAGCCCGAGCTTGGAGTTTCTTGGATATGGCTCGGATGTATACATTCACAGCATCTGCTGATGAATTATTTGTGAAGTCCGCGGAAGATCACATCTGGGGCTTGGATTCCAAGATTCAGCACTGGCAAGCCAAATTTTATCATGGGGGAGACGCTGTCCAGGTGAACACGCATCTCAAAGACCTGTTCATGCAGCATGCAGGTACTGGAGAGGCCAGAACCCTCGAAGAACTACTTCATGGCCTTGCAGACGTTGCATATTGCGAAGGTAGGTTGTCTGAAGCAATGGATATCCTGCAGAAAATCATAGAGATGGATGGACAATCTGCAGAAGGTGTCCTTTGGTCTACCGTGTGGAAAGCTCATGTTGTAAGCGAGCAAGGGGATTATAATCTGGCGAGGGAGCTCATCCGTCAAGCCTTGGAATCCTTCCAATTCTTTGCACTGCGCAGTGCACGCACGTTCCTCCACCAATCTTATGGCTCGGCATGCATCGAGCTCGCTGCAGGCGCATACGACAGGGCTGCATCTCATTTCACCACCACGATTGAAGGCTGCGATATGCAAGGCAACCTGACGTTTAAGGCACTCAGCATGCGTGGTTTGGGGGAGATTGCATTTGCGCATAGTAACTTTATTCTAGCCACGCAGCGCTTCGAGGAGACACAGTCTTTGTGCGCTGAGATGGGAGTGCCTCCCCAGCATCTGTACAGTTGCTTGCCACTCAATACATTACCAGACAGATTCAAAGGATGGTCGTTATTCCTGGAGGGTCTGTCGCCATTTAGTACGAACGATACTATGTAGATTGTATACGTTAGCCAGTGGTAGTATGTCACAAGTAGTTTCATCATCATTAATGTATTATATTCATGGCAAAGAAGTGATGAGCTACGGCAAGGCTCTCATTAGTCCTCTGACATTCTAGGTGTTCTGACCACTCGAACTTCTTCTCTGCTTCGCAAATACACTTTCTCTTTCGAGTGGGTGTGCTCATCCTTTTTCAGTCAGCCACTGTGCATTTGCATCAGGGACATCTCAGATCGAACGTTTCAAGTTGCACGAAGAACGTGCCAGTGACACAAACTCACATCGGCAACTGCCACAAAGCTATTTCGTTTGTCGTCTCCGACAGTGAGGTCCTGTCGATTTCTGTGCGAGCACAAATTAATCACACGTTCTCAGTCCTCTTCATGCCTTTGGATCACTGCAGCTGTTTTCCTGCAATTCGCAAAATTGGCTATTGGCTCACCCACCCAGAGGTCACCAACGATCCTCGAGCTGGTTGGATGTATACTTCGCACGACCTTATAGTCTCGTTCGGTTCCTCGTGGATTGTATCGCCCAGGTTTGAATCTCCAGCGTTGGTTCGCCATAGCAGGGATCTACGAGGTATGTCCGACTCCCACTGGCATGATTAGCTGGAGAAGGCTTTTGTCAGATGCAAGCATGACATCCCTTTCCAAATCTGCCTCGACTCGAGTTCTGGCTAACCCGATATGATAGACGCCCGGTACGTAGGTCATGCAGTTAAGCTGTGCAGTTTCTCACCCTCCCCATTGAGATAGGCGGAGGCGCTCGTTCGGTGACTAACACCTACTGCAGTCTGAAGATTCCAAGCCACCACACGAACCCAGGCAATGCGGCTATCCAGAAAGCCGAAGGCGGGAGGGTCCAACAAATCAAAGGCGAGAATCCACCTATCTGGGTGTCATCATCTTACATTTGATCTATCATAGAAGTGCTCGAAACAACCCGCTCGTGAAACCGAGAAGTCGCAGGACGATACTGTGAGCCAACTGCTGGGAGTCACTATAGTGGCCATCAACGCTACCAAAGACCCTGTGCCCATCGATCTCGCGAAAGGTATCCTCGGAACGAGGGGCTTGCACAAATAGCATTTTGTGAAGGCAGGTTATCCGACGCAATGGATAACCTGGAGATGCTTGTAGGGATTTTCGAGGGACAACATTCTGATGACGCCCTTCGGCAAACTGTGCGAAAGCCTGTTGTTGCGAGCAAGCAGGGGAATTGTGACCTTGCAAGGGAGCTCGTCCAGAAAGCCTCAAAACCCTTCCAATTCTTTGCGCTGCGCAGTGCGCGCGTATTCCTTCACCGATCTTACGACTCGGCATGCATCGCGCTCACTGCAGGCGAGTGCGACAAGGCCGAGACTTATTTCACCACTACGATCGAAGCCTGCGAGATGCAAGGCGATCTGGCGCTTGAGGCGTTCAGCATGCGTGGTCTGGGGGAGATTGCATTTGCGCGTAGTAACTTTGCTCTAGCCATGCAACGCTTCGACGAGACATGGTCTTTTTGTGCCGAGATGGGAGTGCCTCCCCAGCATCTGTGCAGTTGCATGCCACTCAATACATTACCGGACATATTAGAAGGATGGGCATTGTTTTAAGGGGCAGGTCGCCATTTGCGGATGTAGTATACATTTCTTCTGTGGCGGGCGTTGTGTGTATATTTGAACACATTGAAAAAACGTTAAGCATGCTCCACAACCGGCGAGCACTTATAAGACTTATCGTTTCACTGGGCTTATGCTGAGAATTACGGCTACAGAATAACAGATGTTGCGTGTTCCTTTCGGTCAACGTCACACCCGAGTGGCATCACATATGCAGAACCAGACCTCTGCCAAACACTTTTAAACCAATCATCGTCATCAGTCCGGTTCAAGGAAATACAATCTATGCGATATGCTATCATTGTTCTCGGTTGATCAACTAGCGATCGCTAGAGGATCACGGCGCTCTCGATTGCGCAGGGCCCCGGAGAGACTAGCCACGACTTCAACTTGAAACGACGAGAGATTTGTTGAACTTTATCAGCATGCATGCGGCAATTTTTAAGTTCCATCTAAGTACCTCCGGACCTGACTCAGGTCCGGGGGTACTTAGATGGCTGACAACGTCTGCTGTATTCCGAGACCGTCAACGCTTGTTTTTTGCGTGCCCAGATCTCCCAACGAAGTCTAATTTGTCCAATGAGTCTACGAGAAAGTAGTCATTATATAAACCTTCACAAGCCTCAGAGTAGTGAAGCTCATCGATACCTTTGTCACTGCTCTTAAGTCTAAGCATACAAATCACTCTTCTCTTCGATACCCTCGCTTACTATGTCGCTCTTACTGCAGTACAACCCAAGACGGGAGTCGTCGTAAAACGTTCTATGAGCATCATCACTGGCGGCACTGTAGTCAGACTCACTGCTGTGGTATTATAACGCAGCTGCAGCCTTTTATAACCGCAACGATGTCGCTTTGAATCTAGCCTTTCCCAGTTTCAGGGAGAAACAGCCTCATCGTACATCAATCCCTCTTCAATTACTTACCTGCCGCTAGACGGGGAGAAACGTGAGGAAGTTGAGGCTTTTCAATTCATTTAGTATAAGAGTACTTCTCTTGATGGAGAAAAACGGGGAACTCGTCGCAGCGTGGAGAGCGGGGCGTTATGTTTCTAAACAGTGTGGGTTGCAGCACTGCCTTTGATCACCTGAATCCGGTCTGCTCTCGCATCATCCTTATTAGTCTTCTGTCCTTCATGGCGTCTGAGCTGCTTCCAATGCTGTAGAGCCCAAGATTTGGTGAATCCCTGTCATACTCCAGAGAAGGCCCAACCTCGAACTGCGCTTGTAGGAACATTGTTCGCAAAGTGTCAATGATGACCTATCCGACGCGTCGGAGTAAGTATGTCCTAGTTTGTCGGGTGCTGCCCACTGCCCATGGCGCCATGCTTCCGATTGGTCAGGCCTTTAAATCAGTCTAAGGACCAGGCCGGCCGCACTACCGCCACAGCCTACGACTTAGTTCAACTAATGCGATGCAGTTATAGTCTCGGAACCAGGCGGTTGCTTTGATTTGTTGGGTAACGCTGTAAAGTCCGGTGTGAAAGTAAGCCGGAACCGTCACTGCTGCGTCGTCCGAAACTTTGTCCAGGAAAAACGTGTCTTATGCGCCAGTTAAAAGTGAGGTGAGTTCCAGAATGCGCATCGCGGGCTGGCTCGGATATTACATTGTTCAACTGGAAGTTCTGGAACAAGCAACTTGAAGGTTCGCCTTTCGGGTGACCTCGGAGGTCAAGCACTTCATTAGGCGCCGAAACGGAGACAAACCGGAGGCGAAAGTTAATAAAATTGGTTGGCGTGACAAATATCGTCATTTAACCGGCAAGACGTGCCCGAGTCACCTTAAAGTTATACAGTACAGCCGTTATTTTTTCAGCACCTCCCCTTTTCTTCCTTGACTGTACAAATGCAGGCTGCACGACATGGTAGGTTTTGGTCAAACTTCAAGTCAGATATTTTATGATGGGTTATTTCGGTGCACAGTCCGCTTTATGTCCACGAGCAGGTCGCTTGTCTGCTCTCACGTGCATGCGCAAAAACATTTCTTGAGGGCTTCGACTTCCAGAGCCCAATCAAGGTCTGTGGCCTCGACGGCCGCCGCTGCGTCACAGGTATGTTTCCCGCGGTTAGCTTTCTTGTTCATATGTTGAGTCTTCGTTATGAATAGACTCCACCACCACCACCCCCGTCTCAAGGGAGATGGAGATACTTTTTGCAGACTCTGGGACGTGTGACACTCGTAACAGTGATCGGAGGCAAGTGCTGTGTTCTAGCAAGCAACATTTTTGACTGATTGTGGATCGTTCATCTACCTGACCTTCCCTTAACCATGTAATTTTGAACTACAGCTTCCGCATCCTTCTACTACATTGCACATAAGGAAAAAAACCCGGGACCACAACTCCCGTTCGATCCCTCAAAGAAGACCCTGGTCATCTTGGGCAGCGGTTGGGGGGCGACGAGCCTCCTTAAGGGGCTTGACACCAGCGATTATAACACTGCATGTCACACGTTCAATAGTGCTGTGTTCGCAGGCTAATTGCATGCTGATCCACTAGATTGTTGTCTCCCCAAAGAACTTCTTCCTCTTCACGCCTCTCCTTCCCTCCGTGGCAGTTGGTACGCTGAATGCACGATCTATCCTCCAGCGTGAGTTCCCTTCATATTCGCCTGCTGCAGACGTTAACAATAAGAAAAACACAGCTACTCGCTACCTGACGCGACACAAAGAACGTCAAGTTTTAGTCATCGAAGCAGAGGCCAAAGAAGTTGACGTACGTCTCTTCTCGTATATTAATCAGCAGAGATTAAAGGCCTTTATTTGCAATAGCCGGTTAAGAAAACTGTTACGCTCTCAGGTGTGTTTTCCACCCCTTACTATGTCTTCAGAGAATAACGAGGGCTGAATTGTCACAGATGACTCTGAGATCCAAGGTCAAATATCCAGCACGACCATACCGTACGATTATCTTGTATATGCTGTCGGTGCCGAGACGCAGACATTTGGTATTCCCGGTGTAAGGGAGCATGCATGCTTCATGAAAGAACTGCATGATGCTGAGAAGGTGCGCCAATGCTGCCTCTGGTCTCTGCCATCTTATTGAATACAATGATATACTGCAGATGCAAAGACGCTTTTTGGACTGTGCGTTTTCGCATCATTCATTATTAGTGATGTACGACTCATAACTGCTTTATAGGTGTAGAGAGTGCTGCTTTCCCTGGCCAAAGTGACGAGGAGAAAGACCGGTTGTTGCATATGGTACGTTTGGTGATTCTCTGATTTCTCTCTTGTCGCTCCGCATTTCGCGTTCTCAAAAGTCGATTCCTCAATTGTGAGGGAACCTTGATACTTGTAATTACTGCCAACATAGATGAATATCTTTCTTCTACGTGAACTTTCATCATTTGGAAACATGTACTCATTATTTGGCAGGTTGTAGTAGGCGGTGGACCCACGGGTATCGAACTTAGTGGCGAACTCCGTGACTTCCTCGAGGTACGACTGTCGTTTTTCTTCTTTCACTTTCTGTTGCCTGACCTTGTATCTTTATCAACTCCAAGGAGGATCTCAAGTCATGGTACCCAGAGCTTGCCTCACGGATCCGCATCACGCTGGTCGAGGCTCTTCCCAATGTTCTTCCCTCATTCAGCAAGGAGCTGATTGCCTATACCGAGCGCACGTTCAAGGAGTCCGACATTGAAATCCTCACGAAGACCATGGTGAGGAAAGTCAACGAGAAGAGCGTCGTTCTCAAGGGCCCCGATGGTGTCGAACGAGAGGTGCCGTGCGGGATGGTTGTCTGGGCTGCTGTATGTTCTGTTCTCGTGATGATGTTTCTGCCTTTCATGTGTCTTCTCACAGGGCAACACTAGTCGCCAAATAACACGGGATCTGATGGCGAAGCTCCCTGAAGGTCAGACGAATAAGCGCGGAATTACCTTGGACGATCACCTCCGCATGAAGGGAGCTCGCGATATATTCGCTATCGGCGACTGTACGGCCTCATCTTACGCTCCAACTGCCCAGGTTGCAAGCCAGCAGGGTTCATACCTCTCGCGTGTGTTCAAGTTACTTGCGAAGAAAGACAAACTCGAGGTCGACCTGTCTCATGCTGAGATCAGCGAAGAGGCGGAGAAACTGAAGAAGCAGATAGACAAGATCAAGTTGAAGCCTTTCCATTACAGTCATCAAGGATCGTTGGCGTGCGTGTTTCCTGTTCTGCTTGGTCCTTCTATTGACGCATTATCTACAGTTACATTGGCTCGGACAAGGCAATTGCTGACCTGCCTATTTTCGGGCGTGAGGTATGTTGCTTAGTCCCGTGACTGTAGGACATGAATTGACTGGGCTATAGTGGACGAGCGGAGGTGTTGCGACGTTCATGTTCTGGCGGAGCGCATATCTGAGCACCTTATTCTCCCTGCGAAACCGAAGCTTGGTTGCTGGGGACTGGGTAAGGGTGAAGTTATGGGGACGGTGAGTACTGAGCTTTTTTTTTCTGTCTTCGCTTTCTACCTCCAAATACCTTCCTTTTTGACCACTTTCTTCATCTCTCCGTGTGTTTGATGAGAGCAATGGACTGATCACATATTTTCAGTGACGTGAGCCGGGAATGAAGGCCGAGTATGAACACTCATGACTTGCGAACTCGAGAGGATGGACCATCAACATCACATTTCTAGACATAGACTATAGAGACACATTATCCCCCTGTTTATCATTCATGATACATAATCGCGCCTACAATTTCACCTGTCCCTCCTCCAGCCACGTATTTAGTGCGCCTTCCGTTCCTTCGCGTTTTTTTGTCATCTTGGGTACCTTGCATGGTCACCCTCTTCGTTATGTTGTTCTTATTGTGGATGGGTGTTGGGAAGAGCTATATAGACCCTGCTAGGTGCATGCATTGATCGATTTTATAGAGGTAGTTTCCTCGACTTTCACGTCAGTGGAGGAGGGTCTGTCGAATGGATACGTCTAATTTCTCTACTTTCCGTCCGACCTGTCCAGCAAAATGCGCTTTGTCGTCGACCGATCACACTCTTGCGTCCGGTCCGACTCCATATGCTTACCACTGGCTAAGACTGGTGTCTGTAGTACGAGTCGAAGAACTTATCATGCATTGACAGTAGAATCGCATAGGATCAGCAGTTACTTGCCAACGAAAAATGAAGTAAAAATACTACTACAGTGACCTTGGGACATTAATATTCAGTACAACACCCCATGGTTGTTCTACTACTGACTTCAAGTTTGCTTGTCGTTCTCGTTGTCTTCAGTAAATCATGGCAACAGACAATGATATACACCACGTATCGAAGAACTTGTCTCTGGAATCAGCTCTGAGCGATTCTGAACTCCACGACCATTGTCTCTACAAGATCATACACCTGGGTGAGTACTAAGCCAACAGAGGCCCTGTCAATTATCACCAGTCAACCACCGTCAAGATATCAAGATATACTAGAATGAATTTACCCAAGGATCTTCAGCTCGCTCAAGGTTCGTTCCTTGGTATTATGAATAAGCCACATCGTCATGTCCATTTGGTACGACCTGTGAGCGCCTGCCCCGAAGTTCGGTAACATAGGTTCAGGGGCCTTGGGATCACGAAGTCAGAAATATACCGGCTGCACCCTGAAACTCACGGTGCTTAACCCGTCAGTTCCAATGTCAGGTTCCTGCAATGTGTGAAAGAACACGCAATCATCTAGTGCACACGGTATTGGCTCTGCAGAAAATACCCCATTGAACCGCAGCTAACTTACGAATTAACACTCGACTGTTTGGTCCCATGACCTTGCGAATGTTACGAAGGATCGTCGTTGCATCGCGATCCGGCCAGTTGTGGATGATGTTCCTCAACTATATAATAAGATGCTCGAGTTATTGGGGATGCAGGGAGGAAAAGAAGCTCTTACATAATAAACATCCTTCCCAGTGACAGGTACGTCCTCGAGAAAATTGAATGGCACGAACTCCACGCGCCCGTCTAGCAGTGCCTCGGGAGCAGTCTTCTTCCATACCTAATCAAATATGAATAAAGTGTCCGCTGAGATGATTATGGGTGGATATTTGAACTCACATTCTGTGCCTGCAGAAGAACTTGCGGGAGATCCTGATTAGTTATTTTGAGATGAGGGAACATTTTCGCTGGAGGGGTGGAAAATGTCCCAATGCCAGATCCGATATCCACCACAGATGAAATATTATCCCAAGGATAGTCTTGCGACCTACATCAGTCACGCTAGCGATTCATAAATAGCGATGGCTTACGATGCAGAACTGCAGAAGCGCCCACCATCTCATTTAGGCCAAGCATGGCCCTTTGAAATGCCTATACATGTGAGTCATGACTCTGTGAACCGGCAGTCGTGAATGAAGCACTCTGCACGCACCTCTCGTTTCTCATCCTATATAATGTATCAAGTAAGCGAAGGGCGGTATGACGATGAAAGCTCACGTTATTCTTGAACAATTCCCAGTGGTTATTACCTTTCATACCCTCCTTCCTGAGGGCTAATACCCAGGGTGCTTTGTCGGGCTCGTGTGAATGAGCAAATTCTTCGTCAATCATACTCTCATAGAGAACTCCGGCATATTTTGGAACGTCCTGAGAGTGAAGTCCTGCAAGACATCCAGTGTTGTTTGTTGATTTGAGTATGAGGGATAGTCGAGTGTTTGCAAAGACGTCACGTTCGACTGTTTAATACATTAAAAGGCTTGAGAGGGAAAGTGACAATTGTCATGCACATTACCTTCTTTAAAGCAACCCATGAGGGATAAAGCTCGTAAGACGCGCGCAGTCTTGCTCTTGTCGAGGTTGACTGCTTCAGCCAGCCTGTCCACGTTAAGACCTTCTGGATGTTTATCCAAAACATCTGCGATGCGCGCCCGCAGGGCAACATCTATGCAAGCCCAATTGTAATTGAAAACAAACTTGGGAAATGAGCGACAGGGGAGAGATCATTTGCAAGAGGCAACTCAGGCTCACATTCATCACCGTGTGTTGGGGGGGAGCCAGTATTGTGCTCAATTGGTGGTATGCACCCTCGAGCAGCCTAATCGCCTTTTTGAGGGCAATTGTATCTGTCGCCGAGTCGAGAGGGTGGAAGGTGGTTGCGTCGGCACTAGGGACCCCATGACCTGTGTTCTTGTATTCCGCGATTGCTTGGCGTGCAGAGGAATTGATGATGTCCAAGAGAGCTTCAAGTTTGGCCTCCGGTTCATTCAAGTCCGTCATCTTTTGGGAATGAGTGCTCCCGTCAGTGGTTGTAATAGACAAAGATAAATGACGTACTACATGAGTGAATGCACGAACGTTACCTTCTAATTGTGGCTGAATCGCGTCATCGTCATCATACAGTACATTTCCTTTTTCTCTTTATCATGTGTGTGGGTGCAGCCTAATTGCCTTTTTGAGGGCAATTGTATCTGTCGCCGAGTCGAGAGGGTGGAAGGTGGTTGCGTCGGCGCTAGGGACTCCATGTCCTGCAGCACTCCTTAGATCACCGTCGGAGGAATCAACAGTTTCAGAATAAGTAGACCTAGTAGACTCAGTCGTCTGAGAATGTGTGTATGATGTATTAGCCCGCGTTCTTCGGATGTATGGAAGACGTGTCGCCAACGTTAATGTGATCCTCATTGCTGATAGGATGTCGCCCCGCCTTCGAACGCTGACTGGCGGCCCAAGAAGAAAGCGCGCAGCTCAGTCTTCTTCCTCTAGCCTGACCACTCAGGTATAGGAGGAAGAAGTTAAGTCTGTACTCCGGTATCAACTTGTCATTCTTCCACCACCAAATTCAGGCCTACCTTCACATGTTCCTTTTCACAGCATCAAACAAACTGTACTCACCAGGACGGGCGCTCAGCACTTAGGGTCGAAGCCAAGGACTGAGGGATGAAGGGTTATATTAGGTGAGTGTTAGGCTCAATTGTACATGTGCAATGGCAAGCTCGAAATGAGTAGAACTAGACATCGTGCCGTTGATCTCGGCGATCTGTCTACATGTTCTCCTTCAGTAAAGATAGAACCTCGAGAGCTACACCCCAGGATCGTTGGTAGCCTGCGGCTCTGAAACTCGAGGTTAGAATTCGCACAACTTTCATAAAGCACTCTCACCCCATTCCATACGCGTGGATAACTGTTATGTTCTGCTGTTGTTCTGTGTCCTCGCCCGGGCCCGGGTTGGGAACTAAACCGTCACTTCGCACAAGAGGAAGCGAGATCCGCTCAGCTTCCACACGTGGACCACCTTTCCTGTCCGGCCTAAGACCGACGTTGTGCATAAGGATCTTCGTCCCTTCATCTTTCAAACATGGCGCTAGGGTGGAGCACCGCTCAAATATGCCTTTCGCAGCCAACATATCCAAGGATGTGTCCCAGTTTCCTACTTGATATGTTCCGTTTAGAAACGCTGTGTTCGTTTGCGTCAGCCCAGGACGCGGAGTAATGGATGTAGCCAGTTCTGACAACCCGCCACCTATATGCGAGAATACATCAGGATAGTGAGGGTATAACTGTTGATATGGACTGACCGGACCGTACTGTTACGAATTCCCGCAAGCCAGTACATTCGACTACAATAGATTGTCCCCTGATCGGATACATGGTTGTATCTTCTACTCCGATCAAAGACCGTGCACCTTTGGATCCGACCGTCAATAACTATTGGTAGCTGGTAATGGCAAGCAAGTGCTCACCGAGAGACGTTGCGTTGACCAACAACCCGGTTTTCCCGACAAAAGGCTTGACTTCATCCAAGCTCCTCACGTATTGGCGACGGAACACAACACCACGAGACTCGAGCTCTGATCGAAGCCATGATAAATACTCCGTCGGGTTCATGGTGACCGTGTTGAAAGAAACTCCCACTTTGTATGGTGCAGGGACTTCAGACTCTGAGAGTAAACTGAACTATCACCCTTGTAGAATCTAAGAACAACAAGACATAAAAATCGGACTCACATCACGCACAAGGTCTTGCCACCAGATAGTAGAAAGAACGGCGTCGGTCTCTCCGAGGATCTTAGCGGGTGATCTCTGGAATATCTATCAGCCACGCCGATTGACGAGCGTTCAAACAACGACTGACCTTGACCAAGCCTGATGGTGCCATTTCCCATAACCTATCACTGAGAAGCCCCGTCCGTAAAACTCGAAACAATGTTAGCGATATATCACTCACAAGGATATCTGCTCCCATCGTCGGACACGCTCATCCGTGCCACCTAACGGACTTGGAGACCAACTTGCGCCCTAGGCAAGATTGAAGTAAGAAAGTGAAAGTGCCTGAAGAACACTCGAGAGGTACGCACAGCGAATGGACTTGCCCAAGCTTGAGAATGCCAATCCCCAGGCATGTCTCTTGCTAGGATCGTAATATCAAAAGCCACATCTGAGTCACAGGCAGCAATGTAAGCGATGGTAAGTCCAATCACCCCCGCTCCGAGGATGACCAGAGGCACATGGGACTTGGAATCAGAGGACATGGTTCTTGTAAAGCGCGAGTTGATAGCAGAGATAAGGTACGAAGTGATGATGCTGAACTTGGGGCAGGTACTTATAGCCTCAGATAAGAAGGGATTCGGTCACCTTCGGACGAAAAACAGTGTGTTGATATTGCGCTCAAGCCTGGGGTAGTGTCATAGTCGAATAACTGCAAGTATTGTAAGCAGTTGTGGCAGCCTGGTACCGTAGGAGATCTGTATAGGCCACACGGTTTGCAGTGTGCGCTCGTGAGTTGTCGGGGATTCTTCGACATCATTAAGGCGTAGGAGAATAGTGCCACTTGAACATCACGCCAATTGTGCACCCTGAAACTAGTACGTGTCAACAGAGTAGATCACGATACCATTGATTATCGGAGCCGTGGCCTGCCGGGGCACAGGAATACATCCATCTGGATTCTGAGCACGTAGAACTAGTCAGCTGCGCTTTCAAACTTTAACTCCGACGATTCCGTTGAACTCAGGGCCAATATGAATGTGCAGGAAGGGTAACAACATAGGGGAGAACAATAGCGATAACAGCCATTGGAAGATACCTTCAAGTTTGTATTCCTCCAGAGTCCAGGAGACTCCAGGCCGCGAGCCATAAACTAGCGGAGATCAACGGAGATGGAGCTCACGTGGGGACCTCACGTGGGGACCTCACGTGGCGTCAAATTGGTTCCGCGGAACCAGTCACCCCGTAGACACTCTATCATGAGTTTGTCCTTAAGTCTTCAAGAGTCGATTCATCATGAATCCAAGACGGACCAGCCGATAACATTGGGCTTCAACATCTATAGCTACTAGAGCTCATACCTGGTCGATAATGATAAAAATACATAACCATACAACAGGTAAGTGGTGCATAGCCCGTGCACCGCAAGATTGATTCGATTTACCACCCAAAAGTTTCTTCGTGGAGCTTAACTCCACCCACAGCCGAGCACAAACGGACGTCAGAGTCTTTCACCACATGCGCCACGGTATGCGCCAGCGATACAGGGCCACAAACGCCCACAAACACACCGTTAGAGCCCCCAGCCGACATCGTGTTCGTGATGGCTCCATCAAGCAGCCTCTCAAGTTTAGGACGGCCAGGCAGGAGGGTGATACCTTGCGGGAGGTACATCCCGTCGAATGTCGTGCTGATTGCGCGGGTGTAGAATACGTGCACGTTAACACGGACAGATGAGCCATTTTGTACGAGGTTCACAAAGAGGGGAAGTAGAGGGGTGAGGGATGCTGTGCGTGGGCAGATGAACATCGCGATCAAGGAAAGCGGTGAAACGATACATACAAGGGTCTTGGACGGCCCAGACGATATCAATGATTTTCACGTCCGTGGACGCCCGGATCAGATCTGGCACTGCCGATAACGCAAAGGAGACGCCGCTCCCACCAACAACAAACATTGCCCCAGAATAGCTCGACATCACGGTGTGTCCCACGCCGCCTACGAGAAAAGAAAGGAATATGATGAGATGCATCGACTCCCAGGTAACAGGACAACGTACCATAGGGGCCCTCCACCATCACTCTAACATCACGGCCGACCTCCTTGCCGGTTTCACCATAAGAAGCTGTTTGAGCCATATTGAAGAGACTGTCTGTCCAGCGGCCAGTCTTCTTGCACATAAGAACCATTCCTTCCGATGTTTCTGCCACATTTGCGATGGTGAAAGGGTGCACCTCAGACCATCCCCACCATCCCATGGATGAAGACAGGACACGCAAGCGGACGTGCTGCCCTGCACGCCAGCCTGCATTGATTGAAGGCACCTCGACTCGGGTGATTCCGAGCTCCGGGAGAGGACGCAGCTTAGCCGTAGTGATGCGGGTCTTGATGGTGCGAACGACGAGATCCAGTATATAGAATACGCACGCAGCCACCACGTATGGAATACAGGCAGGCTCGTGGTAGCATACCTATACAAAATTAGGGTCGGTAACGAGACAGGGGGAATTACTTACAGCGAATAAGAAGATCGTGAAGCTCACAACATGCGATGCGATGAAGAGGTTGTATGATTTTGACCGAACGTATTCGGTCGAGCAGAATCCTAGGAGGTCCAAACATACCAATGCGACGATGCCCCAGCGAATAGAATCATCGGCGAGCTTCTCATTGATGTCGCCAGCGAGGCTCCATTTATAGACTACGCCGAGCACACATCAGATGAGCCAAAAGCGGAGAAGGCACAAGGCAGTACATACCATAACCGAGGAAGTGGACATTTGCACCAATGACCATCAGCTTACCGACCAAGCGGTGAAGAAAGTTCAACTGCACGCCGCGATCAGCAACGGTGCAAAAATCATGTTGATCAAACACACCTTTTCGTATCCAACACCCACCATCATGCCAATGATGTTGTTCTTGGTGGCTAATGCATATACAAAAGGAATTTGAGAAGTGATGACAAAACCGGCTCGGACAGGGTCCGTAAATGGATCCGACTTGTAGAAAGACACGTAGAATATGATACTGATGTACGCCAGCATCAGGAGAACTTGGTTAACGGAGTAGCCATTGTGAACACGGGAGCGTAACACAGACGCCACAGGGTGCCAGATAGATAGTAAAGTAGGGTCACGGTTTGGAACCTTCGGCAGGGATTTCTCATCGACGACATTACTTCGGTGTAGAGACGGTAATGGGGCGCAGACGGTCGAAGAGTCCCCGCGGTCAAAATCCATAAAGGACGGATTCTCAGAGTCATGAGGGTATGGAGAGGTGACGTTGAGGTTCATCCTTGGCTTGGTAGAGGGGAGATGTGCTATTGAACGAAGGAGGTGACCTTGAGACCATTCCGACCTGCGGCTGAAACGAGCATACGCGCGTGGGAGACTGGCAACGGTGAAGATGAGGATTATACCAAAAATTAAAATGTCGGCGTGGTACACAAGGGTGTCGTCCAGGCCCATGTTAAAGAGAGAGTGCTACGAAAGGATTGACGGTAGGATTCTGTGGGCTTGAAGGTGTGGTGGGGACTTCCAGAAGCCCGCCTGAAAAGAATGAAGGATTGAGTGGGTGGCCTGGTGAAAGTGGACAACGAAGGGAGACTTCGAAAGGGGCCGCACTATATATATGATTCATTACACCTCCATAACAATGAATTTTCCGATATAGAAATGGGCGACATTGATACACGGATCCGACGTACCTCGATGCACTTCTTTACAATCAGATCATTATATAGCCATGCCATGGTTGCGTTTGATTCCAAAAATGTGGCAACCTTGACCCAGTTTCTAAAACAAGTTCTGTCTTGAACTCATATAAAACGCGATTAGAGCGAAGAGACAGATATACCACTCACACTACTACATCAACTGGCCTTGCAACAAAAGAACAACATTAACTGCGGTATATTGTCGTGGTGACAACTTGAATAGGATTTTTGCTGCTTGGCACCCAAAAAGGCATTTCTTTTTACACCCACCTTATGGTGTTATGACGGCCAACTCGGACATGTGAGAGTGTCCATGCTAATCGCAATCATGAAGCGCCAGATACATAGTCGTTCAAAATCACAGAATGGAGCATCGTTCGCAAGAGCCCTGTTCCAAATTCCATCTTCGCCTGCTCATGCAGATATCGTCAATAGCAGTACGGTTTAGCCTGTTGAACTTGAACGCGGCTCTTGTACAGCTGTTGTGGCACTGGTAACTACAATTGTATTTAAATACCCAGGTAGGCTCGAGTCTGAATCGAAGAGCGGCCATATGTCACTCTGATAGAACATCGCAACAATCTAATGCAGACTCGCTCCCACAGCATTTTTCTGTTAAAACGTTGATCGCCGGTGTGTCACTGTTCACATGCTTCACAGGTCATCATGATGCACTTGGCCATGCATGGCTGCAACACTTTGATCTAGAGTACAAGATCGTTGGCCGCAGAGATCTTCTTGTATCGCACGCATCAGATACAAAGTAAAGTGACAAGGGTACACCATCTTCACGACACCAGTATGTGGCACTCTGAGTGCGTATCAAAGCTTTTGTTGCTTGGCATGAGACTGTCGTCTCCAAGACCCGAGACATCGCTGCTTAATCTCAGAGTCTATCTCGCCTTGACATCCTCCCACGATTCCGCAGCAGATGCATCTTGAAAGCTTGATGGCTTATCACGATAATCAACCTATGTAGACCACATGGCTGTTGTGCATCGTATGTCCATTGAACATCGCAAGTACATCATGAAACGTGGCCCAAACATGTCGGACAGAGTTAGGTCAGAATCTGTTATGATCAGCTTTAGATGAACGAAAATCACTATTCTTTTGAGGGTCTGCCTGGCCTGAAGGGAGATTAGCTGTTCAAAGATTGATGGCATGTTTCCATGCTGGATCACAGAAAAATTAAAGCGCACATATGAACTCGTGGGTGGATATGAACGTTTCCTTGGACTATGGCCCCGTTTCCGAAACACAGCAGCACGACGGGTGCGCAAAATTTGTCATGTATGATAGTACGTGTGATATTGATAATCGAGACTCTTGCATGCAATCAGGGGTACTCATGCATGTCATTGTCTCGTCGTCAACATAGCTTCCAAGTACAATGCCAAGGGGACTTATCGATAAGTTCCATTCCGTCCTTGATGTCATGTCTCACCTCGCGTCTGTAACGTCGTTCACGCGGCTAGTAGTCCCAGGCTCTGGCTCGTTTGCACTTTTCTTTCTGCGACGAGATTCCTCACTTTAGATTCAGACTATGATATCGCCAGTCTACTTTTGACGATCCCGTCAACCCACGACATATCTTCTTCCCCAGTGCCCACAGTTCATGACTTCGTGTTTATTCCCTCGCACCACTAACACGTTTCCAGCGACTTCGACGTGATTCTCGCGAATCAAAGTATTTGGTGGTGGTGCGTGTACCAATGTGTACCCCAAGTGCTAGGCACCCGCGGGTGTGTCCGTAATGAGATTGTACGCTTTACAAAACTGCCCTGTAGTAGGTGAGACGAAGAGACCTAGTCCAAGCTGATTACCTTGCTTGACAAGGTTTCTGGGACGGTGGGACCCCACAATTCTTTTTCCCTCGGCAACTTCCTTAATTTCACGTGACCTGCAGCACCGATTTCTGCACAACGCAAATGCCAAAGGTTGGCGAGACATTCGAACCAGGGCTCAGTGAAAAACTCCCGAGTTTTTAACACTGGGGTTTTTGACATGTTTTTAACATGTTATTAACTGGTCAAAAACTCGGAGTGGAAATTGGGGTGTCAAGAACTTGTCAAAAACTCAAATATATCAGCATTCGATCCCAAGAACACAGTCCGTCAACTCTAACTCTGAGATATAAGCTAAACATCCAAAAATATTTGAAAGAGAGGAAGAGGAAAAGACACAGAAAATGTAGCCATCTCTTATTGTAATTCATGGTAGGAGACGTCCGAAGGCGAAAGGAGCGAAGCGTATGTATTAAATAAGTACCACGACAAAACTTGGAGTAAATAAAGACAAAAACTGCACCTACAAAGCACCCGCCGATTTAAATCATATCGAGCATCTCCCGCGCTACACACTACTACTAGTCGTAACATGGACGCGCTCCTGGAAAGAAATTGAAGTCATAGCGATTGCTGTATCGGAGTCGGCCACCAGCTTAGCATGATATTCTCGCACGCTAAGAATGAGACGTGGTCCCAGCACAAACTTCTGCGCGAATACGAATGCTTGACTGATGCCAACATAAATCTGAGATTCCAGGTAAGACATGTCCTGTAGAAATGATGAATCATGGCCGCATGCAGAGGTCGATGACAGATCAGCGTACCGCGGAGAACGTCGGAGACAGATAAGTGATTTCAAAACAAGACACTGCAATGAAGCTTGCATGTACAGAACTTCAGCAAAAAAAACAAGAGAACCGCATTCACACCTATCAGCTCACCTCACAAAGTAACTCACGTGAGTTTTCATTAGCACTGTGAAACAGTCCCCAATAATACCACGTGTTGAGTGTTGTCGCAGTTCACGGAAGTGCTTTACAGCAATCCAGACCGCGAGACACAGTGCAAGGACCTCCCATATAGTACCAAGTATCCAAGTGATGGAATCCAAAAGTAGGACATCTCCAACATAGGAAATCATGCACTGATGGGTGCCGGAGAGAACGAATTCCTCTGTTATTTGTCAACGAATGTGGTGCGCTAGATCTTTCATACATAATCAAAGCTTACCCCCTGAAATCTTCATCATCGTTATTGCAACCATCACTGCGCTGGCGATTCTGATGGACAGAAGGATGGCCATGAGGAATATCAACACTTTCCTGGATCGCTGATACATGGCATATAACCGAGCAATCATGATGACTTGCATGATATTTTAGTCAAGTCGATATTACAGAGGTATATAACTTACCGCCCAGTATTGCATCTACAACCCCATTCACCCAATCAAGTGCATCGGTTATGATAAGGCCTGACAAATCCAGCAGCATTAGTTATCAGCTTCGGAAGATCACAGGCTCGAAACAAACTCACAACTGTGGGAATCGTTATATTGAACCAACAAGTTATTCAATAATCTCACTCACCCCTACATGGTAGTTCAGTTGTTTGGACAGGAATGGAGGGCATCAGTGTGGAATACTCACTGTATCTGTCATCGAAATTGTTGGAACACCGACTGTATGCCGCCCGTCACAAGAAAAAAACAGAGTCTATGCGAGGAGACATACCCAACATACTGATCCTGATTGTGAGAGATGGGTAATGAGCGCAACATCGATGGCTTAAACGTCGAAACATACACAGCATATCCTATTCCGACATATCGTACCTAGGACATGCTCACGTCAGTACAACTTGCTAATCACGCTTAAAAACACAAGCTACATACAATGAGATAAAGAACGGTCATCAAGGACCAGCGTTGCCTCTGCCGTCAATTAGTTGTGGTATTTTCACATTGCTCTTTTGATGTGGGAGTCCGCTCACCCAGATCAGTTCAATCTATAACACAATGCTAAGTGAGTTGGTTGCCCCAGTAATGGATCGACCTACCTCTTGTCCGAACGTAAGTGCTGGAAACAGCATAAGGATCTCAGTAACCCTTTCGTACTTGGTCTTGCTTACCCCAATCATACATTATCCCGACCAAGGGGACAACTGCGAGATGGCAGGAAAAGTTAGTTACCGTCATCATGTGGCTGGCTCTCCACGAACCTACAAAATAGCTGCCAATAACATACGCATTGATGAATGGCCACCAACTGGGATCGTTCGAGACTAGGGTCATAGTATTAGATAATGAGAGTGAGCGAGCGGGGAAACTTGGTGGACGTATGGCGATCGCGTTCGTGCTTTATGTACCACCATCCAGTGCTTAGATTGCCAAAGTGTGATTTGAAAGATGATATCTGATCGATTGAAGTGTCTCAGCCTAAATTCCAGTAGAAAGACAATGTGTATCCAGGGATACCGATGGGCTGTAGTTGTTAGTGAGATCGCAAAGTAGTGACTTACGCGGAATGTTTGAACACCATAGATGATTTCGGGTGCCCGTGTGATCTTTGAAGTATTCTTGCTGCAGGGTGCAACGTTCAGCCCCGACCCATCAGTAACACCATGTGGTTCATTGATTAGTACAAATGCGACAAAAAGTACATGCATGCATCATATCCAATTCCCTGTCATAGAACACGATCGATGTTTATGGCGAGGCGGGCAGTTGTACAAAGAAAGTGGGAGGTTGTACACAGAAGGGGGCCGGTTTTGAGCCGGTTGTGTGAAGAAGAGGACAGGCGATTGCACAAAAAAAAATCAAGTGAGGTGGACAGGAATGGAGACAATATTAGGAACGAAAGCGATGATGAAGCGAATTCAAGCTTGTCAAGCTTCAAATTTCAAATTTCAAGTTTCAAGAACAAGTGAATGTTCCGAATTGGTAGAAAGTCACGGTGTATAATGGGCGACATTCATAAACTCCATGCATTTCTTTACAATCAGATCATTAGCCATGGGTTGCGTTTGATTCCAAAAATATGGCAACCTTGACCCAGTTTCTAGAACAAGTTCTGTCTTGAACTCATATAAAACGCAATCAGGGTGAAGAAACAGATATACCACTCACACTACTGCATCAACTGGTCTTACAACAAAAGAACGACGTCAAGTGCGGCATATTGTCGACGGTCGTGGGCTCGTGGCGACAACTTGAATAGGATTTTTGCTGCTCAGCTCCCAAAAAGGCAGTTTCTTTTTACACCCACCTTATGGGGTTATCACAGCAAAGCTTGTCAGACATGTGAGAGTGTCCATGCTAATCGCGGTCATGAAGTGCCAGATAACTTGAACTACATAGTCATTCAACCACAGAACGGGGCATCGTTAGCAAGAGCCCCGTTCCAAATTCCATCTTCCCCTACTCGTGCAGATATCGTCAATAGTCGTACGGTTTAGCCTGTGATCACAACTTGAACGCGGCTACGACGTATTCGGCTGTTGTGGCACTGGTAACTACGATTGTATTTAAATAATCAGGTAAGCTCGAGTCTGGATCGAAGAGCGGCCAAATGCCACTCTGATAGAGCATCGCAACAATCTGGAGACTCGCACCCACAGCATTTAGTTGTTAAAACGTTGATCGTCGGTGTGTCAATGTCAACGTTCACATGCTTCACAGGATTATGCACTTTGCCATGCATGGCTGCAACACTTTGATGAAGAGTACAAGATCGTTGGCCGCAGAGATCTTCTTGTATCACATGCATCAGATACAAAGTAAAGTGACAAGGGTACACCATCTTCACGACACCAGTATGTAGCACTCTGAATACGTATCGAAGCTTTTGTTGCTTGGCATGAGACTGCTGTCTCCAAGACCCAAGACCTCGCTGTTTAATCTCAGAGTCTATCTCACCTCAGAACTACCGTGACATCCAAGTCCTCTCACGATTCCGCAGCAGATGCATCTTGATGGCTTATCACGCTGATGAGCCTATATAGATCACATGGCTGTTGCGCATCGTATGTCCATTGAACATCGCAAGTACATCATGAAACGTGGCCCAAACATGTCGGACAGAGTTAGGTCAGAATCTGTTATGATCAGCTTTAAATAAACGAAAATCAGCCTTCTTTTGAGGGTCTGGCTAGCCTGAAGGGATATTAGCTGTTCAAAGATTGATGGCATGTTTCCATGCTGGATCACAGAGAAATTAAAATGCACACGTGAACTCGCAGGTGGAGATGAACGTTTCCTTGGACCATGGTCCCGTGTCCAAAACACAGCAGCACGACGGGTGCGCAAAATTTAGTATGTATGATAGTACGTGTGACATTGATAATTGAGACCCTCGCATGCAATCAGGGGTACTCATGCATGCCATTGTCTCGTCGTCAACGTAGCTTCCAAGCACAATGCCAGGGGACTTATCGATAAGTTCCATTGCGTCCTTGATGACATATCTCACCTCGGCATCTGCAACGTCGTTCACGCGGCTAGTCCCCGGCTCTGGCTCGCTTGCACTTTTCTTTCTGCGGCGAGATTCCGATCCCGTTAACCCACGACATGTCCTCTTCTCCGACCTGGTGTTTATTCCCTCGCACCACTAACATGTTTCCAGCGACATCGTCTGCATTCGACGTGATTCTCACGAATCAAAGCATTTGGTGGTGCGCGTACCCCAAGTGCTAGGCGCCGGCACCCACGGGTATGTCCGTGATACGTTTTACGAAACTGCCTTGTAGGTGAGGCGAAGAGACCTAGATTGAGCCAGTGGGTCGTTTGGAGTTGCGAACTGTCGGTCGCTGCCTCCACGTGCCGTCCCGGAGTGGGATTAACACCATATGCGGAGTTCTCGTGTTACTGAGAGTCATATTGCAGCCAGTGGCGACAAGGGTGGTAATGCAATGTGGGCGTAGTCACAGAATCAGGACAGACGTGTTGTAGCCACAACAAGGGTCTTGGCTGCTGGAGACAAAAAATTATTCGGTCGGAAGGATTTCTGAGGTTACATTGACGAGGCGGGTGACCAGTAAGGAGCGAGGAAAGGTTGCCGAAGAGCTTCACGAGATAACGTAGGTCCTAAATATTCTGTATCAGTGAAAGTACTGAAACAGGTTTGAACTTTGTGCAATGGAAGGAGTCACTGGGCAAGAAGGGGTTGCGACGAACATGCGGTTAGAGTGAAAGCAAACGGCATTATCCGAGACTGCCGCGGCATTTAAAACTCTAGGGTTGTGCCATATGACATTCCCAACGACGACTCATCAATATTTCAATGTTGCCTCGTCCCATCCGTCACGCGTCATCCTCGCCATTAATGTAATGTAATTAACCTCATCTAGAATGACCTGTGGAATTATTCCTTGTTCGACCGGATCCAACTCGCCAAATCAACACCATTTCCCTCGAGCACTTCAACTTTGTCAAAGCTCTCATCTTCTTCGGTCCTCTTCAACTCTTTGAGAGCCGCAAATTCAGTAGCAATGTCGTCAGGCGAGATACTCTCTGCTATCTGGAGGTTCTGGACCAGCAAGAAAACCATTTGCATCACGAGGCTCGGTCGAGAGCGGAGGTGCCCATGCGAAGGATCATGATGCTTCAAGATTCTGTGCAGTCTCGACAGCAATGTCGAAATTGAAGCTGTCATTGATCAGTGATGCAAGGGGGCGTCCTTTAGTGTGCATCATCTCAGGTTCTGCTACCCTCCCTCCCTTCGCATGAGTTCTGCCGTGGGCCAGGCACACCCAGTTCTGCCAGACCGGTTGGCAAAACTCCCGAGTTCTGCTAACAACGCTGGATAAAGTTAAGGCGGTACTGAAAATTAGATGTAAGGAACTAACAAAGTCCCTCCTCCACTAACGTGGGAATCGGGGATGACTAGTGCTGAATCGATGGTTGCTGCTAGTGATTATTCCCTTGCGAAAATGTTTGACAAGTTAAGTTAAGTTACGTTACAGCACCACCTGACCACCGTGGCCAGCAGCTGCGGAACCGTAATTGGCGGCGATAGCAGCTTGTAGTCCCCCGAGTCTGTGAGATTCGACTTATACGGTCATTTGTTGAGGGGTAACAGGATGTGAGAGGGTCATCTTCGATCAAGCTCCTTTGATTTTCATCTAATAACTGGTCTCTAGTGCCGCAGCCAAGCCAAGTTCATCTATAACAGAACCCGCACAATACACAACAAGCCCTCACCTCGATGTGAATCCTGGTATAGGTTCATCGGAGTTGCATTGAAGTACACATTTGCACTATCTGCGTGCTCTGGTATCCACTAAATAATGTCAGGAATATGCCCAGTAATGGGTGGATCAACTTGTAGCCCGTGATATTGGAAATATCAAGGTTTTACGCAAGTATTCCGCAACTGATATCAGCAACATCTATTTAACGTCTTCGGAAAACGCTCGCCGTCGCAATTTTTACCGTAACCACTGACCTGGCTACTCTCTGGTTGATGGCAAAGTCATGCGAGCAGCGAGCATCGCTCTATTGAGTCTTTATGTGTATGGTCGGTGAGTTCGTCTTCTGCATCCCTGCAAATGTGAATTGGATGAATAAATCATCATCGTTGACCGACGTTCGCCAAACCGCAGCAGAAGAACTTGTGGAGTACGTCCGGCATAAAATTTGAAGCCTTCAAGAAAATTATGTCACGGTGCGTGAGCAAGCACATGCAAATTTGGCTGCACCTTATAGAATTCGCATATAAAAGCCAGCGTACTTTACTCAGAAAATACCATCAAGTTTTAGCCATGAAGTTCACTTCACTCGCCACTGCATTCGTTACTGCCGCAGCGATGACTGGCGTAGTTATCGCATCCGACGTCCCAGTCGGGCCCCCCAAGCAAGGGGAGAAAGCAACCCCCCCGGACGCGACGGCACTCTGCGACAAACCTGGTGAGCACTTTTACAACCTACGTGCAGACCTTATACCACATGCTTATTATGGACATCCACAGATGCATTTGGGTGCTCAAGGGGTATCGAAGGCTACAACGAAGGCTACGATTTTGGGTATACCTGCGCAAGTGAAGGGCACTTCAAGTCCTTGGTGCGATGCACGTGCAAAGATTGCTGCTACTTGGATGACGATAAGAAGACTGCCTTATGTCCCGAGACGGGGACCCCCCCAGTGCCTAAGTGAGTCTGTCTTTTCTCGTTGTCTTCCGAGTCCGAGTTGCTGATGTGCTTGCTTTCGCTAGTGCATGAAACAATTAGCATGGTACGTGCAGGAGGGCGGAAGGAGTACTATAATTGGGGGTCATGATCACTGTGTCATTGTCCAAAAAATGAAGATAGATATTTTATAAATGCGATGTCGAATGAAGGAGGCGATTGACGAGGATCGCATTGCAACTATCTCGATTCTTGAGAGATTTTTGGAACATTTCTAGTTTTTTAACCCCCTAGGAATTGGAGTGCAGTGGCAACATCGGAACTACAAGCAATGTGAACTGCTGCTGCGATCAACGTGATGCGAGTTTGAAGAGATGTAATGGAAAAGTGCATTGAGAAACGCTGTGTGAGCACGCACCAGACGAACTCGCAAGCTCCGTCCGCAGGACTTCAAAATGTCGCAAAATTGCAAAGACACTGTTTGCATTTAGTCGTGCCTCAGAACACTTACATCCAATGCGCTGGGCAGAATCACGTAGGGCAGAAACAGTCAAATAATTCAGATTGCTTTCGTAGCGCATAGGCGATGCAGAAAGCCACACTGGATCGCGTGCGGCAGCGGAGAGAACGGATATTTCTGTAAAAGGCCGGAGGTCCTATGAACGCAACGCAAGACATTGGAACACAAAATAGTGCGTGTAAGACGGCGGCTCAAAGTGAGAACAGGAAAAGGCAAGCGATTCCTCACCCACTCGTACCACAACATTGGGTTCGTGGAAGATCAGACGCAGGAAGGTCAAAACGTCCGCATGCGGGACAGGACTGCACATGAAGCGCAAGCGCTGATCGCAACCATGCACAAAAAGTAGGGGCAGTCGCGAAAATGGTGGGATGGTATGTGGTATCTCGTGTTCAACACCATGGGGTGGACAATCATGCAAGCTAAGCACTTGCGCACGCGGACACGGTGACTTCCGCGAGAAAACAGACATCATGAGACGGCGAATCAACGATAATACAAGTTACAAGCACGACGAAACACGTACTCGAAGCAGGAAAGAAACAGCCACGTGCACGGTAAGCGACAGTTCGCAGCTGAAGATGAAAAATCTGATGTTACTGCAGCAGCGAGCTGCAGAAGTGAATGGCTTGAGACGAGAAGGATTCTTGTGAGGGCAGAACGGTCAGACTGAAATTTGAACACAAGTTGTCAAGGTGAGAGAGCACGAAAAATGGAGAATATCGCACGTTGACAAGAAAAAATAGCGACAGACTAATGTATCAGAAGATAACAACATCGGGGAGTGGCAGACACGTACGAGATGCGTTGGACCAGTTGTTAATGACACATTACGCAACTCCACTGACGGCCTTTGCTTTTGACGGTGCAAAAATCGCGCCATCAGAATACGGTCGACACCTCAAAGGCGTGCTGGTACAGGTGTACTGCGCATTGAGCCACAACATGGGTGGCAGAATGAACACACACAGAGCAAAAATCATGGCCATAAAAGTGCTAGCACCGCTCCACGAATCATGGAAGGAAAATCGTGAATGTACAGTGCGAACGAACGGCACAGTGGACCAGCGTTGATGCAAGAATTGGACTGAGGGGGGAAGGATGGAGTAGAATTTGAGGTGAATATATACACGACGACAAGTAGACGGGCAATGAGATAATGATCGAAATCGCGAGTCGGGGACTTGTGCGCATGCACCAGCATCGTGATGTATCTTAGCCACGACACGCCTAGTGACCACCGATTCTACGATTTTCTGGTTCCCTGGCAATCTGGCTCTTACTCCTCGTCCTTGGACGCATCTTTGAATACCATTCCCATGCCAGCCGAATAACTTCACCATCGGCGTCATAAGGTGTTGCGATTTCACTGTATCCTGGGCGTGCTGTTGGGTGGCGCATGTATATGGCACTGCAGGTGGGAAACGAGACCTCTGCATAGGCAGGAATGAAAATGAAAGGAGACGCATATGGAGGAAGGTTGAAAGGCGTCAACGAGGACTTCGGATTTGAGGACTCGATTTTAGGCTCTGGTTCACCCTCGGACTCTGCCTCGGAAGACCCAGGTTCCTGGAGGAAACGAATGGCTACAGGGTCAACAGAGATCATATCGCCTGGGGCTAGACGTGTGTTGGCATTTGTATGCTGAAGACGTGCATTTAGCAGTCACGTATCGAAGCTAGCGCCACAGAAGAAAACTGGCGCCGCGCACCTTTTTGCCATTTAGTAGGATGGATCCATGAATTACAAGTCTTCGTGCCTCATAGACACTATGCGCAAAACAGCACCGAAAGATGAACACGTCGATGCGCCGTTCCACCTCGGCAAGCATTAAACTGCCCACAGGAGCCAAGCCTTTCTTCTGCTCGTCATATGCCTTCTTCTTCGCTCTCTCCAGTTGTTCGGTACGCCCAGCAAACGCATCGAGATCACCATTACTAGAAAGCGCATGCTGGCGAGGCCGCACATCGGGAAGTGTGTCGGGGAGGTACCACCGCTTGAAGATTTTCTCGTTTATGAAGTCGCCGTGGTACGCACGTACGAGTGCTTTCGAGATCCAACGCTGTTGAAACAACGTCTTGGGTGAGCGAGTGAAGTCGATGGCCACGGCCTCGGCCCCACAGGACCGCCTCCAGAGGTTGTAGAGATTACGCGGAGACCAGCTCTGTTGGAAATATTTTGTGTATTTAGGTTTTAGCTGAAGAGAAGAGTAATAGAGCTGACCATTCGAGGCATAGCCTTGCGGAATGCAAAAACGTTGGCATCCCTCATGGTCAATGTACTAGTGTGTCCTCCAGCTGCTCACTGCTCAGGATGAAGTGAAAAACGTGACTACCAAAAATAGTTATTTACGCGTTTCGTGCATCTGTCACGTGATTCCGTCAGAATCTGCACAATATTGCATATATTTAAGTCGTCCTTGGCATGGTGATTTTGGAAGATCTCCTCTATATTTTGATGGTATGTCGAGTGGTCGTTATGTTCGAGGTGTATGGCTGTTTTTTGGTATCAGCAAGAACAACCTATAGTATGACCTTGTTTGTGTCAGATGTTCGATCACTGCTTTCGCTCCGCTATTCATCTCAAATTTTGATCTATGTGTAGCTGCCGGTTTTCGTGACAACAAGAAGGTAATCAGATATATTAACCAGTTAATGCTATCTGATTATACAAATAGTGGTAAAGACGTTGTGCAGCTATTTGGGCTCAAAACCCGCAGGGTTTTGCGACCCGAAACACCGTTTTGAACCTGTGGGGAAGGTCCAGGATGAGCCGTGATTCCCAACTATAAGGAGCCCTGCGACGCGTCAGGCGCAGCATGGACTCCCAATTCGAAGGAGAAGGGCGAGATGATGCAAGCTTACCTTGTCAGCGTATCAATGGCATGGTATAGCGGGTGAATGGTTCCAAAGCTAGTGACTCTTGGAGGTAAGGTGCTAGTATTAGCGCATGTTTGCGCAAATAAATGGTGAATGCTTCGCTTGACCATCTTCCCATAGACTTCACGACATCAAAAGGAACTGCAGAACCTCATACCGGGTTGCATACCTTTCGCGTGTGGCCTATGTTGAGCCATGGCGCGTTGATATGCACGTTGATGTTCTTTTTCGCACTATGGACGGGCACGCCTTCGTCCCACTTGCATGACGACATTCCTATATACTGTGAGTGAACAGACTACATCGAACTGTGTAGTTATTAATCCACCACAGCTCCAGCACATGTTGCTGTCGAGCCCGTCATTGTAAGGTTTAACGGAACCCTCGACTTTCCTTCTATTTATCGTGGCCCTCCTTCCCCAGAAATTGATGCTGCTTGTGCCAGGATAGCTCAAGATGGTGCGTCGTCCAATTTTTTCCCGTCATCCTAATTAGTGATCGTTCATGTCCATGAAACCTCAGTGCTGCCAACTCGAATGTCGCTTGAGGAATTTGTTAAAGCCGGCGAAGTAGATTCACCTTCCAAGGTTAAATATCCAGCTGAATTTGGGGGGGGGGTCTCGTGGTATCCATGGAAGCTTATCACCAACTTCATTGTCTGGTATGCTATACCACACCAAAAGTCTAGTCATTCTTGCGTCATGTTTTGTAGAATTTACTTCGCAGAGCCTCGTGGCCCGAGTATTAGAGTCCGTTCGGGAACTCGAATCTGGCCCAGTTTCGACGCCAGATTTCAACTTCAAACTTACTCGTAACAACTTAAGTAAGCTCGGAGCTTCAATCTATTGTCACGCTGATAATCAACGCTACTACTGCCAGTGCACACTGTATAACCACTAAGATAATGTTTTCTCGTCTTTGGCGCCACTGCGATAGCCACAAACTTCCTTCCGATTCGAGTGATGAATATAGTTCAGGTGATGAGTCGGATATACGGGATGTATGAGATTTGCAGGATGATAGAGATGACGAGGAGGGGGAGGAGGAGGATCCTAACAACGCGGAGAAGGCAGACCTAAATCGACTACGGGCCATCATCAGTGTGTTCGAAAACATTGTTGTGTCAGCTGCCGGAGTGGTTGACATTGCAGTGGACACATACAACTCCTATCTACGGACTTATTACGACAAAGAACCCTATCACACCTCGGCCCTATCAGGGATTGGTTGGGTCAATGAACTTCTTACTGGCCACCCTGAATGTGTACGATGCGAGCTTGGCGTACACCGCCATGTATTCTATGTATTGTTGAATGTGCTCCGTGAGAGTGGAATAGATAACTCAAAGCATGTGATGCTGGAGGTGCAGCTAGCGATTTTCTTATACACCTGTGTTACTGGCCTTTCCATACGCCACCTTGGTGAGCGCTTTCAACGCTCCAATGATACTATATCCAAGTACATTCTCCCATAACCCTCAAACCGGCTATACTAACTCAATATTCCTTTTGAATTGTAGGTATTTTAAATGAATTCTAATCGTGTTCTCATCTCACCCCATCTATACTACCTATATCTGACTTCCCGATCCCCAGGCCCCCACTGCCTCCACTATCCTCAAGACCAGAAAATTCTATCCCTATTTTGCCAATGTTATTGGTGCTATTGATGGCACCCATATTGCCTGTCACCCCTCAGCCGCTGATCGTCATGCCACTCATGACCACAAGGCCAACCTGACCCAAAATTGTCTTGCTGCTTGCAATTTTGATATGTGTTTTACATACATGTTGAGTGTGTCAGAAATTTCCTAATCGGGTTTCGTCACCTTGTAACGTGTTGCAATGATCCAATGACAAGTTGAGGTCCCAATAGGTTGCAATCAAAGAGTGTGACGTTACAATTATGTTACATTTCACGTTACAATATTGAGTTTATGTCACAATGGTAGTTTCAACCAAGTTCGCAATATTGACCGTCGGTCGCAACTGTCCAAGTTGATTTTTTGGTACCTTGAGATCTAGATTCAAAGGCTTATCTAAATATTTTAACTGGGTTTCAACGACGTTGGAATACACACAGGCAGGTTTCATTCTAATTGAAACATGATTGAAAGCAAGTAAATTCAATTGCAAACCAGCACTGTGATCCTCTGAATCAACAAATCAAATCAAATAATACGAACATGTAAAGTAGCAGTCTGTAGGTAGCAGTTCTACTTCTTCCGAGTGCGCTTTGGTCGGCCTGCAGCCTGCTCACTTGCCGGTCCACTAGATACAGGTGCCAGCATCCCCGCCTTCCTTCCTTGGCCCCGACGACCAGAAGATGGGGTGCTCACTACCACTGGTACATCATCAGGTACTCCAGGAACCTCTAAATCAACAGCCATTGCTGAAGGTCCAGAGTCTTCAGAGGCCACAGTGGCAGCAGCCGCTCCTGCAGGCTCAGATGCCACAGGTGGTCCAGGGGCTGGAATAGCCGGCAAGGGGGTTGCAGGATTGGGAGCAGTGGTAGCATTTGCAGGGGCAAGCGCCGCAATGGCTGGTGCTGAAGGGACAATGGCCGGTGCTGAAGGAGCGATCATGGGTGTAGTAGGTGTGACCGGTTCAGGAATGTCATTGACAGGGTTGTTGTCGGTAGTTGGAGGTCCAGGAAGGTTGTCGGATTCCTTATGCCCTGCATTTGCGATGGCCAAACGCATCAGATCAGAGGTAAAATCTTCACCTTCAGCGTCGGATGTTGCGATGTTGGAAGTTGAGGATGATTGCCAGACGTAGGCATCAATCTTTTTGTGGATAGTGCAAATACGAGGCTGGTCCCAAAGGGTTACCCACAGCTGCTTGTAGGCCGTAAACATAGCAGCGTATGGTAGCCGAGACTTCGCGCCAACTCCAGATTTTGTGAATGAAGTGTCGGAAGAAAGGATGAAGATCAACTAGAGAATAGTAGTTAGATGCTAATCCAGAGGATCAAAGATAGCAGAAATAGAACTCACTGCAACCCAACCCCATGCAAGAAGGCCAGGAGTGCTGGACATTGTGCCCCATTTTCGAGCATTGCACTTAGCGCGTGGCCAGCCAGAAATGTCTAGTGAATTCTTTCCGAACATCACGATCCTAATTGCCTATGTAATAGATCCGTTAGCACAATTTAAAGAACGGGGTGAAGCTTAAAAATTACCTTCGCGAGTGGTTCCCAGTTACCAAACACCGTGGACATAGTGGGGTCCATCTCTGAATTTGTGAAAAGGATGGGCGGAAACTTTGATGGTGAGGAGCGGCCACCGGCAGTACCTGGTCCTCCAAGCATCTTCTGGATCTCAGGAATGGTATCCCGCTGCATGAAGCTCAGGTCAAAGTAGGACACATTCAGACTAAAGATGCGCCCTGCCATCAAGCGTATTTTGCCGATCTCGCTGGAGCGTCCACCTTGGAGATGGTGCTCTAGCTGCAACATTTATTAAATCAGATATTAGTTAGTATTGAATGGGATGACGAAGAATATAAACCAATGTACCAATGATTGAAAATGAGAAGTCGGTACGAAACGGTGGAGGTGATCCGGTAGAAGCAAATACACCTCTGTCACAAGGCAAAGTTCTTCGGCACCCTTGGTTGCATAACGACTAGGGGATATGATGATGGGCGGAGGGTTTGGCACTGGCAATCTTAGAATGCGGTGCTCAGGTGGGAACATCTCAGCAATAACACCATATTTGCGAGCGAAGGTCGAGAGCTCGATGTCGAAGGCCTTCAGCTCGTCAGGAACTTGCGCACTTGAACGTCTACGTTGATTGGACGCCAAGACTTTGTTCTTCTCGCCCAGCGTCCGATTATTGTTCTTGAGGGACTGGTTTTCAAGTTGTAGGCGCCGAATAATCTTGAGATGCACGAAGTTAGAGCTACTAATAAATCATAGCGAGTGAAGGAAGGCATCATACCTCCATGTCTCCACCCTGCAAAGAGGCCGATGACTGAGTGGTGGCTGATGCGGTCGCTGCCACAAAAGACGATGGTACATCCGATTCAGATCCATCATCGTACTCTAACTCGGACTCCGAGTCACGGTGCACAATGGGACGCTGAGGCATCACAACAAGTCAAGTAAAACACGGTGCGAAAAATATCAACGGGCCCACCACAATTTATAGTCAATCTTGGCTGTGCGACTTGGACCGAACACGAGGAAAGAAAACACGAGGGGAATTACAATGTGAATGATGGCCTTGACATTAAATTGAATCAGCATGCAGGTGATGTCAATATGACACGAGGTAACTTACCTGTGTGCTGCTCTCGACGTAATAAAAAAGATTGGACAGCGGCAGCCAGGCGTCCAATTTAAACAATGAACCTGTTACAATATAAAGCAGTCTATTGATATTAATAAGAGGCAATTCAGACTCACCTGCACTTGCTTGACATCCATTGAATTGTGCTTGAGTCGTGGTCCCAATTGGCTTCAGACTGAGATCCAGAAGTTGCAACTTGGTTACAATAGCAAACTCAACCAAACGACTTAGTGAGAAATGCGATCAAATGCTGACGTAATCACATTGACAATCCATTGAAACACACCTGAACATCAGTTTCAGATTCAGAACGTTAGTGGTATTTAGATTAGCGTAGGGACAGTGCATAATTCAGAATACATGAAATTAAAATACCCCTGCAACTAATAGTATTCCCAGGGATCACACCACCAACAGTTAGTACTATCATTGAGGAGGTAGGAAGGGATTCGTGGTAGGAGGAGGGGTTGTCTTGGAAGATGAGGGAAGAATGTAAGTTGGGTAAGGTCCTTGACCTACGAAATCCTTCTTGACCATGTCCTCGCTCCAGATACTGACACATCTCGCGCTCTATCTGATTAATTTCGCGCAATTGGAACATGTCCTGCGCCGCAAGACTACTGGAGGAGGTGGGAAGGGATTCGTGGTAATAGGAGGAGGAGTTGATGGGGGTTGATGTAGAGAACATTGAGCGTGAGATTGACACCAGTAGGAATTTGTGCGTGAATCTCGGCAGCTTTTGCATGCAGCGCTGCAGGGTTGTAGTGACCTCTGAGTCCGCCTGCCAACCCAATGTGGTACCCCACAGAGAGGACCGCAGAGACGAAGCCTGTTCCACAGTTGTGGGTGGCATGATTCCGCAACCTTTCCCAAGGACATAATCAGAGAAAATTTCACAGTAAAAGTAAGCACTCACAAGAACGAACGCAGCAGCATGAAGACCATCTCATAGGCCAAGGGCCATGATGGCGCGCCGGTGGACACGCCTGAGGAAAGATCCAGCTTTCTTGTGCTTCATGGCATGATGGTTATGGTGGTGTGATCCAGCTTCGTGGTGGCGATGGTGAGATTCAGCTTCATGGTGGTGATGTCGCCAAAATTTTCCTTCTCAGAGGAACTGGCGGGGATGTTTGGTGTAACGGGTTGCGCGACTCAGCAAGGGACTAGTAGGAGGTGTAAGCATGATCGTGCTCTGTATGAGCATGCGGATGAGGCTGATTCAGACAGCTGCAACTTTCCTGCCCTTATGTGGCATCTTTGGCACCTGTGGGACGCCCCATCTTGAGGCTAAAGACAGGTCAGTAACTGGCAAAGGACGGCAGATGTGTTACTCACATCGGATCGAAGCTCTACTGCGCCCCATGACATGAAACACTGAAAGAGTCCAGTTTGTGGAGCAAAGAAGGAGTTGCGGGTATCCTCAATGCCTGGGGGTAGGAAGGATATGAAGTTCTCCAGAAACAGGACC
Source organism: Suillus subluteus (assembly GCA_016647755.1). Classification (NCBI taxonomy): domain Eukaryota; kingdom Fungi; phylum Basidiomycota; class Agaricomycetes; order Boletales; family Suillaceae; genus Suillus; species Suillus subluteus. Next base: position 119,540 of record JABBWI010000146.1, on the reverse strand, counting down.
AGGGTTGTTGGTGATTTTGCCCTTGAATGTGTCATGATCACCCATCTCGATGAGAGGAAGGTCAAGACTTGTTTGACGCACCTTGTTTCACAGATCTGGGTGTGTATTTCTTGCTCCACTGCTCCTCGTACTTGACTTCTTCGATATCGAAGAGCTCCGTGGTAAGGGCCGACGATGGCGATTCTTGATGCTCGGTTTGAGCATGCAACTAAAGATCTGGTAATGTTCATCAGGTCCTTGACTGAATCTTGAGCAGATGTTGGGTATTACCTGACATGAGGCGGTCCAGGGCCATTGTGACACAGCATGACCCTCTGAATCTGAATCAATGAGTTAGTAACAGGCGCTGTGCATCATACTAAGATAGAAGAAGACTGTAATAGTAGTAAGAAATGAATGAAATGGTTCTAATAATGAGGACCGCCATCGCTAATAGTCGAAGGCAGATGCAGGGAAATAAGGAGGTCAGAAGTAATAAGAGTCACTGGCTGCGGATGTCCTGCATTCGAAGGAACATATCTGTATCAATAGTGTCAACAATCAAAAACTCGTCAGGTCTGCTGACATCCTCTACTATCATACAACCCCGAACAATTGAGTGAACTGAGAAAAACTCTGCAGAAGCCCTAGGCTTTCTCTTAACGCGCCAAAACTGAAAGTCTTTGTCCTTTCGTGGACGAATGCCGACCGGTCGATCGTACGGGAGAACAAGCGTGACAGGATATTGAACATCCCCTACTGTGCATGTGAAAATCAACATTAGTTTGCCAAAGATGATGCCAGTGTCAGTCTGCAAGATGACGCAATCATATCGCGGTGAGCCATGAAACATCGGAGTGCATCGAAGGTAGTCCGTGGACACTCGCCAGTCGACAAGTGACTCAAAATTGACTTTAAGGAATCGATATTCCACGATCTAATTCAAAAGGTCTCAGAGATTATGTTATTTCGGAGCATTGAACATCATCAACTCACCATGTCGCTCGCAACGAGTTGAATCCGTCGTCCACCTGGAAATGGTATGCTGTTGGCAGCAAACACACGGTTCAGAAAGTCGTTTAGCTTGATTCGAAATCTTTCAAACGCTGGATTACCCAGACTACCTGCCTCGATGAGTGTGAATGACATTGCCGCCTGCTTTGAACCGAGACTAAAATGTTGTGCATCAGTAGGTTCCGTCGAGTCAACATCAATATCATCTGAGTTGTCGGTCTCCTGGAGTGCAGTATCGGGTTGGTCTTCTAAGTCGTCGGATATGCTGAGATTCTGAGAGTCAAGGTGATCCAACTTGTTGCGAATGTATTCTGCAATCAAGCTGTCATGGTTGTATCGGAGTATCTTAAAAAAATTCATTGTTAGTCATATATACACGAACTCAGATTCAGAAGTCACTTACCTGTTCAGCGAAGTTCTTGAAATTTGTGCGATCTTGATAGGCATCTTTCAATGGGCCATGCATTTTCTCATTCGGCTTGGTGCTGTAGTTTCGAGAAACACCTTTCGCCTCGATGTCGTCAAAGAGATGGGCAGAAAGATGTTTCTTGGGAAAATTCCAGGACTTCTCGGACATCTCTGCTGTATCCTCAATGTATTTCTGACCAAATAATTGGATTCAATGCAATGAATTAGAATTAAACTAAAAATACATACATCCATCAATCCAGTGAGCTTTGACAACGCTTCCCGGCCATTATTGATGGTATCTTCAGTATGAACTTCTAACGAAGCATACATATTGAACTCCACATAGCTTCGGATACAGCGGAGCAGGAGATATGCCTCCGGATCCGTATCGTGGTCGAATACAGTATGCGCTGCAAATACAATAAGCTAAAACAATGTGAATAATAAATTAAAGTGGGTGATCTAGGCTCGCCTTAGAGATGTCTTCGTATTTCGTTCCGTCAGAAAAGGATACTGATATAACCTGATCGAAGTGATTCAGGTTTCGCCAACGCGGAATTGATTGAAAGCTGACAATATAAATGAGAACCTACATAAGTACAGCGGAAAAATGACTCACAAGCTGTCAATCTGGACAGCAGCCTGTCGACCCAAACGTTCAACCCATTTCTGCAGTTCGGGCCACTTGTGATCACTGAACAACCCCTCGTCGTTGAAGTGGAGTTTGTCGTGTGATAGAGCTCTGTGAACATCGGTGTGCTCCAGAACACCGAATGAACTCTGAAAACAAAACAGTAATAATAAACTAAGTAAGATACAGATAAGGATAAGAGCGAGACTCACGTCGACATCACGGAGGCTCTGGGAACTCAAAATTTGCTCTCTTGCGTCCAATGTAGTACATTCTCGCGCTCGAGCAAGCAATGCCTTAGTTTCTGTGCATGTGCGGAGAGGAAATACCTTGAGAGTGTTTGAAAGCTCGTCATGAGGCACTAGACAGACAGGACAAGGAAATTTGCCCATTAAACCACGAATCAATGCCATTACAGCCCTACAACAGTGAACACATTCAAATGTCAGAGATATCTAATAGTTACAGGAGCTAGAATACACATACTGTTCTTCATAGTCTGCAGATAGTATTAGTACAATTGGATAGAAGACGCGAATAACGTCGTCCCAGCATTTGATGGCGGAACCTAACCTCGATAGCGGTGCCAGACAGTCAAGAATCTTCAGAAACGAGGCGTGCCACACCGCATTCTTGAAGTTGACAAAAGCAGGCTTTCCCGAATGCTGCTTGTCTTCCTTTACCTGTCCTGAGTGTTAATAATGAAATCATCAGTAGTTTTAAGGAAGAGTAGAACGAACGATAGGCAGCCAACCAACGACGCGCCCTCCACCCAAGCCTTCTCCATTGCGAATCCCAATAGGAAGATTAGCACAGCGAGCGACTACAGGGTAGCCTTTCGCACGACCGAATGACGACAATTTTGCTTTGTCGGCATACAAAATGAACGCAAGAGGTTTTGCGTCTGATGGGATTTTCGACTATGATGATATTCAGTCAATGGTATATACTACAATGCAGATACTTGACATGATACTAATATAAAAATGACTTACCTGATACTCCCAGAACGCATGAGCGGTCCATGGTTCATGAATGAACTGAACGAACTTCTCGCCGTTGAACTTTGACAGCCTTTGCGCATCGAAGACGAAGTTCAGACCTACTTGCGGATCTTGAAGTAAATCGGTGACCCAGTCCCACAGTGAATGACGAAATAGCGGGAATGTTTGATCAACGCCTCGAAAGGGCACAATAACTTCCTCCTTTGTAAACTATTACATGACAGAAGCAAAATAAGCATAGTATATACGAAGTTAGTGAATAGTACACACAGGTGTCATCTTGAATGACGCTGCGTCCCATGTGTCTCTCACATCTTTGCGATTCTTGAGGGTAAAGAGCTCAATCCTGCTGCGATGAATGAGGCGAATGAGTCGGTCCAGCTGCTCATGAGAGAGTCCAGCGTCGTGAGCGAGTTCTGCAACCTCGAAGTCCATCCGAGTGCGAAACGGCTGCCAGGGAATAGGATCTGCTTCTGGAACTGCTGGTGGGGCACCGGGACCGCATCCATAGTCCTCGAAGCGGTACACTTTGGTGGGGATACCACTACTAGGGTGGTATTCCACTTTGATATCGTCAATGTCGTGCTGGGGTGCAGGCGATGTTGTTGCAGATGGTGGCGGATCACCTGTATAGACATAAGTTGAAAACATGATGATACAAAGAAATGACGAAAACATACCATCAGAATCGGTCCGTCCCACATCGGCGTCATGTTGGTAGTCTATCTGGTTATCGAAATCGAAATCATCACCCTCCGAGCGATTGTTGATAGCTTCCGTCAATGCACGACAGGTCAGTGTTGGCGATCGAGGACAAACGAAAGTGACGACTTACGAGATGTTGAGCCACTGATGGACGGACGGACACCAGTGAACACGCTACCCTGATGTGCCTGTTCTCACTCTACAATTAGTTAACATTAGTGTAGAATCAGAATGCGCTAGTAATATGCTAGACGTACCTTGACGAATGACCCTAGCAAGCTCCAAATCCTCTCCCCTTTGTTCAGAGCGCCTCTGGCAAGCCTTTTCGTGTGTTCGGAATCCTTGGCGATGAAAGGATTGGCCACAATAATCACAGGATCGTTGCAAATCAGCAGGCATCTAATAATATGATATTGAAACTGGGACACATCAGCATCAAATTCAGATCAGAGACAGTGATGAGACTTACATGAATTGTTAGTGAAGATGGGTGTAAAATCGCCTCTCAAGACAGCAGATGGTGTGGCACTTTGATGGAGAAGCGCTGGAGGGTGAAGTCGGGTATACAAAGCTTGCAGAATCTAAAATATGTAAGTGAATTAGCAGACTAAGAACATTTAAAAGGCGCAGATCTGCGAATGAAATTATACAAATCAGAACTGTAACAAGGAGAACAGAAGATACTAACGAGGGCTGAAGTTGTTGGTGAAGGGGTGTTGAGAGGATGGTGCGGTATCTGAATAAACAGCTGGCTACAGCGTTGCAATTGACGTACCAAGGGTCTAGGTTTGGCATCAATATTACAAATCAGTTACAATGATGCAACTCTGGTATAAATATTCCTAATGGGTTTTAAGAATAGAACTTATGTTACAATATCGTGACTCGGTATCAATACGGTTGAAACCGAGTCTCACAGGCACGCTGTTGCAACCGACTTACGAAATTTCCGACATGGGTTTCAGGGATCCGCAGCAGACGCTCGTGTTTACCACACAGCACATCTGAAAGACTTCACTATCCCCCCAGGAAAATTCTACCTTGCGGACGCCGGATTCGCTGCATGCGATGAACTGCTTGTACCTTATCGTGGTGTACACTATCACCTTGCAGAATGGGGCCGCGCAAATGTTTTGTACATTGCTTTCTAATATGCTATTCCCCTCATACTTATCTGTCTTTCAGGCCTTGTAGTCCACAGGAACTCTATAATCTGCGACACGCAATGCTTCGCAACGTCATTGAACATATTTTTGGGGTCCTCAAGAAATGCTTTCGCATCATTCTGCTACCCCCCGAGTATAACTCTGAGATTCAATCTCGCATCCCTCCGGCTCTTTGCTTAGTCCACAATATTATCCGTATCCATGACTCAAACGACCTATTGGACTACCGTCATGTCGACTCAGACGAATGGAGGCCTCAATACACTGGTACACTTGCAGATGGCCCTCCAACTGAGGCCGCAAGGACATGTGCGCATGATCATCGTGATCAACTCGCGGAATCGATGTGGGTAGACTATCTTGCAGAGAGGTGTCAAAGAGGGGAACCAATGCCACCTGGTGTGCAGGACTAATCTTTAGTGTAGCACTTTTCTTTTAAATGTAGTGCTAGCTTTCCTCAATGTATTGTTGTCTTGAAGCTACGAATTTTTTGTAAGATGAGTCGTTGGTGGCAGAGGAAGAAACACCATTCTGGTTGGATGCGGAGTCGGAAGATGCACTACGAATTTTTCATAAGATGAGTCATTGGTGGCAGAGGAAGAAACACCATTCTGGTTGGATGCGGAGTCGGAAGAGGCATGGAAAAAAATCTATTACAATGACATTGACTAGTAGCTAATTGTAGTGCAGTTAGTCCTTCCCCTTCCTATACTCCTCTAGATACTTCTCCAGGAAAACTTTGCGCACAACATCACATTTGATGTTGAGATAGGAATCTGCGATGCAAACGTCGGATTGAAAAAGAGTGATCATGAAGACCATTTCATGCACATCGAGATCTTCTTCTTCCTGTACCTGAAGAATGGCCTTCTGTTTGCGGATGGGGACAGGCTCAACAAAATGTCCGGAGATGGTCTCTTGAAATGCTGTTGTCGCATTAGCAATACTGTTGGCCATTTTCCCTCCCAAGTCTTCCAATGCTGATGGCATCGTTACGCGCTGCGACTTCGATGATGACCCCTTCCCTTTTGAGGATAGTGGGGGACGGGACTCATGGCGTGAACTGTCGTCTCCATCAGCTTTGTGTTTCACGGCAGTTGAAGATGCGGTAGTGGAGGGAGTGAGATGACTTTGAACGACATTGAAATTGCTTGGTGTGATGGGCATGATAGGCGTGATAGGCATGACTGGAACAGAGGGTGCTGGAACAGAGGGTACGATAGGAATGGAAGGAACAGAGGGTGTGACAAAAGGACAGGATGGGCCTGGTTCGGTGTGCGTGGTGGTGTCATTGTCGTTGTTACCAGTAGGACAACCACCAAACTCAACGCGGTCAAGTGCGTCCTCTAGTGAGGACATAATGACATCACTTGCACTGGAAGGACCAGGAGTGGCACTTGTACTGGGCGTCAACGCATTATCGGTATGGTCGATGCCTGCATAGAACCCAACCCAGCTGCTTGGTTGCCCTGACATAACAACATGCAGCGCCTCATAATGAGGCCAGCCCTTTGTCTTGTATGGCTTTGCTTGGGGGTTGTTCTATGTACGTAGTTAGCACAACAGCATGGCAGAAAATGATAAAAAAAACATACCTTAATATAGTCTGCCCAGATCGTCTCTGATTCACGTATGATATTTGCACCAAGGTCTGGACTATATGAGATTCCAGAGGCGTGCACTACCTTGTAGATGACTTGATATAACTTGCACATCTGAAAAGTAGAGATCAGTACTGCCAGCAGTCACTCAGTAGAAAAATAAGTACGTACTCGTGACCATTTTGATTGACATGCCTCTGCAGTCTTTGCAGCGCCTTAGAATAAGGCAGAAGTCAGATGAATACAGCGTGATAGCTGTGGCAGGACTCACCTTGCAGTACAGGCTGTTTCACCATCTCTGCAGCAGTATCATTCCAGAACGTTTTGTCAAAATTGAGGCCATCTCCCCCTTTGGATTTGTTGGTGATGACATAGTTTATCAATGCCGTCTCATCAAACACAACGATCTTTCGGCTCCGTCAAGGTGGCATCCTGTCGTTTCTTCGAGTTCTTCTTCGTCATTAGAGTCGTTTGGCTGCGAAGATGATCGCAATAACGAAAGTGTCGGGTTGGGGGCATAACTGTATATGATATCAAGGTGTGACATGTAATCAGTCACATTGAACGGCAAACCGGCAAGCTTACTTAAGTAAGTTTGAAGTTGAAATCTGGCGTCGAAACTTGGCCAGATTCGAGTTCCCGAATGGACTCTAAGTTACGAACCCACAGATACTTCGGCCGAAGTAGGCCCCATGCATCTCGTTACACATCCTTTTATTAATGCACTTCCTGCTTATCGTATACATTACAGATCATTGTATTGAAATGATCAGACAGAATATCATGTGCAATGCCGACGTGAAGATGATAACATGGGACTGGGTTCAAGGACTCGACACCCCATACCCTAACTTCAACACCCGCCACCAATGCAGGAACTTCGAGAAAATCTTGGATTGGGCTGTCCACGCTGTCCATATCCCTCAGTCGGTGATTTCTCGTTTTGAAGATACAGTTGACATCTCCTTGCCAATTGATCTGATGGACCATAATGGATAACACTGCTACTTGCTCACTACCCACATTCACGAGTAACTTGCAAGAATGGCAACGATTAGTAAGAGCGTAGTCGAATTAATGTATTGTTAGTACATCAATATTTGATCGTAGCGGCGCTGGGAAGCGCCAGTCCTCGACTCCAAGAAATAATGTCAGATTGGTGACAAACAGTATATTCTGTTTTCCTTCTGGACGGGCTTGACAGAGTGCGAGATAATTTCCTGTAACAGACGTTCGGTAACAAGCACACCAAACTCACGAGGGAGAACCTAACAGCTAAACATCACCCAAAACACTCGCTCCAGTATGAAATAGGTATGATGCACGTTACCGAACATGATTATGAGTGCATTCATGTTTTTCAATGAGAGAGCCCGATGTAGAGTGTGCGATGGTGTGGCGTAAATCGACGAATATACGTCTGGAAGTCGGTGCGGTTCAGCTTTTTGAAAAGGCGAGCAACATCATCAACAGATGCTCAAATCCAGGGTGAAGATATGGCTTTAGAAGCTCGCGCATCCACTGAATCGATAGCAAGAGATGCGCTGATGTGACAGGAGGAGTGCTTTCGAGAACCAACGCTGTTGAAACGGTGTCTTGGGCGAGCGAGTGAAGTCGATGGCCTCGGATCGGCCCCACAGGACCGCCTCCAGAGGTTACGTGGAGACCAGCTCTATTGGAAATATTCATGGTCGATGGTAGACAAAACTGGTTGTACCGTTGCAGTTCAACTGCGAACTTGAAGGAGTTTGGAAGAAGAACGTGACTACCAAAAATAGTAACTGGCTATCATTTACGCGTCTTGTACATCTACCGCATCTGTCTGCAACTTCCATAGTCTTCCATTAATATGGACCCGTACACTCCACGAACGCGTCCAGGAGGCCGCAAGAAGAACCTTGGTTTGTCTGCAAAAGAGTACAGCAAGGTACAAGTCTCCTTACCTGTCATGTATACTTATTATGACAATGCAGACGATCGACCATTCAGATCACAGGCACTATCGCTTCTGTTCGCAGAAACAGACAACTGAGCGATGATATCTACGAAGATGCAAATGTTCGCGTACACTCATCACAAGGAAACCGTGGCAACAGTACGTGGACCTCGATGACCTGCATGTTACAGTATTGATGTCACACAGGCCACGAGCCGTCATTTATCGCTGAGACTTCGTTCGTGCGCGCACCATTGAACTCGCGAGTTGGCGCATCTGCTTCGATACCTAAGACAAAGGGAAAGGCAAAGGAAGATGTGTTAGACAATCTTCCCGTGGATATACAAGAAGCTTTGATTTTGGAAGATCTCCTCTATGTTTTGATGGTATGTCCAGTGGTTGTTATGTTCGAGGTGTATGGCCGTTTTTTTGGTATCAGTAAGAACAATCTATGGCCTTGTTTGTGTCAGATGTTCGATCACTGCTTTTGCTTTGCTATTCATCTCAAATTTGATGCTCTCCCTTTCCTTCGTTTCAGTTCATATTCAACTTACAATTACAACAATGACCAGACGTTTGGTGTTCCCGCTTAACCTCACAATTGTTCTTGAGCAATTTGTTTCTTCTTGGTTCTCATGCTTCTGCCCCGTGCTTCACCGCGTCCTTAACTGAACCTCTACAGGGCATTGAGGGAACATATATTTCCCACCATCCTGAATACTCGCCAGAAGATGACGACCCACTAAAGGGAATACGTTTTGTTTTGTCCTCCCCCCTAGGTTTGTCTGGCAACTCAGGGGAGATCGTTCTCGCTCATACTTTTTACAGATTCGTCCCTTCGAGACCTAACGGAACGGATAGTGCCCCTCGGCACTTACTATACTGCTATCTCCTCTTTTGTAGAGAGCCGCAGCCACCTCGATTTTGGGCTTGTCAATCATGCGCTCTGCGCTGCTATCCGGGATATGCTCAAGGTCAGTGTCCCCATCACTCAGGCGTCATCTTACTCACCCCTTGAAAGGACTACCAAACTCTCCTCTCTCAACTCGAACATGCATTCAACACCTCTCCGCAATTCAGTCTACAGAAATTGTGGTTCTATGTCCACCCGACAGTGCATACCCTATCCCTTATTTATCAGCTCATCCTCGAACTGGCTACCACCGATGACGACGATGGCTCTTCTTCCTCATCTTCTTCTGAGTCTGATCCAGAGCAGGCGGCACGAGATGAAGCACTTGGGCTCGGTGGAGCGAAGCTGAAGGCTGTTTTGTCCGACATGAAGAAGAGCACATCAGATGCACCTATTAATGTAAAGGGTGGGGAAGTGCTGACGGTGATATACGAGCGGATGCAGACTATGTCAGGTGACCCCACCGCGGTCAAGGTATACGGCACTCTTCTAACTGCAGCGGGGGTGCCCTATGTCGAGATGCTCCGAGTATGGACAACTACGGGTCGTCTCGAAGACCCATACGAGGAGCTGTGTGTCAAGGAGAGCAAGTTCATCAGCAAGGGCATTTTGGAAGTAGATTACACGGACGAGTATTGGGAAAGGCGATATACGGTGAGCTTTGTGTCTGAGAAAATGGGGTGAATGCGTGTTGATGTCTGGGTAGCTTCGTGATGGCTCGACCCTTTCTTCGAAGCGCCAGCATACAGGTGTCCCTCCGCCACGTACTGCTGGAGGTCGATTACCGGGTGGCGCTTGTATACCTCCCCTTCTGGAGGGTTGGAAACACAAGTTTTTACTTGCGGGGAAATATCTTAACGTGATACGTGAATGTGGGATCGAGGTGCAAGCTGATCAGAAGGATTTAACGAAAAATTCCCTGTCCATGGAAGATGAAAAGTGTGTTTCTTCATTGGGTTGAGTCCCCGTGTCTTTTTTCATCGGCATTTTCAGGCTTTACAAATTTATCGAAGACGCGTATACACATGCGAATCGCACTCTCTTGCGCCTCCTGCTGCAAGATCAACAGCTCATACCTCGGCTCCGCTCTCTCAAGCGTTATTTCTTCCTGTCTTCATCGTCCTTCCTCACCCACCTTTTAGACCTTGCCCACACAGAGCTAAAGAAGCCCGCGAAAGGTGTCAGCATCGTTAAGCTACAGAGTCTGCTCGACCTTGCACTTACAGGGGAAGATGCCGCATTCCGCGAAGATGTGCGAGTCAGCATCGCGAGCAGCGGATTGTATGAATGGTTACTCAAGGTCATCAGCGTAAGCGGCGTAATTGGCGGTGAGGAAGGCGAGGGCGTGCCAGATGAAGAAGCAAAGAAGGATCGCGAGCGGGAGAAGGATGACAAGAAGCCCATGTTAGGTATGTGCGTAAAGCCTTTGCGCTACCGTCCTTGCTCATCTCAAACAAGCGATTGATGCCCTTACACTCGACTACAACGTGAAATTCCCGCTTTCGCTCGTCATCTCTCGCAAAACGATTTTGCGTTACCAGCTCCTCTTCCGTTTTCTCTTACATCTCAAGCATGTAGAACAGTCGCTTGCATCGATGTGGATAGAACAGAAGACAAGTCCCTGGCGGCGTCCCGTGCCAAACCACCCCGAGTTCGAGCAGTGGCGACTGCGAGTTGCGCTCCTGAGAGCTCGCATGCTCGCTTTCGTTCAGCAGATACTGGCTTTCACGACATTCGAGGTTCTTGAACCTAACTGGCGGGCGCTGGAGGCGAAATTGGCCAAGGTAACCACCGTAGACCAGCTTCTGAGGGATCACGTAGACTTTCTGGACACATGCCTGAAAGAATGCATGTTGACGAGTGCCAAACTGCTCAGGGTAAGTGTGCGACCTCGGACCCAAACACCCACTGATCGTCGCACCTGCAGGCTTACTCCCGCATGATAGTGACGTGCTCTACGTTCGCACTGTACACTTCCTCCTTCACCAAGTCTGCCAATCAAGCGCTCGCAGCAGCAGAGAGCGGCGACGGCGACCAGGCGATGAACAAACGCTGGGAATTCCTGAAGAAGTTCGAGTCTAACTTTAACCACTGGTGAGCGCCCCATCGTCTGCGTGCGGTATTTAGAAAGTGAGATCCTGACGCTACTTGTCTCTAGGTTTAAGGTAATGTTGTTTTATTCACGCGGTTACCGCATTCCGGCTGACAATTTTTTGTACAAGTTTCATCTGGACTGCGTGCAGTACTACGCGTCGAGTGAGAATGTGTCGTTGCTACCTCTTGTGGTGCGGTTGAGTAGCATCAAGGCGATGTCATAGCATGAGCTGTATCGATGAGAAGTAGGGGTCCGGTGAGTGACAGAATGATGCCCAAAAATTCGGCTAGGTTTATTGCTTTCTCAGGTCTGTTGTCATTGCATTTTGTTCTTCTAGCCATGCGTAATATATATGTTACTACATGCTATTACTTAGGAGGTGAGGAACACGTAGTTTCCCGTAGTAAGACCATTCAAGAGATGTTAGTTGTTCCTTGTTATGACTCGCACGAGAGCCAGCTAGCACTGAGCAGGCTACAATTGACATACCGTCTGTCTCATGTTAAACAACTGAGAGCACTCAAGGTGAAAGCAAGCAAGTTGGAAAATGCAATACACAATGTCACCAGATGATAGCTTAGTGGCAAAAACGCTGGGTCTATAGTCACAAAGAGTGAGACAGCTGAGATTGTATTACATAGGCACGCAACATATCAGAAACCAAGTAATTCCCGCTACGGTAGTAGTGGGTTTTGCCGGTGTCATGCTCGAAAAAACCTCATCGTTAAATTTTGGCAGTAAAACGCATTCCAGTCCTAAAAGGCGTTTTGTTCACATGGTCATGTGACATTATTTCTAAGTCTCTGCGTTAGTGTTGCCGCGAGACGAAGTGAACCGAGACGAAGTGTCACTTCGTTCTGACTTCGAAAATCGAGGTAGAACGAACCGAAGTGCATCGAAGTCGGACCGAGTGACGAGCCAATTAGATTCTTGCTAGATTGTAGCTTGTATAGTCTCGATACCAGCCGCCTTGTCGCCGTGGGAATGGGGCAGTGGTGGATCGTCAGACAAGGCGTCTGGGAGCACTTCATCGAGAACGAACACAGTACCCATTCAAACTCCGCTTACGACCTTATTAGGCAACTGCAGTATTGGAGGTGACTCTGGTGTATCGTACACAGAATCTGCTGCAAATGAACAAGTTCCAGTATCGAGTCGCGCAACAGAAAGGCTTTACATGTAGTTCAAAAGACATGTATAGTAGAAATGATAAGTCCCACTTGATGCCATGTCTGCACTCTCGAAACTTCGGAAATTTTGTCCTGGTGAGGTTGATCTGGCAGTACTGACGAAATGCGCCAAGGAAATACTCAATTGCAAGCCATTTGCATGGCAGCTTGAAGCGGCAGTTGCAATCCTCGAGGGAAATGATGTTGTGCTTGATGTTGGTACTGGGAGTGGCAAGACTATTTGCTTCTCCCTCCCGCTGTTAGTTGATGAGACGGAGAGTATTGCTGTGGTTGTGTCACCTTTAACAGCTTTAACGATAGATCAGGTATGTAACACACATTTTAGTGAAACATACTTGACTTTCATTCCTAAGGCCGAGAGTGCGAAGCTGAAATGTGTTGCAGTCTGCTCGGAGGTCTTGGAACAACTGGGACTTGGAGCGAAGGCACTTTATGAGGTGTGTGAGGATGTGACAATTCAAGAGTGGCCAAACTCACCAAGAACGAAGGATATTGTTGCAGGCCAGTTCCGCATCATAACAGTCTCTCCCGAAATTGCAATATCCAAGACATTTTGAGATGCTGTGTTGTCCAAGTCTGCATTTAGTCAGCGCCTTTGTGTGGTGTGCATAGATGAAGCGCACTGTGTTAGTCTATGGGGGGGTACATTCCACCAAGACTATGCTGATATTGGAATCCTGCGAGGTTGGCTTCCAGCAAATGTCCCAGTACTTGTTGCGTCGGTGTCATATCCCGTATTCCGGACCTACGTCCAATGATGTTCCCACGCTTTCCGGACGCCTTCCGGATGCACATCCGGACCTCCAGACCCTTATCCATGCCTCCATACCCTTATCCATGACTCTAGACCTCCAGTCCACTATCAGTTTGGATCCGTACACCTTCGTACATCCATATGTCCATACCTCCAGACCTCTGCAGCTTAGCCTGCTTCATCCACCCTTGGTCCACTCGGATCCGAGCTCATTCCACCTGGGACTTTACCTTCCCTAGACTATCGGACTATATCCATGATTCATATCCTAGTCCCGTCTTCACCTAGATCTCTGGATCCACTCATCCGATATCCAGATGCCTCATTCAATATCTCCAGACCTCCGGATCCGACCTATACTCATATCCGAAGCTCAAACCTTAAATCAGCGTCTATCTCCTTATGGTAATCCCCTTGACTCCGGACTTCGGTTATCTGTGTTTCCGTCTTGCTTATTGATCCTTGTACTTTGTTCATCTCCGAGTTCATTTACTTATGTTCCGTTCATACTTACCAATCTGTTTCCACATGCTCATACATAGCATTAGTCTTCAGCTTACTGATCCTCTCGGATCCCTTCCAGTATATAAACCTCTGTACAACTCCTGTAAAGTTTCCTCAGTTCGAATATCAACTTAGATTCCACTCAACTTAGATTCCACTCATCTTAGATTCTGCTCTCTCTCACATCTGTTCTCGGACTTCGGTCCATCTTAGTATTGACTTTCCTTAGTCCTAGGGAATCCTTCCCTCGGCTGACTTTCCGGTCCTCTGGATTTGTCTTCCGTCCCCATCCATGCTTAGGGATTGATTCCCTAAGCTGGACTTTTGCCTTTCCGGCACTTCCTGTCTTTCCAAGACTTCTGTCTACTCCCTGTCAACTCCGTCTCTACTTAAGTGTAGTCTACCTCTGTCTGTTTCTACTCCGGACCTTGTCCGTTGTAGCCATCCTTCTCTTGTCCTAGAATCCTGTCCACTCCTCTGGTCCTCCTGACCTTCGGACGTCGTAACCTTCGGACGTCATAACCTTTGGACATCGTAACCTTTGGACCTTTGGACCTCCGGACGTCCTGTCCTTCGGACCACTCCTCCTATCCTGCTTTGGACTCTGTCCTTTTCAGTCTCTCCTATCTGTTTCTACCTAGGGAACTTGTCTTGGGAAGTCTCACCTTCGGACCCAATGCAGCGGATGAAACTCCTCCGGAGTTTCCTGTACTCCTCCGGAAGTTTCCCGCGCTCATCTGGAAGTCCTCCGGCACTCAACCAGAGTAGCCAGCCTCCGGACTTCATTCTGAAATTAAGGGCACATACTCGGGTAAGGGGCACAGCGCACGAGCTGAGGCCAAAGCCCTTCGGATCCGATACCTCTTGAGTATGGTCTTAACAGTTGGCAACCTTACCAGCTCATGTTCTCGATGATGTTTGTGCAAAACTGCAGATTGCAAAGATTGCGTGTTTGTTCGATCGCTGATAAGCAGCTGTGAAGTGGTGCTTGTAACTCATGAATTGGTGATGCCAGGTTGCCGAATACATATTCCTTCAAGGAGCTGCTGACCGTGTGTGCCCAAAGTGTGTGAGATATGAGCCGAGTGTTGCTGATCGGTCGTGTGCATCATCTCCACTAAGAATTCTGCAAGTGAGCCAAAACCTGCATCTTTTATGCCATGCAATGCATTGCCTAGACGTGCTGCATGCTCTTCATGGGCTCTTCTTAACGCAGTCTGAGCGGCAGCTGCGTCTTGCGACTTTCTTTCTGAAACGAGGCGAGTTTGAGCAGCTCTGCTGCCATTTCAGATGCTGTGAACTGCCGAGCAACAAGTCGAGCACACTTTTTTGGAGGTTCTTGTGGTGTATAGATGTGGAAGGAGGTAGCATTCAAGTCGATGTTTTCATTTTGTTTAAATTGAGCCATGGCGAGACAATCTTAATGATCAGTGCGATGTGTCGCGTTCTATGTGAGACGCGCTGTAGTTCTATGGAAAGCAAGAGTGATCAGCTCGTTAACGCATTTGTTTGGCATGCCAGACCCCCAATCACTGGCAGTTTATGGAGCCCTAAATAACATATCATGTACATATATACACGCACCAATGCATCAAATTGACAATGTATGATGTGGCATGACGACCGAAGTTCACAAGCGCATTGACTGACTCAAATCAGGGGTTTGATCAAACTTTCATGTCTTGACTCTGGTCTGGTCTGACACCATCAAGTTCTAGTATGTTATTCATTGAAGCAGACAATGATGTGGTGCCAAAACCAACTTACGGCTGCCGGTTCAGACATTCAAAACTTGCATAGCATGGGGTGACTGGTGAAACATGTAAGATATGTCAAGTTTTTGATTACATCTGAAATGACGATCATTGAAAGTTGTGCATCCTCATTAAGTGGCATCAAGCCAGCAACAAAGAAAAAATTAGGACAGTGTGCTGACATTCCCGGTTCTACCTGACTCTCGCGGTGAGAGGAACTGAGCAGATGAGATGAGAGCTGGTGAACAATATAAATCTCAGTCGGTTCAAAGGGACTGATATTAGATAGGTACCTGGTGAACAATATAACTAAATGTTGCTATCAGCATTGGTGGGATAAGGTATAACGAGCTCGGTACTCACATCTCAGTCAGTTCAAAGGGACTGAGATGCTCATACGTGCGGGGGGCAGTTTTTTAACATACGGGTGGAATAGGAATAAAAGTCGTTATGATTCTAAGACTACTTGCCTCGGTTGAGTGAGCTTGACAGTGCTCGTACCTTGCATTCCGTTCCGTCCTCAAGTCTCCGATCCGTCACCTGTCTCCTCTCCGTCCAACACTCCCCCTCGAGTGGTGTCCAGGCTCATGAGCAGCCGAAGCTTCTGAAGACGTGGGCGTGGCAAGGGTTTCGTGAAGGCATCTGCAACATTGTCGTCGGTAGGGCAGTAGGTGAGCGCGAAGGTGCCGTCCTTGATGTGGCCTCTGACGAAATGATACCTCAGATCAATGTGCTTGGTGCGGGAGTTGAACTTGTTGTTGCTGGCCATGGTGATTGCCGCCTGGTTGTCGCACAGGATGGGAGTGGGGAGTTCAACCTGCTTGTATAACTCGGTGAGAAGCAGTTGTAGATAGAGAACTTCGCGTCCAACGGTAGCTAGAGCAATATACTCTGCTTCTGCCGTGGATAGCGCAATGATGGGCTGTTTGTGTGTGCTCCAAGCAATGGGTCCTCCACCAAGCATGACAATATAGCCTGACATGGAGTGACGATGTGCCTGCGACACCCAGTCAGCGTCCATGTAGGCTTCTAAGCCTGCATCTGTCCCTCCCAACGTTATAGCATGGTCGCAAGTACCTTTTAGGTAGCGCATAACGCGCTTGGCCGCCTCCCAGTGGGCTGTCCCTGGTTCTGCATGAACTGTGAGAGCGTGGCAATGGAGAATGAGATGTCAGGACGTGTGCTGGTTGCGGCGTACATAAGGGAACCAACGGCGCGTTGGTAGGGCATGTTCTGCATAGCAGCAACTTGAGTGTGTGTGGCTGGGGATTGGGCATCTGTCAACACAGACCCTGCTTCCATAGGTGTCTGGGCAGATTTGGTGTCAGTGAGGTGAAAACGTTCAAGGATGGTGTCGACATAAGATCTTTGGGAGAGGGTGATGGTGTGCGCGATGCGATCACGTTCTACCTTGAGTCCCAAGAGCCAGTTGAGCTCTCCTAAGTCAGTTATCTCAAAGTGACGGCTCAACTCCTCCTTGAAAGCCTTGATATGGCGAAGGTGCCTCAAGGTAACGGCCATGTCGTCCACCGATACCGTAATGACGGTGTGCTCCTCTGAGGTCCGTTTATAGTAGACGGCCTGGTCCACCTGTGAACGCTCGAATCCCATCTTGTGGAATGTCCCCGCCAACTCTTCCAACCACTCGTATCCCGCCTGTTTTAACCCAGGTAAGCTCCTCAATAGTCTCAACACCTTTCTCTCTTCACCCTTCTTCAAATAGCCAGGCGGCGCCCTCATGTATACTTCCTCCTTGATCTCCGCGTACAGATAGGCGCTCTTGATGTTGACTTGGTGTATCTCCCAGTCTTGCTGAGCCACTTTTGCCAGGATGGTCCTAATGGTGGACATATTGGAGGTAGGGGCGAAAGTCTCGAAGTAATCGAGACTGTATTGCTGACATTGGCTGTTTGCCACGAGGCGGGCGTGGAGTTTAAGCTTCTGGCCATCCAGGCCTCGTTTTGTTGCCAAGACAAAGTGACAGGGAATTAAGTTTGTGCCCTGAGGTAAGTCGGCCAGTTCCCATGTGCCTAACTTCTCGAGCTGACTGATCTCATAATCTAGGGCCTCCTTCCATTCTTCTGCGTCTGGGCCTCTCAGGGCCTGGACACTAATGTCTTGTGCAGGTTGGTTAGACTCCCCCTCAGCCTGGGTACCATCCGCAACGACAACCGTAGGCAGGATGACAGTCACATTACATTCAATGGACACGTGCCTTTTCGCCGGCCAATAGACGCGGTACGCCTTACTCTCACCATCGACACCCGCAAACAATGCATCCTCGGCCTTTGGCTCCAGCTTACCAGCATGTTCCAAGTGGACAAGGACTGGAGTGCCGAACTCATGGGCATAGGAGAGATCTGGGGGCGCATTGTGTATGAGTTCATAGGGAGTATGACCGGGGATAGAGCGTGAAGGTAGGCGATTCTTCAGCCAGACGGCATAGTTGACAGCTTCTGCCCACAGGAACTTCGGCAGGTCGTGCGCAATGAGCATGGCACATGCATGCTCGACTAGGGTGCAGTTGAGTCTCTCCGCTACCCCGTTCTGCTGAGGTGAGTCATGCACTGTTAGCTCTCATTTGATGCCATGATCCTTCAGGTGCGCGTCAAAGTCTGCGCTGAGATACTTCCCGCCTCTATCAGACCGAAGCATCTTGATGTGAACACCATCCTTTTGTGTGGTAAGTCTCGCCTCATACTGCTTAAACGCCTCTAATGCCTCGCTCTTGTGCTTTAGGAACGCAAGCTGACTCTCCCGAGAGAAATCATCGGTAAAGCTCATGTAATAGCTTGATCCTGCAAGGCTAACAGTTTGGGCTGGCCCCCACAGGTCTGTATGGATGACTTCCCCATACTTCTTGGCGCATCTCATTGCCTCCTTGGGGAAAGGCCTGCGTGTCGACTTCGCTTTGACGCACACCTCGCAGAACTCCTCGCAGGACATCAGATCAAGGGCAATGCCTTCAACCAGATGCTCGTCGATAGCGTGCTTGACAGCCGCTTGGGAGACATGCCCCAGGATTTTGTGGAGGTCATGGATGGTGCGTTTTTCAGTGGCGATGTGTGCATGGTGTCTGACTTTGCCTGCAACAGCATAGAGGCCATCGGCCTGAGGGATAGTCGCAATGACGACTCGATCCGGAGAGGGAGATAGGATTTTGCACATCCTGTCTTCAAAGTGGACTGTGAGTCCAGTGGCTGTGATGTGATTGGTGGAGATAAGTGTGAAGGCCATGTGAGGTGCGTATAAGGCGTCCTTCAGCGTTACTAACGTCTTCTCCTTGCCATTAGGCAGCTCGATGCTCACATCCCCTCTTCCAATGGCACTGAGGGTAGATCCGTCTGCCGTCTGCACATCCTGCAGGTCAATGGGCTGGTAATTGACGAACTTAGCCCGATCTGGGCAAAAATGCGACGTGGCCTCACTGTCTACAATCGCTCCTCATTGTTCGACGGGTACCTTTAGGTGGTCGGCAATACTGCCAAGGTTGGATGTGGCCGCAAATGCGTAGTTCTCGGTTGCGGGCTCAGTGGTGGCAGAGTTTTGACCCTCTTTCCCGCCACCAGGCCTCCAGCAATCGGTTTTGTAATGACCCTTACGGTCACAGTTGAAACAGGTGATGTCCGCATTCTCCTTGCTGGCTCCCCCCGCTCTCTTATTGCGTCCTCCTCCAGACTTGGCCATAAGTGCTGAATTACCACCCTTTTTGGAGGTGCGATGATTCGTCAACAGACGGTGCTCGTACTCCTCACTGATTACAGTGATGAGTCCATTCGAGCTGAGGGGTGTCTGGGTGATTCTGGCTGCAGCTCTAATGGAGGATAGGATGGGCCTGTAGGATTCTGGCAGCGAGCCTAGGAGGATAGTGTGGAAGTCGCGATCATCAATGATGGAGCCCATGCCCACGAGGGACTCTCGGAGTCTCAAGTGCTCCAAAAAGTGGGCTCTGACGTCGCTGCTCTCGTCACAGTGTAGGTCTTGGAGACATCATTGTAGATCAACCTGTACTAACTCTGTTTTACCTTCATGGATCAAACAGATTTCGTCCCAGATAGCTGATGCACGATCCAGCTTCTGGACGTGCAGCAACAATCTATCAGTGATAATACTGAATATTTGCTGCTTCACCAATGAGTCCTTCTGGTGGAACTCGTCGATCTTCTTGTCAAGCTCCTCGATCTCAGTCTGCGAAGGTGCTGAGCCATCGGGCTTCTTAGCTACCTTCGTGCTCTCGTCGATTGCGAATGGGATCAGTTTGATTGCCCGACCATCGGTATAACGCATCAAACCTCTCGCACCTAACACTGTTAATATTCTCTCCTTATAGGTAATCCAATTCGACCTGTCTTCGGTCAACTTGGGGATGTTAAATAATGCGGAGTTGGTACTGGGGAGTGTGGTATCCATGGTAGGCTCAGGGCTCATAACCTCTCGCGGTGAGAGGAACTGAGCAGATGAGATGAGAGCTGGTGAACAATATAAATCTCAGTCGGTTCAAAGGGACGGATATTAGATAGGTACCTGGTGAACAATATAACTAAATGTTGCTATCAGCATTGGTGGGATAAGGTATAACGAGCTCGGTACTCACATTTCAGTCGGTTCAAAGGGACTGAGATGCTCGTACGTGCAGGGGGCAGTTTTTTAATATACGGGTGGAATAGGAATAAAAGTCGTTATGATTCTAAGACTACTTGCCTCGGCCAAGTGAGCTTGACAGTGCTCATACCTTGCATTCTGTTCCGTCCTCAAGTCTCTGATCTGTCACCCGTCTCCTCTCCGTCCAACACTGACTTCTTCTGAGACTTCCCAGTGGGCATATCATGTATGCTGCAAGTTTCACGACAGAAGCTGATCACCATTATTGCGAGTATGCAAAGTGTTTCAGTGGCCCTCCTGGCACTGTGGTTGCAGTGACATATATCGAACATATGGACCCACAAAAACAGGGAAAATGGCTTTGTGAGGGCTGCAGTCGGTACCAATGTTCAAAAACAACAACCAGGTGGATTGCTGATTCAGGTGAGTGTTAGGCTCAGAATTTATGTAGCCGCTTGTGAACTTGTGAATTTTCCAGTGCCAATGCAGTATCAACTTCAGCCACCATATGATGGTGCCATGGTCCATAAACAGATTTCAGAGGCTCAGCGTGGTAGTTAGTGTATATTAATTGGGCACCTCCTTTGGTCATACTGACATTGTAACCGGCCCTTAGAATCAAACCTCCCTGTGCGTGCACTTGGACTTGTAGTTCAGCAGAACATGGCCAGCCCACGGGCAGGAAATTCCAGCATGCTCCCTCCTGGACCTAAAATCTCCATTTATGGGCGTGATACCCAAACCGTCGTCTACTCAGACCTACTTCAGGCATTGTCACTCCAGCCTGGCTATCAAGAGGCTCACAAAGTCTATGAAGAAATGCAGACATCACTTGCAAAATTGGCATGCTCCATGAGTGTTCCCGAAGTAGTATGTGTTAAGGCATATCTGGCAGTGATGATGCCACATGCTAAGAAGCCGGCTCAGATATCTGTGTGTATCTTTACTGCTAGTTCAAGTTCCAGTGTAATGCTAAGCGCTTCTATCACAGGATATCGTTGAGTCAATCAGCCATGTGCCTTATCGCATTGGTGCCAAAGATCTCAAAGTCTCTGTCTACCTCACTTTGCTTCCTTTGTTCCTCAAGTGGTCTCATGGTCTTGCATTATCTTTTGAAGAGGCCTGTCTGCGATTAGCTAGTAATTTTGAGCTCAAAGACAGGATGATCAGGAGGGGCATAAATCCCTTCTACCTCATCAATGAGATCTCCAGGTATGGGAACCTTGAGAGCGGTGCATATTCATCAAGTGGACAATCATTCAAAAACTATTTTAACGTACCTTGAAATCAAGTGAGTCGAATTTATGGGGCTTTGCACGAATGATAGCTGGTATGCCATGGGGAAGAATTTTGTGTTTGTCCCTGCAGGGAGGATTGTAGTTCCTGAAATGAACCCATGCATCTAGTTCAGCTTGGAGCCACGGAATCGCAAGCCAACGGAAAATATAGCTGAATGGTAAGTGATTGATGAGCATCTGAGGATGAAGGAAGTGCCAGGTAACATACTTTTGCAATGTGTTGTGAATATCATACAAACCCTTCACAACACCCTCTTCTAATATATTTTCAAAGCCAGGTGCGAAGTCTTTGCGCAAGACGGACCACAAGATCTCAGGCTTGATGTTTTGGTGCTTCCACATCCATCAGTGCTGCAGTGTGCCATTCAGATTGGGATCAAGGCGGTGGCGCATCATTGTTTGTGCATTGGCAATGGAGAAATTCTCTGATCCAGGGTCACTTTGGGTGATCAAAGGAACAGCTAGGTCGTAGATGGCAGCAATCAGACTAATGTGAACTGATAAAAGTGGAATGTTGCAAACCTCCAAGATCTCTACAAGCGTCAATATAATATTGAGCAATGAGACGAGGATTCTTGTTTGTCCACCAGATTTTGAGCCAATTAATCCAGCCTGTAAACGGATCAAGGCTGACATGAAGGAATAAGCCAAAGCACTGCCATTTGTCATGCTGGTCTTGTGTCCAGACATCATTGACACCTGCACACCAAAAGTGTCTGCACCTCAGGTGGCCATGATGCCGGGCTTGGACAGCAGAGGGTTCAATGATTTTCAGTAGCCTCACAATCAGAGGTCTTTTGCAAATTGTTAGATACTATGGCACAGTCAGAAAAACTGTAAGACATACTGAGGCACATGAAAGCCAAACTGCTCTCGAAGGTTTCTGCGGATTGATTCAGCTCCTTGGTGAGGAAAGCACTGGTGAATTTGCTTGACATGCTGCTCAATAGACTCCAGGGTATGTTTCTGTTGCCTGGCATGTTTCCAGCCCCAGGTGTTGTGCATCCGCTGTTACAGTCAAGTACGCCCCTATTCATTTTCCTTTGCTCTTTACTTGTATTACGTCACGAGCCGCATGATGCCGCCACTAGACTGATCTTCCTTATCTCTGATTCATTGTATTACATCACAATCGCTATTGAGCCGTCGTTAGATGGTCTATTCTTGGTATCATTCTTATCTCTGACTCATTCTGACTTGTATGTGCTTGCCCTAAAGTTGTTCTTGCTCATTATATAAACCCACCTCTGTATTATGTTGTTCTTTACTTTAATCTTACTAGGTTTTACCTGGAACTTGCTTTCGCTTAAGACCTCCACTCTTAAGTCGTCTGAACCTGATTCGAGTCGAGGACACTCTCCTTGTCTTGTCTTATTGAACCACTGAACTTCGGTATACGCCGAAGCCTTGAACTGACCTTGGCCGATTACTCTTATCGAGTAGCCATACGTCAGAACTACCCTAGTTTGTAACAAAAGATTAAAGTCTTCTCTGATCCACCCACACCACTATCACGCGTTGTATTGAAACACCCAGAACGACAAACCCTGGTCATCACGAAAGATAGAACTCCAGGTCCCTCAGAAGCTGAGACAAGCTGACGACATTAACACCATTACTTGGCGCATTGAACCTAGGTGCCGTACCACCCATACCACCTTTGAACCCCCCAATGTCTTCTACCAAACCCGTTGAAATCAAGATCGGAACTCCCCCCATCTTTGATGGTGATAGGGACAAATCCAATGGATTCCTCATGTCGTGTAAATCTTACCTCGATATCAATGAGAAGATCTACGTAGAGGATAAACAGAAAATTATTTTCGTTACTTCTTTCATGAATGAAGGGAATGCTCGATACTGGAAAGAGGATTTCCTCTCCCATGCACAAGACCCCACCCACAAGAATACCACGGGGACCATTATAGGATATGGAACCTGGGTTGAATTCCTTGCCGACTTCAACAAGGCGTTTAAACCACTTGATCCTTTGGGAACCGCCTTAGCCAAGCTTCGCAATCTGAAGCAAGGAGCTGAACTTCAGGATTATATTTCGGAGTTCCTAATGCTTGCACAACGCTCAGGAATTCACGACGATGTCTCAAAGAAGCAATTCTTCCTAGATGGGTTGCATCCAGGATTGACCGCCCGCCTTTTCGGCACGGGCGACGTCTCTGACGACTTCGAAGTGGTTATATCCACTTGTATTCAACTCAATAACTCCCGCCTCCAGCTAAACGCTATCAGAGCGTGCCACCAACCCCAGAAGAAGAAGAACTTTGGATCCAGCCAATACACACCTTCCAGAGACCCCAATGCTATGGTGGTCGATCGACTCACTGAAGAAGAACGTACTGAACACTTCCGGACTGGGAAGTGTTTCACCTGCCACGTAGTCAGACACCTTTCCAAGGTGTGCCCTCAGAAGAAGAAGAACGGGAAAACTCCAGTCCGTCACAAAGAAGTCGAGAGTAGTGACGACGAAGAAGAAGCGGAAGTCTGCTGTCTTAATGAGGATTTTTGATGTGGAAGACTGGGTCAACGTCAGTATCTTCCAATGTACCCATTAGACTTGTACAAAAAGTTGGTGAACGCAAGGAACTTCAAGTTCCACTTTCTCTCATTTTGAAAACTCGTCTGAAAACCGTTGAAACAACCGCAGTCGTTGACTCCGGAGCAGCCGGAACATTCATTTCCGAAGACTTTGTAAAGAAGCACAAGATTCGAACCCATGCACTCAGTAAACCCTTCAAAGTTACCACGGCTGATGGAAGCTATTCCAAAAGTGGGGCCATTCGCCGCTACTGTGTTCTCACAATCAAGATTGATGAACGAACTATGATTGGAAAGTTCAACGTCACACGTCTAGGATGTAGAGATCAGATCCCTCTCGGTATCCCTTGGTTAAAAGCCATGAACCCAGCCATTGATTGGGCCGCAGAAACTCTTGTTCTTTCACGAACCATGAAGAGCAGTCAAGTCGAAGAAGAAGTTGACAAAGAAAGGAAGAAAGGCGCTCTTCCCCTTCTATTTCAACAGGAACCCATTGATCGGACATGGAAGAATTCCAAATTATGAAAAGAAATCCCGACCGACGAAACTCCTTTTATTCCACCGACCACCCCTAGATATCCCAGTGCGACCATTGAAGAAGTCGTTGATGAAGAAGCTTCTGCTTCCATTCCTATTCCCGATCTACTTCCCATCCCTGATGATGACGATGAAACCTTTGACACGAAAGAAGACGTCTGGACACAAGAGAGCTTTGCCGCACCAGTGCGAGAAGTCTCTCTATATGAACTTGATGACGATGAATTCTTAGTGGAATACTCCTCTGATGCCTCTGAACTCCAGGTTATTATGAATGCTTCTATGGACACCCCTCTTACCTCTGACGGAACCAGTCGTCTAGAGCAGAAACCCACGGTCACACCCTTACCACAGTCTAACGAATA
This sequence comes from Suillus subluteus, assembly GCA_016647755.1. Classification (NCBI taxonomy): domain Eukaryota; kingdom Fungi; phylum Basidiomycota; class Agaricomycetes; order Boletales; family Suillaceae; genus Suillus; species Suillus subluteus. The sequence goes on along the minus strand of JABBWI010000146.1, from coordinate 94,528 downwards.
CGCGAAAGTTAGTAACAAAGCCCAACAGTTCGCCCTAGCTGCGGGACTAGAACAGAAGAAGAAAACTTTCGAAGAACTCGTACCTTCTTACCTCCACGACTTCGCTGATATTTTCGCTAAGGACGGATTGAATAAGCTACCTCCTGAATGCCCTGGTATTGATCACCGTATCAAAACGAAACCCGGATTCATTCCCAAAATGTCGAAAATCTACCCTCTCTCTGTTACCGAACGAGCTGCTGTCAAAGTGTTCATTGATGAAAACATACAGAAAGGTTTTATCTCAGAATCGAAATCACCACAAGCTAGCGGATTCTTCTTTGTCAGAAAGAAAAGCAGGGACCTCAGACCATGCCAAGACTACCAGTACATCAACGATTGGACGATAAAGAACGCTTATCCATTGCCCCTTCCTCTATCCCTTGTCGCATGGCTGCACGGAGCCAAGTATTTTACCAAGATGGACATTCGATCGGGTTATAACAACATCCATATTCACCCTGATGATAGATGGAAGGCAGCTTTCACGACTGAATTCGGACTCTACGAGCCGAATGTCATGTTCTTCAGTCTTTGCAACTCCCCGGCCACGTTCCAAGCATATGAACCACACGTTCCAACAAGAGATCAATGAGGGATGGCTAGTGATATATATGGATGACATCCTTATCTTCTCAAATGACCTTGACGAACATCATGAATGGACCCGCCGTATTTTGATCAAAATACGGGCTAAAAAGCTCTTCCTAAAACCGGAAAAATGTACTTTCGATGTGCAAGAAGTCGAGTATCTCGGTATGATTATTCATCCAGGATGCGTCGCTATGGATACCACCAAAACTGATGGAATTCGCGATTGGCCAACTCCGACCACAGTCAAAGAAACACGATCATTCCTCGGCTTCTGTAACTTCTATTGAAACTTCATTCCCCATTATTCTGATATCGCATGACCGCTTATTGATTTGACGAAGAAAAACACTGTTTTCTCATGGTCGACTCCGTGTCAAGATGCCTTCACAATATTGAAAGAATGTTTTCTGAAACAACCGGTCCTTCATAACCCCAATCTGTCACGACAATTTGCAGTCGTAACTGATGTGTCATTGGTCGCCACCGGGGCTGTCCTCCTTCAAACTGATGAAAACGGCGTTTACTACCCATGTGGATATCTTTCCCAATCCCTGAACCCAGCAGAAAGGAACTATCAGATCTTTGACCGAGAATTGCTTGCAGTTATTCGTGTGCTGACAGAGTGGCGTCACTATCTAGAAGGAAACCCTCATCCGGTCATCGTATTCACTGATCACATGAACCTGCTCTATTTCCGAACCGTGCAGAAATTGACCCGTCGTCAAGCCTGATGGCAGTTACTTCTCTCGTGTTACGATATCGAACTCCACCATGTCGCCAGCACAAAACTTGTTGCTCCTGATGCCCTCTCCCACCACACCGATCACGTCCCTACTGAGAGTGATAACGAGGATGTCACCCTCCTCCCCGATTCTTTGTTCATTCGTCTTCTCGATCAAGAATTAATGACAACTCTCGCCAACCCTGACCCTGACGATATTGACCCCATCTTCCAAGCCGCCTCTGATGCCTTGAACTTGAATGGTCTTTGTCTCCCTCCCATGAAATCAGCTCTCTCAGATTGGACGATAAAAGATGACGTCTTATTTTATAAAGATTGTGCCTACGTCCGTCCTGCTGGTCGGCATGCTATTTTAGAACGGACTCATGATCACGCAACCGCAGGTCATCCCGGTCGTTTTAAAACCGAAGAGTTGGTTAAACGGGATTTCTGGTGGCCCTCCATGGGTACCTATATCCGGAAATATGTCGAAGGTTGCGCCCTTTGTCAGCAGATGAAATCTGACACCCATCCCACCACTCCCCTGCTCGTCCCCATACTGTTATGAACGATGCGGGTTCGTAGCTAGAACTTGGATAGGGGCTCTTGCGAAGCCTACTGAGACCAGCGAGCATTTGATCGCAAGAGTTCACAGCAATAGCTTCGTTTGTGAGACGAAGGTATTATCAATGATTAGGACAGTGTGTCTCTAATCGTGTTCCTCAACTAGCAAGACTATTGAACGATGAGTTCAAATAGAGATTTAAGATGAGAAAGCGAAGCTTGCTTAAGGCTTCTAGCAGATAGGCAGAGAGAACCAAGTAGATTCAAGTTAGAGAATACAAGCGATACCCTACAGGTATATATAGGTAGGAAGTGGTTGAGGGCAGGACTGCTGTATTAGCGGTAAGGGCAAAGGGGAGATGAGTCAGAGATAAGTACCGGTTGAGCGGTAAGGGCATAGGGAGATGCGAGTCAGAGATAAGTACCGATCAGACAGTATGGGCATAGGGTTGCGAGTCAGAGAGACGAAACAATGGTAACAGTAAAACGTGCGCAGCGATCTAGATGAGCTGCGCGTTTGAAGTGAAATGACATAGTAAGTACAAAGTGAAACAAGTGAAGAGGAAAATGAATAGGGGCCTAACACGACCCGATGTTCTTGTAACACATACCATCCTCCATCTCCACTCCCTTTGCCCAGGTATCTGTTGACCTCATCACCGATCTGCCACCCTGTAACAGTTTTGATTCTATCATGGTCGTGGTAGACCATGGGCTTATGAAGGGGGTAATTCTCATCCCTTGTACGAAAACCATCACCTCAGAAGGAGTAGCCAAGAAATTTTTCAAATACGTCTATCGCCACTTCGGACTCCATGAGAAAGTAATCTCCGACCGTGGCCCGCAGTTCGTCTCCAAGTTCTCTAGAGCCCTCACTAAGCTATTGAAATACGACATCGCCGCTTCTACTGCTTATCACCCACAAACAGATGGCCAGACGGAACGTCTAAATCAAGAACTAGAAACCTATCTTCGCATCTATTGCCGTAACAATCCAGAAGATTGGGTTGAACACCTCCCTATGGCTGAATTCATCCACAACCACCGAAAACACGACTCCCGAAATGCTTCCCCATTCCGTCTCATGATGGGATACGAACCACGAGCCCTCCCTCATGTACTCCCTGACTCTACCGTCCCAGCAGCAGAAGAACGACTCCACCTCCTTCAGAAGATATGTGAAGAGGCCATTTCCTGTCACAACCTTGCTATGCAATGAATGGCCGAACGATCACATGGAAAGAAGTACCAACCATGGAAAATCGGAGATAAGGTTTGGTTATCAGGAAAGAACCTTATCACACAGCTACCATCATGGAAACTTGCTCCAAAGCGATACAGACCTTTTACCATCACTGCAGTACTATCTCTGATCACATTCACACTCCAGCTACCCATGCAATGGAAGGTTCATCCCATATTCCACGCTTCTGAACTATCATCCTATCACGAAACAGAAATCCACGGCCCTAATTTCCACGACCCTCCTCCAGACATCATCGATAACGAAGAAGAATACGAAGTCAAAGCCATCTTATCGCACAAAGGCACGGGTAAACGAAGACGCTATCTGGTGTCCTGGAAAGGATATTCCTCCGCTAGTAACGAGTGGATTCCCCAAGAAAATCTCGATAACGCCTCCTCGATTCTCGCCACTTATAAGAAGACCCACGGATTATAAGAACCCTAAAAACGAAATCATTATGTCTACTCACCCCCAACATATTCAAACCCTTAACGTCTGCCTCCTGCAACTTCGCACTCTAATATCCCATATTGACACTATGACCGAAAACTCTTGCCTCCCCTACCGTAACCTCAACCATGCTTACCAACGACTCAGACTCCTCATCTCATTATTTTACTGTCCTTGACGACATTGAGACCAACACACTATTCGAATCCACTCTCCTTTCTGAACAATACGCTATTGAGATTGATACCCTCCTCGCTGATCGAGGAGCTCTCTCTAGCACCCTCCTTATCAACATCATCTGAGCAGCTAAGCTTGTTGAACGAACTGCCGAACTCCTTAATGATGAACGTCTCAAAACGATCTTTCGTCATCTCCATATACGCATCCGCAATACTGCAGTGCGCCTTATGCCTGCCACTACCAAAGAGATTGTTAGAGAGGCCATCCATATCATCACTGAACGAATTGCAACAAACCCAATCGCCCGACCACCATCACCGCACGTCGCAATCCCTATCCCATCTCCGGTTGAGACAACTCCCGTTGAGCACACGCCTGATGCTGTCATTCCTCCTCATGTACCTAGCATACCGATTGCTACTACGTCTACCACCACGCCAACACAATCCACCCATATCTACCCTACTCGTCGACAACCCTCTAAAATTAAAAGAGAGATCTCCATCTCCCCTGCCACTCGTAACCGCATCCTACATTCCAAAATGCCATCTCCACCGCCTCAAACGTCCACTATCACCACAGTGAAAGTCGAAAATTGTGACAATTTCATCTGTTGTAACTGTGGCCTTACTGGTCATCGTCACAAGAACTGCCCTACATACCATTGTCGTGTATGTCGCAATCTTGCGCCAGGACACCTATCGGTCTTTTGTAAAGACCTCCATGGAGAAAAGGTTATCCCTTTAGTTTGGACGGACACCGGTTTCTATGATGCTCTCTCTCGATGGGAAGCTGATAAAGATGCCGCATTAGAGCAAATCTTGATCGAAGAAGACGAGAGAATGTTCGCTCAGTGTGCAGGAGACCGTGATGATTATGACAACTCTAACTTTGAGTGTTGAAATCGGTGACTTCAACGATAACAACGGGGTAATGTTACAGTCAAGTACGCCCCTATTCATTTTCCTTCGCTCTTTACTTGTATTACGTCACGAGCCGCATGATGCCGCTGCTAGACTGATCTTCCTTATCTCTGATTCATTGTATTACATCACAATCGCTATTGAGCCGTCGTTAGATGGTCTATTCTTGGTATCATTCTTATCTCTGACTCATTCTGACTTGTATGTGCTTGCCCTAAAGTTGTTCTTGCTCATTATATAAACCCACCTCTGTATTATGTTGTTCTTTACTTTAATCTTACTAGGTTTTACCTGGAACTTGCTTTCGCTTAAGACCTCCACTCTTAAGTCATCTGAACCTGATTCGAGTCGAGGACACTCTCCTTGTCTTGTCTTATTGAACCACTGAACTTCGGTATACGCCGAAGCCTTGAACCAACCTTGGCCAATTACTCTTATCGAGTAGCCATACGTCAGAACTACCCTAGTTCGTAACATCAGCCGGAAACTGACCACACTGATATACCTCATGAGTTCCCTTCACCTCATAGTTCAGTACTCAGTAAGGAACCAACCTCAGCCCATACTTCTCATCATCATAGTGATCCTTGAGGTGGTGCACAATTTTCACATCATTCATCCCAATATTGAAGTAAAACTCTGCATATTCTTGAATGTCTTGAGCTGGTGCTATTGGTAGTATGGTACTATTGGTTAGTAACTTGAAGATAGACATGTAATTGAAACTCACGGCAGGGCTTATGTTGATTTTCTCATCAAAGACTGTCCGAGTCAACCATGAGTAGAAGTTCCAGTTTGCTGACTTGGAGAGTAGAGAGGGACTCAGACGATTTGTCCATGTCATAAATTTGTAAGGCACAAAGGCACAAGATAATCATCCATCTGTCAAGCAAGAAATTGGGGGTCCAGAAAAGAAAGGACCAGTATCACCCGCTTGCCAGCTATTGAACCAAGGAAAGTCTGTGCACACTAGTCAAGTGACTACAAGAACCCTCGCTTGGCACTGGAAAACTGACAGTGACCACTGACCTTGAAGGAAAAAAGAGGTAAGTGTGCCAGCAAATAAATACATTACTTGCAAGCTGTTGCACCGGGGTCCCTGGCCAAACAATTGCCTTTTCTATCGAAGCTGATCATTGTTGTTCGAGCTGATCACTCTTGCTTTCCATATAGTTCACACGTATACCCGATTAGGGCAAAGTCGGAGATTGAATTGTACTCTATTCGTTCAGTACTAAGTGCTACCAGTTGCCTTACACTGTATTACCCACACACACACCTTGTTACTGTTGTGTAAGGCGACTGGTTACGAGTCTATAGCTTGTATTTCAACAGATATGAAGTGGCTATGTACTAGATACGCGTAGATATGAATTAGCTATGCTAAGGCTTCGTCATCGTCGTCAGCATTCTGCATGAGAGCTCATCAAGTCGAGTCAAAGGGCCTGACAATTTGTAGTCCTCTTCTCGAGCATCCAAATCATCAGTGAATCTGAGCCTGTCTTGCCTGTAGGAGGACTTGATAATTTGCAATGCTTCCATCACCCGCGGTGAGAGTCTGCTCCGAGGATGGTTAATGGTTGCTGCTGTAATGTTGTTGAAAGGTTGTAGACCTGGGAGGCTGTGCGACTCGGAGACCATGGTCAGTGGCTGCTACAGGGCCCAGGTATAAGCTTTGATGACTCGGGTGAGGATGTGTGAAGGTATGCAACTGCGACAGGGCACTTGTGACAGGCAATGAGACATACTTGTTTTCGAGAGTATTTGGTGCGCTGTTTGCAAGTCCATAGGGCTGATGAGAATAGAATGCGGCAGTGGTCTGTTGCGGCGCCATAGTACTAGTACTGGGCCTGGGGCACTGTTCCAACTCATTTTCAATGTGAATTCAATGTTTGTTCGTGAACAATTGATATTTATATGGTGGCACACCCGAAATCAGTTGCCGGTCGTCTGAGGAGGCGGCGACATTCAATAGCTGGTAAGGAATTGAATCGGACAGCATTGGGGGCGTGGCCCACTAGCGCAACACGAAGCCGAGTTCCGTTAGCGAAACATGCAGTACCACACAGGATTGTGACAACTTGAAGACTTCTGAACACATTTGCAGCTTCATACATTTGAGCGCACGCAAGTACTACTGTGAGATATCACACTGTCACATCATATCTAAACGATCGCTGACAAATACGGTGTAGATAAAGCACCTCGTTGATTTTCCTGAACGAGGTGCAACGAACCGAGGTGGATCGAACTGCCTCAAAATTCGAACTGAAGCGAACTTACCTCGAGGTCACCTCACTTCGATGGCAACACTACTCTGCGTATGTTGATCTGCATTGGTCGTTGACTATTATGTCTTCTATTTGTCACGAAGTCCTCGGATCTTTTGCTGATTTTCCTGCTGTTATCTGTGTTAATGGTGCGAATCTTGCATCAGCAAAACCGCCCGGGTCTCATGAGGCCTTGACTGGCCTAACAAGGCCATACGAGGTGGCTGTAGGCCTGGCCGATTGTACGAGGCTCACAGCGCCATGAGCGGAAATACTCCGGTCGAGAAATGCAATGTGAGGCTCGTACGAAGGAGAGGCTATTATAGACATGCAAGGCTTGAGAGGGTTACCACGGCTTGGGAGGATTGTCAAGACTTGAGGTGTATGCATGGGCTCACACAGTCAGACGAGCCAGGTAGTATAGTGCAAGGCCATGCAGGCCAATCTATTAGCTCCGGCATAATATCAAAATACAATGAAGTGCATTAAATGACAAGTACAAGCAAAAATGAGTAAAGCATAAGTGTGCGAATGAAGACAGCGGCAGGTTGGAATATGAATTTGCGAAGACAACTAGAAGCCGTTCATCCGTTTCTTGTTGCGAGGAGGGTTCTGTTTGGTGGCTTCGGTAGGAGAGGTCTTCTTCCCTTTTTTCTTTGGTACAGCTGGTGCGTCGCGAGTGATGTCTTCGTCCTAGATGGATGGCTGATTAGCAGGGGCAAGTTTTAACTTCAAGCTGACCCGGGCCTTTGTTGCAGCGGGCTGGGGGGAGGGAAGTACAGCAGGGCAAGGCACTACTTTATTTGCCGGTTTCATAGGTGGTGGTGGACTCGGAGGGGAGGGCTCGTCGTCTTCATCCTCGGTAAGTGGGGGTAGAGGAGAGTCGGATCGAATCTTCTTCGCTGGGGGTGGGAAAGACTCGGACAATGGTGTATGCTCCTCATCATCGGTGAGTATGGGTTGAGGGCGCTTGGTGATTCGAGTGTGGGGTTGAGTCTTCTTCGCAGGGGGTGTAGAGGGCGACAGTGCACGATACTCAACATGATCCTCGTCAGATTCAGGGAGTCGACGGCGCTTGCTTGATTCGACTATAGGTTTCTTCTTTGCAGCCAGAGGAGGGGAATGTTCATCATCATCTGATTGCTCGATCGGAGGCCTATGTAAGTCGGTTCGAATCTTCTTTGATGCTGGGCATGTCGAAGGTGGTACCACAGGTACAGGGTCCTCGTCACTGGATTCTTGAACTACCAGTTGGGGCCTTGGCCTTGGCCTTGGTTTTACAGGTTGAGGGAGTGGAGCAGTGGGAGTCTTTTTGGAAGAAGGATACTCAGGCTCATCGTCGTCGAACAGCGCTGCAGCTGCTGGCCGTTTTGCTATTTTTATAAGTATGAATCTTGCAATGTAGCATATATGCACTACGCACCTTCATTGGGAGGCTTTCTCTGTGGGGGCACAGTGCCACGTCGAGCCAAACGCTGAGCCTTGATATCAGCAATGTCGTTTTCTTCTGAGTCATCCTCTGAGTCAGATGGCTTCTTGATGAATTTGGCCTGGGCAGACCCCATGCGGCTATAATTTTACAATCAGTAGTGACGACTCAGATAAAGTTGAACATATGCGTTCCACCACAACATGGTGTCTTTAACCCATGGGTCCTTGTCATCATTGAGCATGTCGATGATAGCCCAAAATAACACCTCCAGATTCATTGTCCCGATTTCGTTCGTCCAATTCTGCACATTACTGAGTGTAAAATATGTCTGAATATAAGGAATGAGAAGTGCAGTCAACAGAACATCAAGACTAACTTACGATAATGTGAACTATTGCGATAATGTGTTTGGTCACTGACAATAAGCCGAATGCACGGTTCCTCGCTTGCTTTGAGGCTTTGCTTGATGTAGACTCTGACATCGCAGCCGAGGGACCAATATACAAATGAGCGTAAAAATAGAGCAAAGATTAAATAGAAAATCAGCGAAGGCAAGCATGACGTGTGACTCACCCGGGCAACAACATGATTTCTGAAAAGGCCCTTGGTCTTATCTTGTGAGTCATAAACACCGTTTTCATAGAAGCCAGTAGGCCAACTTGTTGCCACCATCTTGATTTTGCCTGACTGTAGTTTCTCCATCCCTCTGTAGTATGTTTTAGTATTACTGAGCTGATAGATGTAATAAATGATGTAACTTACTCCTCCGGGTCACTATCGAAGACATGAAGTTTGTTTCGTGGACAAAGCCAGCGGGCAAGTTGTGGATGTGCGATGCCACGCATAGATTTATCTTCGACTTCAGGAATTGGTGGATCGAGTGCGTCGTTTTTGCTGTGCATGTTGAACGGCACATACTTGAGTCCTTTGTGCTTGACAGAACTAAATGCTGTTGATCGTGCGTCACTCATCCCCTTCGTTATCTGAACAAAATCAGATCATGTTAGAAGAAGCGCATATAATTGTATACAGAGCGCATATAGTTGTAAACAGAGCGCATATACGCACCGCAGAGATGATTTTCGACAGCTTGTCAGTAGAGATTGTATCAAGCTCCGTGCGAAGACTTGGAACAAACTCCAGGATGCCATTATACAAGTGCAGATGGTGTCCTACGATATCCTCAGTCCTATTCGTAGCTATTAGTAAGGGTTTATCACACATGTGAATGCTCTTACAAATCGGCACTGATTTTGCCTCCACGATTGTGCTGGAGACCTGTGTGAAAGGCGACAGATGGTAGGCCAAAGAGGTCAAGCACGCAGGTGACCTTTCGTCCAACATTTCGATACATTTCTATAGGATCCGAGATTGATTTTGCATCATCCAATCTGCATATCATTGTCAGTTTCGAGCCAAATATGATACAATATACTAATGAACGTACTTTTTCAGTTTCTTGCTGTGCTTGGTTTGTACCGCTTGAAGCAGCTCATCTGTGCTATTCTTATGTTTGCTTGATTGCAACGAAGATCCAGAATCGGCAGATTTCTTGTGCTTTCTCGGTTCTGATGACGATGAAGATCCATTTGAATAGGACGACTTCTTGTGCTTTCTAGGTGGTGATAAGGACAAAGATTCAGAGTCAGACGACATGATAGTGGTCAGGTGCAAGGGGACGAAGTGATGAACTCGAGAACATTAATTAGGACGAGATACAACAGAGTCAAACAACCTGATATGGAACACACATCAAGTCCTCCACTGTTCAGCGCTCAGCGATAACGCTCAACTCACTCATACCAGCCTATGCTGCGTCTCTATGCAGTTTTTCTTCTTTTCCTTCTTGGAATAATGGTCCAATGTCCTAATTGTGCCACTGAAGTCTCAGAATGTGGCTTCTCAATCCACCTGACTCGCTGGTGTAAATCTCGAGGATCAGTTACAACTGATGTTCTCGAGAAACGCTGTGAACGACAGCCTACTTCCCCAATTGTTAGCGACAAAATACAAGACCCTGAAGGCCACAACTCCACTCGAAATGAAGCCGAAAACAATGTAAGTTTTAATTGTTATATTGAGGTTTATCTAATTCTACAGTTCAAGTATAATGATTTGTCGGATGTTCAGATGGAGTACCGACCCTCTGGACTACCATCACAGACAAGGCGTCTCCCTGCACGCTATCGTGATGAACTCCCATCCAATCCTATTCCCATACCTGTACTTCCTGCCATGGCACCTGTCGAGCCTGATGCTCCAGCTGCTGATAATTCAATGGATGATGATGCTCTTTCTCAACAATGTGTGGACTGGGTACGAACTGAGTGTGATGCATTCAATCTATTCCACGAGTACCCCTATGCCTTTCCCACCTATGACCCCGAGAACCTGAGCTACTTCGACCACCTTTGTGATGCTCCAACCTTCAGTCACATTGATGGAGGTGCCGAGCATGAACGTCCATGGTGGGCAGGCTTTGGCTCATCGTTGGAGGCTGTCCATCGAGATTACTTCACACCATTTCTTAATGCCACGACATTTCGACTCATGACCTGGTTCTACAACTCATCGCTCCAGAAATCAATCAAGGATCTTAGACGTCTCGTTGATAATGTTATATTGGCAGAAGACTTTGACCAAGAAGATTTACGTGACTTCAACCCGACACGTGAAGCGAGGCGTCTAGATAGGGCCGAGAATGACCCTTCTTTGTCTATCTTTTCATCCGATGGATGGCATGAAGCCTCTGTCAAAATCCGCTTGCCTTGTGAGAAGGAAAAGTTCGATTCAGAAAATGATGCACCCATATTTGAGGTCGAGGGGCTCTATTATTGGAAGCCTCTAGAGGTTCTCAAAGCCGCATTTGAGGAGGAAGGTGCGAAAGGATTTCATACCAGCCCTTATAAACTGTTCTGGCAACCCGATGAAGACAAACCACCTGAACATGTCATCACGGAACTTTACACATCTGACGCAATGCTCCAAGAACACGAGAAGATACGTTCCCAGCCCCGTGCGGCAGACTGCAATCTAGAAACTGTTGTTGCTGCAATTATGTTATGGTCCGACTCGACACACCTTGCCAGTTTTGGTAATGCAGCACTATGGCCAATCTATTTGTTCATCGGTAACCAGTCAAAATACATTCGATCGAAGCCAACATCCTTTGCAGCTCACCATCTTGCCTATATTCCATCAAGATTCCCTTAACCCTCGTACCCGGGCTGATGTTATGGTCCTTGCACATGAAGACGAAGATGAGAACCCACATCCATACTGGTATGCTCGAGTAATTGGAATTTTTCATGTCCTTGTTCGACATACTGGGCCTGAGTCCCGTAGCTCCACACCACAGCGTATAGACTTACTTTGGGTTCGCTGGTTTGGACATGACTTGACTTATCCTTTGGGCTGGGCAGCAAAATGTCTCCCTCGTGTTGGGTTCCTAGATGCAGATGATCCCTCTGCGTTTGGATTCATAGATCCAATGCATGTGGTTCGCGGTGTTCATCTGATTCCTGCATTTGCATGTGGAGGTTCTCAGCTGATTCCATCAGACTCTATCGCGCGTCAAGTATCAGACAGAATTATGGACTGGAACTATTTTTATATTAATATGTGAGTTTTTATTAAGTAACAATACAGCATGCTTAACCTATTCTACAGATTTGTTGACCAAGATATGTTCATGCGATACCATGGGGGAGGTGTTGGCCATAAATCTATCTGTGAAGCCACGAAATGTTTACTCGATGATCGCGATGCACTCGACAAACTTCCATTCACAATAGAGAAAGAGTGCGAAGCTCGAGGTTCTGACGACGAAATGGTAGGCACTGATGTTGAGGAAGACTCGGATGACGACCCAGAGGGTGAGGACAAAGATGAAGACATTGAGGGCGAGGATGGAGAGGATGGGGATGAAGATGAAGACGAGGGCAGCAGCGAAGATCAGGATGATGAGGACAATGGAGATGGAATTCGTGATCCACTCACCACAGAACACCTCATTGACGATGATATCGCAGATGAGATGGATGAGTTTGGTTACACTGGCCTAGACCAGGCCCTCGTGGACGATGACCTTGAGGACGACGATGCACTGCTAGATGAGGATGCTCTTGGAGTGGAAGATGGAGAAGAAGGTGGACTGGATCATGAAGAGGCTGAGGGGACTGGTTTCGCAGATCTGTAGCACAAGTGTGTAAATTTTCGAGATAGACTCACCCATCGCTGAATGTGAATGGTCTCAACAACTGTCCTTGCAAGGGGCGTGGGAGGCTCGCATGTGGCTTGTAACATGGTACGTGATGTATGCGAGGGGTATGAAGTCAGTGAGGAGGCGTGTGAGGTTGGTGGTGGTGTCGTAGATGTCATGTACGACAACGCATCATACTTGTGAGGCTGGTGACGTCAGCAACACGGCGTGGGTGTCCTCTCGGGAGCTGCCGGGCCTTTCTGGTTCTGGGTGGTTTTGCTGATGTGACTCCACCGTGTCCTTGTCTTTTCTGCATAATTGTAATGTGCCGTGTTCTATTTGTAATCACGATGGCATGGCTGTGGAATCGAGTTCTGGTCCGGTGTGTGTTCCTACTGTCAACGGTTGGTATAATTCTCTGCAGACATTTCGCTCCATCTATTTGCAAGGGTGCGACGTCAAGCTTGGTTGTGATTGGCTCGCATTCGTGAATGTGAGGTTCGATGGTTCTCGATTTCTCCGGCCTTTGGAGACAGATCTTGCGCGGCTTTGTGCCGGTCATACTTGGAACTTTCAAGCTGGAGGTACGTGTGCTTGTCCGTATCATTTTCATATAGCTGAAATGATCTGTTCTCTTCTTCGTCTGCTATCCAAGTGGAATCATATTTAGCTACCCAAGCGGGTTTATCATCTGTTACCCAAGCGGGTTCTTCTTCTCGTTCGTATCCAGTGCAGCACAATGGCCATGTTGTAGACAAATTTTTTGATGGCTATGAAAAATTACGAAGACCTGATCTGAGTGCCTTGAGATGATCATTCGACCTGAGGGAAGTATATGAGCGTGCAAGAGTCTGTATTTTTAATTCCTCTCATATCTGGGTTAAATGGTTCTGGCGCAGCTTTCCGCTGGTCATACTTGGAAGTGTGTTCATCCGAATCATTTTCATATGGTTGAATGATCTTTTCTAGACAATCTGTCCTCTTCTTCGCCTGTTACCCAAACAGAATCATGTTTAGCTACCCAAGACACTGTTTAGACCCTTTTCAGACTTTCCAACTCAGCGTGCAAGCTATAAAGGTCCCGCATCCATCTGATGAACCTATGGAAGAATGTTTTATCCCCATCCTCTCCACGACCTCCGTTGACATGTCGAAAGATGACTCAGCTATCGCGGGATTCTCTACATTCGATGTCGCCATCAGCCCCGCCAAACAAAAAAACAAGCACGCAAATGGACAGAGGCACAGAGGACGGAAAGGAAAAGATGGACTGACCGCTTCCTCCGTTTTGCGACTCGCCTGGTAGCACTCGCCTCCATCTTGCGGCTTGATTTCACCCTATCGATATTTGTAGCACTCACCTCCATTTCGTGTCTCGTCTAGGTTGATCTGTAAGATACTTGTACCTTTTCACCGTTCTCGCGACTCATCTGGGTTGACCTGTATGATATTTGTATCTGTACCAGTAACGCTTGCAAGTTGCAATCGATTCTCGTTATGACTCGAAAAAAGCGACCGTAGCGGGCTCTGCCACATGCGGCCTTTCGCGTTATCAAATAAGGGAGTCAGGATATATGACTATACCATAGGAGTCCGAAAATTGAAAACAGAATTGAAAACAACCTCAAAAATGCCTTGGGAACACAGCTTTAAACGTCCCTAATGCCTTCGAAATCCAACTTTGAACGTCCCTTTTAAAATTTTGAACAGCTGGAACGGCACTTTAAACGCCACAACATTGCAACACGTAGTAGGCTCGCCGGGGCCCCAACTTCAAGTGAACTTTTAGACCTAACTGCTGTATAATTTCAATGTGGAGTTGACCAACTTTGTGTCTCCCTTCATTGCACAGTCTGTAGTTTGTGATCTACACAAAATAACCTGCTGCTATGAACTGACACGAATTGCGCGGCTTGAGTAGCACTTGAAGTCAATGTGTTGGCCATGCTTCTAATGTTCTTCGGAGATGAGACGCCCATTCCCTTCTCACACTCTTCTCATTGTTTTGCTCACACTGATTCAAATCTACGACCACTCGTGATGAGTGAAGACCATAGACCAGATCCTCCTACAGGAAGCTCCAGATCCAGCCGGTCAAATGTTGCTGAAAGCTCGGTACGTGGTCTCTGAGATCCATCGCTGCCATTATGCATTCTTCATCTAGAACCAACCTCATGGAGGAATCCATCAGTTCCTACGGAAATTGAGGAGTGGATTAACCAAAAAACTTCCTGTGCGTAGACATGAATACTGAGTCCTGGATATGGCTGAGATTGTGCAGAAACGCTTGAAGCAAACACGCAACCGCACCACTGCGGTCCAGAATGTTGAAACCGAAGGGGCTTCATCGAGCCAGGAAGTCGAGGTAAGTACTTGAACTTGCTATCCTAGTCCTTCGGTTTTCTGACAGGTGCCCAGGACACGATGCATCTCCATCCTTCCAACGACAACAAGCATCCTACCACATCCGAGATTCTCAGCGACTCCGTGAACCAAGGGCTGTCCAGAGGGTCTACTTCGCAGGTATTTTCGTCAAATTCTTTAACTTTCTTCTCTAATGTCGGCGGTCCCACAGGTTCAGGCTACTCAATCTGGCGAGGAGGAAGGACGTCCTCCCCAATTAGTTGACGCTGAACTTCAGGGTGCCTGTGATGGTATAGAAAGCATGAGGCTACTCGATGAACATGCGACTTCTATGGCTTCCGCCGTCAACAATGCCCTGGTGGGTCTCGCCGCTGTGGATGACTTTGAGACGACTTATCTCCAACCCCTAAAGATTGTCGATACTGTCCTTGAGAAGATTGCGGATGTATGGGCCATTCTTATTGATTAGAAGCGAAACTAATCAAGTTGTATAGGTACACCCGTACGCAAAGATGGTGCTGGGTGTGCTGTCTGCTGCATCCAAAGTACATCCGGTTTCTCCTGGAGTCCAGTCTCCTACTCAGAAGGCATATATCCACTTAGATTATAATCGCTCAAGCAGAGCGCAACAAATCGATCCATAATCTTCTCAAGAAATTGGCTGAAGTTTATCGCTTCATGACTCAAGATGACAGCCTTAGCAAAATTGGATCGATGCCCGGTATCGTTGGAAAGATCATCCAGCAGATTCTTGAGTGTGCCCGTTTTATCAGGGACTACTCGGAGACAAAGAGCTTTTGTGAGTCACCAAGCTATCGCACTTCGTACATGAATCTTATACTATTATCGTAGGGAAGAGACTTGGGAAAAATGTTCTCTCGGAAACCGATGACATCATCAAACAGTACAGCAATACTTTGGACGGCCTTGTGCAACAATTCCGGGACCAAGTTGATCGGAACATGGCAGTCTTCGTCCAACGCACAGGCAAGGATTCTGACACGTTTCTGTTTATACATTCACTTATACCGTTTCAGGCGATACACTGGATCTCGGGGATATCGCTTATGCAAAGGGTGCAGGACTGAATACCATGAAACAGTGCCTACCAGGGACACACACAGAGATGCTCTCCCAGATCATGGATTGGATTAACGGCAGCGGGGATGCTGCTGAACGTGTGCTGTGGCTATCTGGCCCCGCAGGCACAGGCAAATCAGCCATCGCTCACACAATTGCCAAGTGGTTCAGTGACATGGGGGTGCTCGGTTCATGTTTCTGCTTCGACAAGACCGAGAAACGCCATGAAAAAGTTTTCTCCACCATCGCTCGTGACCTAGCTGATAGTGATCTGGAGATGAGACGAGCATTGGCGGATGCAGTCAAAAATTGCACTTCCCTCAAGAACTCGAAGGATATTTTCCAGCAGTGGGAGAAGCTTCTTATGGAGCCACTGAAGAAATTCTCTAGGTCGAGTGTGGGACCCGTCTTGATCATGATCGAAGCTCTTGACGAGAGCGGCGGAGTGGAGACGCGGCGGGACCTTCTCCGCATACTTGCCGGTAAACTTCAGAGCAAAGGTCTTCCCCAAATCACAGAACTCCCATCCAACTTTTGGATTCTCGTTACCTCTTGCCCACTTCGTGATATCGAAGATGCATTTCACGGCGCTCAGCATATTCTACGGTTATCCATGGACAAGATTCCAGCAGCAGTGGCGCAGCGCGACATCTGCACTTTTGTATCTGACAAGCTAAAAGGGCTGTCACATTTTGGGGACAAAGAGTTTGTAAATCTTGCTACGGAAGCTGATGGACTTTTCGAGTGGGCACGTCTTGCATGCGAATACATCAAGGAAGACCTTCTCGGCGTAAACCCAAGGTCCCACTTTGAAACTGTCGTGAACCGCGATCCTGGGAAATGGACAAACCAGTTGCATGATATGTATCGGCTTATTTTGACAGATATCTTGCCACGAGATCGGTATAGCGATGTCGAGTACCAGGAAGCACTAGCGGGGTTTCGTTCTGTAATAGGACAAATTCTCAGCATGGCTGAACCCCTCCCATTCGATTCCCTCAACGCCATGCGGGAATGCTTTCCAAACCACAACAAACATTACAAAATGAACATTATACAACATATGGGATCCCTCCTCAGTGGTACAACAGACTCACATATCCCTGTCCAACCCCTTCACGCATCCTTCCAAGAGTTCCTCACACATGAACCATCCAGTGGAGACTTTTTTGTTGAGGTGATGAAGGCGCAACACCATGACTTAGTATTGGCATCACTTCGAGTGATAGAACATGGCCTTCGCTTCAATATATGTGATTTAGAGTCATCATACCTCCCTAATCACGAAGATATCAGACTGCCTCAACGAGTCAAAACATCCATTCCCCCACATCTTTCCTATTCCTGTCGATTCTGGGCTACACATGTTCAAACAGCGGACTTCAACAATGAGCTCGCAAAGGCGATCAGATCATTCTTCGACAACGAGCGACTGCTCTTCTGGATTGAAGCACTCGGACTTCTCGATGCAATCAGCGGTGCAGCTACTGTGCTTCCACTCATTGCCAAGTGGCTGAAGGTGGGTATAGGCCTACGAGTCAGTATCGGATGAACAGCTCATAAATAAATACAGGGCCATTCTGGATACGAAGATTTGCGGACCACTACGATGGATGTACAAAGATTCATCCAAGTGTTTGGCGGCATGATTTTGCACAGCACACCGCATTTGTATTTATCAGCGCTCCCATTCTCGCCCATCAACTCCGTCATGGCTACCAAATTCATGGCAAGGTTTCCGAATAATCTTCATCTGGCATCCAGCCGTGATTTGAATTGGACGGTTGTTCAGACCATAATCAGTGCGCACACTAGTTGGGTTTGATCAGTTGGGTTCTCGCCGGATGGCACTCGTATCGTGTCTGGTTCGGAGGATAAGACTGTGCGGCTATGGGATGCAGCGACGGGACCGCCATTGGGTGAGCCCTTGCAGGGGCACACTGAACCGGTTTGGTCAGTCTCGTTCTCACCGGATGGTACTCGCATCGTGTCTGGTTCTTGGGATAACACAGTGCGGCTATGGGATGCAGCAACAGGACAGCCATTGGGTGGGCCCTTGCAGGGGCACACTGGACCAGTTTCATCAGTCTCATTCTCACCGGATGGTACTCATATTGCATCCTGTTCTTGGGATAACACTGTACGGCTGTGGGATTCAGCAACGCGACAGTCATTGGGTGAGCCCTTGCAGGGGCACACTGGAGAGGTTTGGTCAGTCTCATTCTCACCAGATGGTACTCGCATCGCGTCCGGTTCAGCGGATTACACTGTGTGGCTATGGGATGCAGCGACGGGACGGCCATTGGGTGAGCCCTTGCAGGGGCACACTAGTTGGGTTTCGTCGGTCTCGTTCTCGCCGGATGGTACTCGCATCGCGTCTGGTTCTTTGGATAAGATTGTGCGGCTGTGGGATGCAGTGACGGGACAGCCATTTGGTGAGCCCTTGCAGGGGCACACTAGAGAGGTTTTATCAGTCTCATTCTCACCAGATGGTACTCGCATCGCGTCTGGTTCTTTGGATAAGACTGTGCGGCTGTGGGATGCGGTGAAAGTGCAGCCATCCCCTGTGTTCAGAGAGCCAAATTCCTCCGCATTTTTGCTGCATCGAAGCACCGCACCTCCCACGCAAGAAAGCTGTATCATGTCAACCAACACTTGTAAAAATCACCTCATTTCCTTCTCGCCCAGCCTGGAACACGCCCTGCCCAATTCCGTTGACTTATTCAAACGCACCTCTCATCATAATTCTAATTCGACCCCTTTCTTGCTGCAGGCTGATGGGTGGATTATGGGACCTAATCATCGGCTCCTTTTCTGGGTACCTCCCGCTTCCCGACATGCATTTGATACTCCTTGGACTTCATTGGTGATACCCCGAGGATATCCCGAGCTTGATTTGAGCCGCATGGCACATGGGACACACTGGTCGAGTTGCCGAGATGTGTGAGTTCTTGGTCTTTACCACCCGTCCTCGCAGTTGCTAACATCAGGACTTCTAGCTCCACATAACGATGATTTTATTGCCGCAATATCGAGCATACTGTTTGATCCTTTGATTCCTTGTCAATTTCTATACCTAGCACCGAGCCTGAATTTACGGTTGTCCAACTAAATGATGTGCTGCAGAGGTGCACTAGTTAATATGTACTACTCTAGTTACTCTAGTTACTAGGTACGTTCACAGTGGCATTCTCGTCGTCTTCTGGCTCGACTTTCCAGTGAACCACATGTGCACGAAGAGCCACTGAGAATAGCTGAGAATTTGACGTGGCCAAGCTTTGGTGACATTGAACAAGACTTCCATCAGGAAAAACCTCATATTGCCGTAGCCCCGGTGGCAGCTATATAGCGCTATATAGGCACTCATAGGCACTGTAGCCCTGTATAGGCACCACTTACACTACGTCGAGCTATATAGTACTATATAGCCTAAAGCTTCGCTACAGGTAGCTATGGGACTTAGTCGGGCAAACATGTGTTACAAGTGGTTACAGGTGGCTACATGTGGCGCCTGGGTCTACCAGGTCCGTGCACTTACTACAAACTATTTCTGACAGACACGCCAAACATCTCACCGTCAATGAACTCGTTAAAATAAAAATCACTTGCCACCTCATAAGCATTTCCACTTCTCAACATTGTATCCACAGATTGCCCCATCTTTGGTATCAGATGACATGGTCGTACAATTTCGTCGATGTGGATCACAGCAGCATTGCGGCGGAGATGGCGTGTGGAGCGAGAGACTTGCAGTAGTCGAGAGGAGGGGTCTGGTAGTCTGAAGGGCGTGAACCATTCGATGTAAGCGAGAGCCCTAGAGTACGTGCCGAACTGACGGGGGAGGGTGAATATGACACGAACTTGAGCCACTCACACATCTGCAACAGATCACTATCAAATATTATGTCCGTCCAAAAATCTGAAACACATTACCATCAAGAGTGCGCAAGCCTGAAGACCGAGGCGTATCAGATATTAACGCCATATCAAAGCGACCAGGGCAACTGGATCTCCGTCCTGAAGCTACCACTTCTGGCCTTGCTCTAACATGCCATCGTTTGGGTGCATCGCCAACTCGTTGATCAGGTGGCGCCACAATGACCGCTTGACGGTAAACATCAAAGCGGTCATGAACACCAGGCACAACACCGGTTGTCTGAGGGAGGTTTTTCTGTAGGAAAGTTTGGAGAGCGGGAAGAAAATCGGTAGCGCCGTGTGCCGTCACAATCTTTTCAACTGACTGGTGAGGATGCGCTGGAGCCTTCGCAAGGATGTGGGTCACTTCTTTGGAAGTGACCAGGCTTGATGTTGTGTTGGGAGATGCAGCCTCCGTTTCTTCAGACTCGGAGTCTGAGTCCGAGTCAAAGCCTGGGTCAAATGAACGAGGCTCTGCATGACCTGCTGGCAAGAGAGGATGTTGTGCTAACCAATCCAGGTACGCCGCACGCAAAAACACCGCTTCCTGACGCTGAAGCCACAAAGTCATCTGCTCTTCATAGTCTCGTTTGTTGGTAGCGCGGTAAGCCTCCTTTGCGAAGTCGATGTGCAAGCGCTTGGGAAGCTCAGTGTTAAAGCCATCAGCTGTGCCAAGCAACATGATTGACTGGACATAATGGGTGAGTTGATGTAGTTTAGGTATATTGAAATGTTCGCGAATGGCAAGCTCCTTCAGGATGTCTTTATTCGCATGAAACACGTCCAAGGTAGTCTGCAGGGCTTCGAGCGTCTCAGTCGTGTGAATTTGTAGCTGGGCATAATAGGAAAAGTCAAGAATTGAACGTGCGACTACCAGAACACGGCTGGCATGACATCAGCAAACATGAACTTAAAGACTCGTCTCTCACACACCTAGGTACCGCACCGGTGAGCAAACCAATAAAGACTCGTTGCATTTCCTTATGTTCTCTTCCTGTCCATTGTTTTACAGTTGAGATCCCTTTCTTAAAGTTACGGAGTCCTGGATAATTAGGAACCGCCTTGAATTGCGCATCCATCTCCTCCTCCCCGACAATATCAATGCACCACTTCACAAGGTGGTCTTTAAACACTCCTTTATGGAGTTGATGCAAGAGGTCAGGGGTGAAAGCTAAGAAAATGTTAGCGTGAGGTAAGTTGGCCCAGAAAGGTTTGTAAACGGCACGTAGGCCGTTCTCCTCGAATTCCGGAGGATGCTGACCGTTCTTGCGCATTTCCAGAATCTCTTTCGTTGACTCTGGATCCCGCATCGGTGAGTCAAGACTGTCCCCTCGTTCATTTGCTCCTACAAGACACTTTGGACAGCGATTTTCTTTACAGCAAGAAATCAAACATTGCTCAGGAAAGTCGGCCACATATGCAGCCAGTATTGGTGTCATATCCCGTATTCCAGACCTACGTCCGATGATGTTCCCACGCTTTCCGGACGCCTTCCAGATGCACATCCGGACCTCCAGACCCTTATCCATGCCTCCATACCCTTATCCATGACTCTAGACCTCCAGTCCACTATCAGTTTGGATCCGTACACCTTCGTACATCCATATGTCCATACCTCCAGACCTCTGCAGCTTAGCCTGCTTCATCCACCCTTGGTCCACTCGGATCCGAGCTCATTCCACCTGGGACTTTACCTTCCCTAGACTATCGGACTATATCCATGATTCATATCCTAGTCCCGTCTTCACCTAGATCTCTGGATCCACTCATCCGATATCCAGATGCCTCATTCAATATCTCCAGACCTCCGGATCCGACCTATACTCATATCCGAAGCTCAAACCTTAAATCAGCGTCTATCTCCTTATGGTAATCCCCTTGACTCCGGACTTCGGTTATCTGTGTTTCCGTCTTGCTTATTGATCCTTGTACTTTGTTCATCTCCGAGTTCATTTACTTATGTTCCGTTCATACTTACCAATCTGTTTCCACATGCTTGTACATAGCATTAGTCTTCAGCTTACTGATCCTCTCGGATCCCTTCCAGTATATAAACCTCTGTACAACTCCTGTAAAGTTTCCTCAGTTCGAATATCAACTTAGATTCCACTCAACTTAGATTCCACTCATCTTAGATTCTGCTCTCTCTCACATCTGTTCTCGGACTTCGGTCCATCTTAGTATTGACTTTCCTTAGTCCTAGGGAATCCTTCCCTCGGCCGACTTTCCGGTCCTCTGGATTTGTCTTCCATCCCCATCCATGCTTAGGGATTGATTCCCTAAGCTGGACTTTTGCCTTTCCGGCACTTCCTGTCTTTCCGAGACTTCTGTCTACTCCCTGTCAACTCCGTCTCTACTTAAGTGTAGTCTACCTCTGTCTGTTTCTACTACGGACCTTGTCCGTTGTAGCCATCCTTCTCTTGTCCTAGAATCCTGTCCACTCCTCCGGTCCTCGTAACCTTTGGACGTCGTAACCTTTGGATGTCGTAACCTTTGGACGTCGTAACCTTTGGACCTCCGGACGTCCTGTCCTTCGGACCACTCCTCCTATCCTGCTTTGGACTCTGTCCTTTGCAGTCTCTCCTATCTGTTTCTACCTAGGGAACTTATCTTGGGAAGTCTCACCTTCGGACCCAATGCAGCGGATGAAACTCCTCCGGAGTTTCCTGTACTCCTCCGGAAGTTTCCCATGCTCATCCGGAAGTCCTCCGGCACTCAACCAGAGTAGCCAGCCTCCGGACTTCATTCTGAAATTAAGGGCACATACTCAGGTAAGGGGCACAGCGCACGAGCTGAGGCCAAAGCCCTTCGGATCCGATACCTCTTGAGTACGGTCTTAACAATTGGGTGGACACGGTGAACCAGCGAGTCCGCACACACCATTTCGACCCCGTGTTGTCCAGCGGCAATAAGAGGCTGGAGAAGGAGAGCCATACAATGATGAAAGAGTCTGTATCCGGCCAGGGAGCATGCATTGGGAGTGAAGCAGTCGAGTTTGCTGGCAGGTAAGTATCCAATAAGAATTGTTGCTCGTGCTGATGCCTGACGCCTTTTTGCTTTGGCGATGTTGCCAATAGACATATATACTGGCCATGCCGACTTGTCGCCTCGAAACTGTGATAAGCAGGTTTTGTCTGACAATAGAATAATCGGCGCTATCGTGGCTCCTTTGGGCAGGGCTTTCTACTCACAAGGTCAGTCCTTTTCTTCATTGCTCCCTCTTGAACTGTCTTACTTGTGTCTCGCCCCACCAGTCTGCCGTCCACATCTCATCAATCACTCTATGTTGGCCTGCACGGTCCGCATATGCTTTGGCAGGTGAGTATGCCATATCTGCCTTGAAGAATGGGTTGCCGATAAGCTCTTGGACACACTCTACAGGATCACGGCTCCAAAGTTCGACCTCCTCTTCCAACGGTGCTCCAAACTCATCCTCCTTGTTACCACGCACAGTAACCTTCCTGCAACTCCAACCTGGACCACGTGGTAGTGCATCAACCCTCTGCAAGAATGAGCGGTTGTTATGAAATGAGAGTTTCATACGGTTTTGTGTCTGGTCGAGGAATTAACATTGTGAGTTCTATCAATGCTCTCATCAACTTACTATTGGTAACTTCAGAAATTCATCAGTGCGTGTCTGACCAAGGTTTTTTACCAGCCACTTGGCCAAATCCCACTCTTCCCTGGTGAGTCATATGTCTTTAGAACCTCTCAGGCTTGCCACACATTTGAGCACTCACGCATCTTCAAAGGGCGACCATCGATCCTCAACCTCTTCCTCCTGGTGTCTCCTATATCTTTCGAATTTGGTCTCCCCCTCATGCAGCGCCCAGCCGGCATCTGCTCGAGGTTCAAAATAACGCCCTGTGTAGGAGAACAGAGTTCCGTCCTCATCCTCAACTTCCTCGATGGTGATACGACGAGATTTGCTGGGAGCGGGGTTAGGGTCCAGGTGGGGGTGAACATGGGAGAAGTCAACGTCAACAGGTGGCGGGTTGTCGTCTGGTGTGTTCAAGTTATCTGCCTCAATGTCATTAATCATTAATGCCCATTGCCTTTGACATTCAGGTCTTCGTGCAATGTGTCTCTTGAGACCTTCTTGTGTGGTTGTTGCTTTGCCACAGAACGCACACTGAGGCATGGTTGGTCGAGGGAAGGTTTGTTAAGGCAAGGTTTGTCCATCATTACCGCAACTTGCCCATGCATAACTCACCCATCAAGTTATTTTCCAGGAACACTGCAACTCGCCCATGCATAACTCACCCATCAAGTTATTTTCCAGGAACATTGCTCCATGCAAGTGCATTGCCACAACACGCGTCCCTACATACCAACATGACCCTACACAACCCCCTACGCCATCTCAAGACATTTCTCGGCCTTGGTTCCTACCGTCGTCATCCATTCTCTAGACATTTCTCGGCCTTGGTTCCTGCCGCTCTATCCATTTCTCGGCCTTGGTTCCTACCATCGTCATCCATTTCACAATCTTTTTCTCTTCTTTCCTCCATTTCTCCGCCTTGGTTCCTACCGTCGTCATCCATTTCACAACCTTTTTCTCTTTTCTCTTCTCGTTGGCCTTGGTTCCTACCATCGTCATCCATTTCACAATCTTTTTCTCCTCTTTTCCCTTATCGTTGGCCTTGGTTCCTACCGTCGTCATCCATTAGGGTTTTCCCTTATCATTAGCCTTGGTTCCTACCATCGTCATCCATTAGGGTTTTCTCTGATCATTGGCCTTGGTTCCTACCGTCGTCATCCATTTCACAATCACTAACCCATCATAACTAACTGACTACACTAGAGTAGAAATTCCATGAGCCGCAAGTAGGAGTTCCAATAGTTGAACTTTGCGTGCTTCTTCACACCACTTCTTCTCAGCATTCCAACGCCCAGCTATCTGCTCCCGCATAAATGCTTGGTGAGTTGCAGGGCCCTGCATGCGTTCTAGGAGCTGGACCTTACATGCCTCATGACAGCGCCTTATCTCAGCATCCCAACGTTCCAATACAAGTGTTCGAAGGTAAGTCTGAGATGCTTGGATCGGCCCTGGTGTCTGACGAAATGGTGGCAATGGATACAGGACCTCATGACTCAGAGGGGGTGGATGCTCCTTAGCCTCCTTAGCCTTAGCCTGCCCTGGTGCACGATAGACACGAAACGGTCGACTCGGAGGAGGTACAGGCCTGATGAGGCATCAGCGTTTGTCATGGCTTATGGTTGAGTATCCCACCTTTTGCTGACTTCATGTCCCTCTGTAGTAGACTGTGGGTTTTGCTTACTTTCATTCGACGACAAAGACTCGCAGACGAAACTAAAATTTGGGTTAGCATGAGGTAAGTGTTGGACAAGCGAAAAAACTACTAGCGACTTACTTGACTGTGGTATCCATTGCTAGGTTGAAAGAAAAGTCAAATCTGTCCCTTGTACTTATGCTATTTTATTGACGCCGCATGGTCAGACAAAACATTAACATCCAATTCAACAGAACTTAAAAATTGTTTGTTGATTGCACGCCACAGCAGAGCTTTAAAGGCACGCCTAACCCTTATGTTGTTGCTATTGAAGCTTACCCATAATCTTAGCGGGAAAAGTAAAGGCATGCCTAACCCTTATGTTGTCGCCATAGTGACTTACTACCCATGATCATAGCGGCAAAAGCGAGTTCAATGAAGCCCTCCAAAAAGTTAATTCAGTCAGCGCAGCAGGAGCAAAGCGCCGACATGGAGTTAACCGCAGCACGCACTGCAAGTGGTCGAAAACGCCGACCGACAGAAAGGGAGACCTACAGACGTAAGTCAATCTCAGCTTGATGTTCTTGCTCGATGTGTCTGACTTCTGCTCAACAGTCTCAAAAACTCACGAAGGAGAAGACCGCCACAAAGGTTTGGAGACGAAGATGGAGAAACACAAATTAAAGGTACTGCGCGCTGCATACCAAAAAAATCCTGCGGAGTTCGATGACGAGCCTGCTGAACTGCACAGTGATATTGACAGGGATGAAGAAAACATGGTCAGTGTCTTGTTCTTCCAGGTGCTGCATTGCTAACTACAATATGGTAGTTCTCGGATCGCTTGGTACCTACAAAGGTATCTAAGCCACAGGCACTCGCATACAGTGCAAGCAAAACCCCACCAGTTGTCTCGGCTCCCAAGTCTATCAGTAACGCTGGCCGCAGCTTCAGTATGAACAAGAGCCTTCCAGCGACTATCTCAGCTTCGAAATATATCAGTAACTTGCACAAAGGTGCGATACATTCAGTCACGGACATCTCCAAGACTAACTCTTTGGTCAGCTTCTGCGACTGTCACAACCAACAGTGACAGTGACAGCAACAGTGCCAGTGCCAGTGCCAGTGCCAGTGCCAGTGACAACAGCGAGAGCGAAAACCAATGCGAAATAATGTCCACTCAGTTCATAGTGCTGACTACATTAGTGAGCATCATGACCAATTGGATGAAGATGCCTCACCGCAGGTTGTCGGGACCAAGCGCCAGCTGCAGGGCGTTGTTGAAGAAACCAAGCCGAAATTGATGAAAACTTCAAACGGATCACGCCATCGTTTAAAGGCTAGTGATTTTGATGAGGTCACAAAGGACTTACTTGCTATTGCCACGTCTATCTATCGCTGTCTAATTGTGACCCAGGAGCCCTTTCCTCTGACGCTGGTCATTGAGATGAAGCTAGCCAGGGAGGCCTGGCGCGAAGCATCTAACTTAGCACATCTCGCTGTTCGACTCACCCCTTCATTGGTCAAAATGGTAAGTAGTGGTCCCTTTGGAATGTCCACATGTCTACACTGATTGATGTTATATGTTGGGTAGATGATGAGGCGCACTTCACATGTGCGCGGGGAGCTCAAAACTAAGATGCGAGCACTCACAGCATCATTCTTTGGCTTCCGCACAAGCCGCTCTACAGTGGCCATCAAACAAAATCGTGACCTGGCTGAATCTCTGAAGGATGGGTCATGTTTTGCTTTTAAGGTGCGTCACTGATTCTATGTTGGCCTGTCGTTGGTAGATGTCTTACTGGCAGAGTAACAGGACTGGGAGACGAAACGCGGCATATACAAAACTGAATTGATACAGTCAGCCATTAATAACATGTGGTTTGCAAACCGCAGCGACGAGGGTGTGATTCATGGTAGATATTTCAACCCTTTACCGGTTGAACTTCTTGCACCTATACTCACAGCAGTAAGTGTGTTTGGCCATTCCTGTGTTGATGTTGCAGCTGACTCCGGAGATCTGACAGATTGAATGTTGCATTGATGAGTGGCTAACTGGAGTCAAGGAAGACATTAAATTCTCGTCGGCTGCTTATGCTCCAGTCTATCAGGTTCATCTCACCTCCTTGCGGCGTTTCGATGAAAGAACTTCTGCGTACAAACTACTTGAAAAAATTTGTGACAACGTCCTTGATGTTGCTCGGTATGTTCCTGGCCACTTGCATCAATTGTCTGACTGATGTTGATGGCAAGACTCCATGCAGGTGTACATTTAGCGCAGCCAGGTCTGGCAACTCCCGTTAGCTTCGCGGATACTGTATTTGAGGACGCGATTCGCAAGTACGAAGCAGAGACTAGAGATGCACAAGAGGGGGGTTTGGAGGGCCAAGAGGAGTAAAAGTGGGTGATAGGGTGCCTTGCACTACACCACAGCATCAATGTCTTGGGTTGTGTACATGTTGTCCCACAATATCCTGGGGGTATAATATATCAATTACTTCGATCAGTGAGAGGTCATGTTATATCAGTGCCTTTGGTTTATAATGGTGATAAATCCACAATGTACACTACACATTATATCACTGTCCAATTACAGACACGATTGCGATCTTTCTCAGCTTGATTGAGACGGTCTTCATTCCATGATCGCAATCCCTCCCCGTGACTCAAACAGCCTTCGCGCGATCTGACAATCGAAGATCTCATACTTTCCTTGTGGATATTGATTCCTAATTCAGATATGTCTGAAAATCCGAAACAAATTGTATTTCGGTCAAAACATAGCAATAGTACATTACCAGAGTGGAATAACCTCCCACATAGACCTAAAATGGGAAGCCAGGCTTCGCCGCAGTGAAGCCTGGCGACGTGCATATGCGACTGCACCTTCCGCTGCCTCTGGTGACCCAAAAGTGCGGCCTGAGCTCTGCGCGTCCCACCAGCCTGCTTGCCACTCGAAAAAAGCCAGCACCCGCCTCATTTCTTCACGTAGTAATTGTACCTCCTCCTCCCATCGATGTGCTCGTGCTCTGGCCCTGCACCATTCAACACGCAAAGCTGTAACAAATTCAGTAAGCGAGAACAGTCATTCACTCATACTACTCACAGTCCTGTAGGCCATATTCCGTGTTGTCCGAGACACCACGCGTTTTCCAGATCCAGGACACTGTTTGCTGGCCAACAGTTGTCCCGTCATCTTGTCTCAGTGGGACAGCATCCTTTGCGCGATTGAGCGGCTTGAAAGTGAGTTGCCAGTCGTCGTCCTTCTGCAACCTCGATGCTAGCCCGACGAGCGCATTCCGTGCTGCATTGTACTTGGCAGCGAGGGCATCAATTCGACTGTCCGCATTGTTAATTACCCCAGTTGCACGAGTATTGGCGCGTTGGCCTCGAATAAATGCGTCCTTGTACTTATATAGATGATACTTCATGTTGAGGACACAGCGAATGTCGTTTAGAGCATCATTAGCCTGTGCCTCGCGTAAATCCCACTCGTAATTCAACAAGCGCTCCTCACAGGGTAGACCGGCTGGTATCGCAGATGGGAGAAGCAGATTGATTTTCTGAACCTTCGGTTCAGTAGCGATGTCATCGGACGAACGCAGTCGTGATACACTTGGCATGTACAGTAGTTGTACATGTGACCAGGTATCGATGCGTCGATGGAGGGAATTGACACGTTGCAAGAGTGTTGCTTGCTGAGAATCCGTGGCATGTTGTTCAATTTTTTTGCACTCAAACTCGAGACGCTGCCTGAGATGACTTTAGAACAATAAGGCAAACAACGATCAATTGACGTACTGCTGATGTTCGAGTTCCAGCCCTGATGAAATGAGCATTGAAGGCGATATGTCATCATGGAGAGACATGCTGGTGCCACGTTCCATTTCGTCAGCTTCGGCCTTTGACAATGCTAATCGAACTGATGCTTGACTGACAGCTTGTAATACAATTAGATGGTTACAATCATCTTGCACAAATAAACTTACTGGTGACCTTAAGTTCAAAGGGATTTGGTTTGGAATGGTCGGACTCCCAAGCCTCGATATCCTGCTTCCAACAAGCTAGCTGACTGGGATCAAGTGCAGCCTCGAAGTCATATAAGTCACGTGTGCGTTCAAGACGCTCTGGTAAGGCAGCCTTGACTTTACGTGCAAGAGTTTTACCTAAATCAAATGAGTTGCAAGAATGATTGTCCAGCTGACATGACATACCCATCAAGCATACTTTTTTCCAGTTCCAGTCGTTGAAATGGTCATCAAGGGTGTCACGCCTTGAGCTAGGACCCATCTCACGAGTGCTAGTCGCAACTGGATTGATGTCGGCCCATCCACGTTCTGGTGCTTCGCCGTCCGTTCTCCTGACCCCCTTGATGAAATTAAACGAGTAAGTTGTCTGACAGCTCAAGATGTGCGCGGGAAGATGGAACTTTGGGACTATAAAGGTGATAGTTTTTGCATTGTGATCCAGGTGAAACTGCTGAGGGAATGCAGACATGCGCGTCCAGAGGTTCTTGCTCCATTGGCAGGCAATGTCATAGGATATATTGATGACTTGTAGTGCAGAAGCCGACTGCATACTCGAAAAGAACATGTAATCCATATTGATATACCTGTGAATTGGTTGAAAACAGATATGACATGTACAATACAGAAGCTTACCTTTCACCTTTTTGTAAGTCACTGACTGAGTTTGGCCTCTTGAAGTTATGTCATGCACAATCGATTGTACCAGTGCCTGTTGCTGCAAGACCGCGAGATGCCTTTGTATCAGCCAGATTGACTGCGTTGTGACTTGAACATGTACTCTTCTAGATAAACTATATTAACCGCTATCTCTCTTCAATAATTATAACTCACCTCTTGAACCATTCGTCCGTGTGAATTCAAGAAAGATTTGTATGATGTTTCCTCAACAAAAAATGCATAACTGTGATTGAGTCCAGGATCAACAGTGTCTGAAGAAACGTTACGCCAAACAAGTCGAAAATTGGCATCAATTGCAAGGAACAGCGCATATAAGAATCTGCATTCAATAACTTGTAAGGCACGAAACAATGAACCAAGATATTATAACTCACTTTGATTCAGGCGGAGCATTTGTCCATTCATCAGGCAAGTTCTTTCCTGGATGAGGGCAAGCTGGGCACAGCACCGCACACGCACCAGGTTGCGTGGCAGCAATAGTTCTGGGATGATGGCCCTGGCCAGACCGCTTCATCTGCTTCAAAAAGCGCCACTCTCGCATCATACGTAGAAGAGATTCATAGTGATCCTAGACTCGCTTGTTAGTTGTCTAGTAGATACGCTTGAAGAAACACTTGCCTTTGGAATGTGAATGCCTGTATTGTCAGTCAAGCGTACAATAGTGTGATAAAATTCGAGGGCAGACGCTTTCGACTCAAAAGACAGGATCTGGAAGTATTCAAGTGCACGGAACGTCGCAGCGGTCTTGGGTTTGACCGTTGTTGCAGGGAACAAGCGGACTTGCAGAAGTTGGGTAACTTGAAGTTGAGCAGTTTCGCAACCGCAGAAATCAAGGCTAATGGTATGAATACCATTGACGTCGATGACAACGAAATCATCGTTGGAAGCTGGAATTGGGTTACTGCATCGAAAACCGATGCGATGTCTGAGTTGAATGCGTAAGCCGAGGGATTTAAGCGATATCTTTTGGAAAAAGCCACCGTTCCAATACTGCAGCAAATCTTGTGAGTATGGTATCAGTGGGATTTAAATCAAATGGTCATACCTCGATTCGGTGATATGGTTGCCGCTGATGTGTTGATAGGACACATTGACAACATACCAGTTCAACCCCATGACAATCCCTGCATCTATACAGCGGTGATTCGTCGCTGCCACAGAGACAACTATCTTGAGTGTAACTTCCACGGCCCTCCAAACGAATGAATTCTTCTAGAAAAAGCTCGGCGTCAGAGTGCCATACACGCAGAGGATCATCCTATAAAAACAAACAATCAGATTGATACAGTAATCATGTCAGCATCTAGTAATCAAAGTACCCCTGCTGTTCGTTTGCGTCTAATGGGCTCCTCAGAAATTTCGCCGAGATAGTCATCGGCGATTGTTTGGATGTCCGAAAAATCAAACCCATCGATCCCAACGTCAGCTAGGTCGTCTACTGTGTCTTCTTCCCGGCCTCGTTTGGACGAATTAGACACTGTATAGTAGGCAGTAGATACTGAAAGATGACCGGCCAAAGTTCCCTGCTCAAAGCTAGCATGTCTGTGTTGTTGTTCGTTGCGATTCTCTCGGGGGGTTTCATTTGCTAGATGATGTGTTGCACGTGCAGCGGCTCTGTTGTGTGCATAGAATTCTTGGCGATATTGCTCAAGCTGGGCGCAACATTTGTTGCCTTTTTTTGCCATGTAATGAAATAAAGACTTCGCATTTAGCATGAGCCTGTTAAGACCGTACTCAAGGGGTATCGGATCCGAAGGGCTTTGGCCTCAGCTCGTGCGCTGTGCCCCTTTCCCGAGTATTGCCCCTTATTTCAGAGCACCAAGATATCACGTCTAGAGGGACGGATAAGTATTGTAACGGATCCAGTAAGACTTCCGGATATCAGACGTATAGGGTAACAGCTAATCCGGATTGGATCCGAACTAGAAACTAACGAGTAAGACTGTCCGAAGACAGAGGCGGATGTATAGACTATCGGATTCAATCCTAAGTCTCAGAGTAGACAAGAGTATCGTACTCAAGTCCGGACGGATAGCGGAAGGACTTAGAGTCCAGACAGGATGAGTGCAATCTAAGATGATATTCGAACTGATCTTCTACAGCGCAAGTACAAGGGTTTATATACTACGGATAACTAACGGAATGATCAATAAGCAAAGGTATGAGGCTATGTACGAAGTATAAGCAAAGTATACATAAAGTGTATTGGTAAGTCGGAACGGGTAAATCATGAACCGGAAATGAAGTACAAGTTAAAGCGGATCAGTAAGAACAGTGGAAGTAAAGGATAACTGGATTACCGGTGTACAGGAATACCGAAAGGAGATGAACGATAGTTAGAGTTATATGAACAGGAAATGAAATGAGAATCGGATCGGATCTGTGGACCGGACGACGGATGTGTCCAGCGGATCTGGATCGGATCTGAGATCCAGATCTTCGGATCTGTAACCGGATATATGGTATATGACAGTATCCCCTCCTTAGGGCCGATCCCTAGAGGCACGAGAATCAGCGATCCGGACCGGAAGATATGAGTGCGAGACGATGGAGAAGTTGATGGGAGAAGTGTCTGAGTTCGGATTTTGACAGATATACGGATGTCAAAGTGTCGCAGGTGTTCCTTCCTTTCCCCACTTCTTCACTACCACTAGCTTTACTCAAACATGGCTGATAACGGATCTGGTTCCAAGAAGACCGCTAAACAACAACTAGCAGAAGCTGAGGCAGCACTGCTGGCAACCCAGGCCGCGGCTCGGAAGGAAGAAGAGGCTGAAAAGCTGAAGCGCCAGGAGGAGGAAGCGGAACGGAAGCGTCTGGATGGGATTAGGAAGATTGAGCAGGCTGAGATCCGAAGGGAAGCGGAGGAGACTAGGCGCAGGGCGATTGTAGCGGAAATGGTGAGTTTGTGTTTATACCATCGGATCCGTCTCATATCGGATCCGTAGACTCGCGCGATCTCCACGGATAAGGAGGGAGCTTGTTTTCATTGCACCAAGAAGGGTCGGGCTTGTCTATGGACCGATGCTGAGAGCAATTCCTTGGTGAGTCGTCCTGATTTTTTCGGATCCGTGACTCCTAACGTTCGGATAGATCAAGGCTTGCAATGGATGCCGGAAGGACAAGGTCACGTGTCCTGGAAGGCCTGGAGTTGTCCAAGAGCGCAAGTCTAAGAAGAGGCAGCGCGCTGCTGGGACTCCATCTCCGAAAGGCAAGGGTAAGAAACACCAGCAGAGTCCGACTCCGGATCCGGATATGGAGGTCGTCGGAGCGGATGAGGTGGAAGGAGAATATGATGATCAGGCTTGGGTTGCTGCTGCTAATAGCATTGTAGCGGAATTGGCTCGGACCAACGGATTGCTCCAACAGAGCATTGGAGCGGCGGAAGGGAGTAGGGCTGCTTTGGATCGGATGAATACTAACTTGGAGGCGTTTATGCAGCAGCAGAGGGAGTTCCAGATCATCCTTCTGGAGGGGATCCGGAACGGAATCCGAGTTACTGAGGCGGCCCATTCTGAGGGTTCTGAGAAGGGAGCTGAAGAGTCCGGATCCGGAGGTGACATGGAGACGGATGGCTAAAGGATTTCGGATCTGTCTCTTCTGCTACTAATGTACTTGTATATCCGATTTTGTACTCATTGTATAGCAATAGGACCGGGTTTGTCTGGATATGCAGTGTGGAAATCCGAGACTAGATCGGACGCGTTTCTGAGTTCCGTGGCTAATAACCACGAGGTCTCCTCATCCGTTCCCTCATATCCGGACCATCGGACAAGGTATAGGAGTTGGCACTGGCGTCTACGACGGTCTAGCTTAGAGTCTAGGATTTCGGATATCTCATACTCTGGTTCTCCGTCGACTTCGACCGGAGGTGGAGGAGGCTGGATACGATTAGGAATGGTGTTCGGAATGGATGGTTCTAATTGCGAGATGTGGAAAACGGGGTGGACCGATTTCATGGATTCGGGAAGTCGGATTGTGAAGGAATGGGTACCTGGACGGGATATGACTTCGAACGGACCTAGGTTCTTTTCCGAGAGTTTCTTGGACGGACGAGTGGACCGGAAGTACTTAGCCTTGACAAAGACTTGGTCTCCGATATTGAGATCCAGAGCGGGTTTGCGTTTAGCGTCCGCAGGTCCTTGATATCTTTCTTGGGCGTGAGCCATTTCTTCTCGAAGGAATTGATGAAGGTCGTCGAGATCTATAGCATAGTCTCGGGCACGGATGGAGGATAGATCGCGTTCCGGATGGATGGATATGTTCGGATGATAACCCTTATTAGCAAAGAAGGGTGATACTCCGGTAGTAGCACTCAGAGCGTTGTTGTATGCAAACTCTGCTAAGGGGAGTAATTCCGACCAGTTGTCCTGCTGATAATTGCAATATATCCGAAGGTATTGTTCTAGGGTTTGGTTGGCACGCTCGGTTTGTCTGTCCCCTTCCGGATGATATCCGGATGTGAAGTGGAGGACCATATCCAATGCTTTTCCTAAGGACCGGAAGAAGTGCGATACGAATTCTGTACCGCGGTCCGAGGTGACATGGGACGGAACTCCGTGCTTGGAAAACACGTGAAGTAGGAACAGGCGAGCGAGGTCAGGAGAGGTAATGGTATCGTGAGTCGGAACAAATATTGCTTGCTTGGATAGTCAATCTATGATAACGAGGATGGCTGTAAAGCCGGATGAGTCCGGAAGTTGCTCTATGAAATCCATAGAGATGGAATTCCAAGGCTTTTCCGGTATGGGTAGTTGCTTGAGCAATCCGTAAGGTTTGTGTCTCGGAACCTTGGCCCGGGCGCAGGTAGTGCAGGATCGGACGTAGTCCTTAACATAGGTGCGTATACCTGGCCATGTATACTCGCGTCGGATGAGGTCTAAGGTTCGGTTTTGACCAAAGTGACCGGATAGAGGATGATCATGAGTATTACGGAGGACGCGAAGTCGGAGGTCATTAGATTCCGGAACATATATATGATTGTCGCAACGGAGGAAACCACTATCGTCCACTGTCCATCTCGGATCCGAAGGTACCGGAAGATGGTTGGTTGCAATAGGGTCATTAGGGAGTGCGGTCAGGATGTCTTTCCGAAGGTTATCAATATCCATTAGAACAGCTGCTCTAAGCACCGGAGTTGCTAAGGTTGAGGCTCGTAGGGACGAAGCTAACTGTTCGGACGTGAATACTGGACGGAAGTTATGAGGGTTAGCTCGGGCGTAGTCCTTATCCCCCTCTTTGGGATAGACGTCCCAGCGTCTAGTAAGGGAATCCGGTTTGACTCCGAGCTTTCCGGGACGGAAACGGATGATGAGGTTGAACTGGTGAAGGAATTCGGACCAGCGAGCCTGACGGCGAGAGAGGAGTTTGGTAGTGGCGAAGTACTCAAGGTTTTTGTGGTCCGTGACAACATCTACAGGCTCGGCCGAGCCTTCTAGATAATGTCGCCAGGTCCGGAAAGCTTCATATATAGCTAGAAGTTCCTTGTCGTGGGTGTCATAGTTGAGTTCCGGAGCGGTTAGCGTACGGGAATAAAACGCTACCGGACGAAGCTCTGAGTCCGGACATACAATGGATAGTATTCCAGCTATAGCATAATCAGAGGCATCGGTTTCCACAACTATAGGAACATCCGGCATCCAGTGCGTAAGCACCAGAGCCGTAGTGAAGGCTTTCTTGAGTTCTTCGAAAGATTTCCGACAATCCTTGGAAAAGTTCCACGGAATGTCCTTGCGTGTAAGCCGTGTTAACGGAACCACAATATCCAAGTAGTTGAAGATAAACCATCTATAGAAATTTGTGAATCCGAGGAAGGACTGGATATCCTTGACTTTCCGGGGTTCCGGCCAGTCAGTAATAGCTTGGATCTTCTCGGACGACATGGTCAATCCGTCCGGAGATAGGAGATATCCAAGATATTCAACAGAAGTGGAGTGGAATTCGCATTTTTCGGGTTTGGCATAGAGACGATGTTTACGGAGTCGACGGAGTACTTCTCGGACGTGTTGCTTATGGGACGCGAGGTCATGGGAATAGATGAGGATGTTGTCCAGATATACGATAACGCATACATCCAGCATATCCGCAAACACGCTATTGACAAAGCGCTGGAATGCTGCTGGGGCATTAGTGAGACCTTCCGGCATCACCAACCATTCATAGGAGCCATAGCGCGTTCGGAAGGCAGTCTTCCATTCGTCTCCTTCCGCTATCCGGACGAGATGATAAGCAGATCGGAGATCGATCTTGGTATAGACTTTAGCGCGGCTCGGAGAGTCTAGGAGGTCGGCAATGAGGGGTAACGGATATCAGTCTTTCTTAGTGATCTGGTTGAGTCCACGGAAATCCACACAAAGGCGGAGGGATCCGTCCTTTTTCTTGACAAATAGGACCGGAGCTCCGTGAGGAGAGGAAGAGGAGCGGAGGAGTCCAGAGGCAATATTTTCATCAAGAAACTTCCGGAGGGCTGCAAGCTCAACCGGGGATAGAGAATAGATAGTTCCGAGGGGGGGACTAGTTCCTTCTTCCAGATCTATATTCAGATCATACGGACGATGGGGAGGAAGTTGGCTAGCCTTTCCCTTGTCGAAGACATCCGCAAACTTGTGATAGTCCGAAGGAATATCGGATAGATCCGGAGGATCGGACGAGAGAGATGCGGACCGGAGATCGACACCGGATGGACGAAGGTAAATACTGAACTGGACCGAACCTTCCATCTTGCAGGCTCGGCAAAAGGCAACTGCATTGATTAAGGATATGTTAGGAACAGTATTATCAGCGGATGGTCCAGATGTAGTCGGAGGAGGAAGGGTTTCCATCGGAGGAAGGGGATCCGAAGACGGAAGTGACGTCAGAGGAGTCGATGGCATTCCATGAGAAGTCATCCGGAATTCGATGCTGCCCAAAACCCAGTCAATCAACGGATTGTGTCGGGTGAGCCAGCTATATCCAAGAACGATAAAACAAGATGAATCCAAAGGAGTAACGTAAAACGTATCAGAGGTAACTACACTGGACAGAAAACAGACGGACAAATCTATAGCTTCGGAAATAGTGTTATTACAAGTACCATCAAACAAGCGGAGCGGAATCGGAGGTATCAGATATGTAGGGATTTTATGTTTTCGGATGAACGCAGTGTCTATGAAACAATGAGAAGAACCACAATCTACAAGAGCTGGAAATTCGGATATGGATGGAAGTAACGGAAGTGAAACATATGGACAGAGGGAAGTCGGATCCGAAAGCGCGACAGCGTTGAGTCTTAACTCCTGTGTGCAGGCAGAGTCAACGCGACCCTCTTCCTGCATGGAGCTAGGAGGGTCGCAGACTATTTTTTTGTCTCGACCGAGACATCCGGTTTGGCTTCCGGAGCAACTACTGCAGCACGGCCCTTGGCAGTGCGCGAAGTAGACTTGGTGCATTCCCGAGCAGTATGTCCGGGTCCGCCACAGAATAAGCAAAGCTTCTTATCCAATCTTCTCTGCCTCTCTTCGGACGTGAGTTTACCGTCCTTACCCAACTTGGAAGTAAGGTCCGGAGCCTTAGGAGCGGATGAGCTCGAGGACGCGGATGGCTTGGCAGATTTCTGGTTACTGGAGTTATTGTTTCCGGATTTGTGATTTCCGGATCCGGACATATTGGAGTTCGTCCGGTCAGAAGCGGGTTGCTTAGGGGTAGTGGATGAAGCGGGTTTAGTCTCTCAGGAGATCTCTCCCTTCCATTCCCAGTATCGGGCGTCGATAGTCTGAGCGAGGGTTTTGTATTCGGAAAGGGTGGAGGGTTTACCCATGCGACTGATTTCATCCTTGATGCGAGCCAGAAGTCCGTTGTAGAATTGGCGTCGTAAGGCTCCGTCGCCCCAGCTGCGGACTTGCGAAGCGAGACGCTGGAATTCCACAATATACTTGTTAATGCGCTGTCCGTCACGCATGTGGAGCTGCTCGAGTTGCATTTCTGCATCACCGGATGGGTCGTGAGGTCCGAAATTGGTTTGGAGTTCAAGCATGAACGCGGAATAGTCATCTACCCAGTTCGGACGATCATCCGGATCGTCGGACAGGAGATCCGGTTCAAACCATTCGAGGGCCATACCCTTAAGGTAGGATTGGGCGAAGTTGACTTTAGCCCGTCCAGTACGGAAAGCTTTTGGCTTGCTTTGGAAGTTCAGCTCACACTGGACGAAGAACGCACAGAGCTTTCGTGGCTCGGATCCGTCAAAGGTATCTGGTTCTCGGACCTTGACCTTGGAATCTTCGGATGTGGGTACGCGACAATTATTGTGAGCAAGGTTATCGATGGCTTCTGAGAGTCGGAGCATAACACGGTCCTGTGGGTTTAGGCCATCGTTTTCATCGTCATCATCATCCGGATCATCGTCCGGTTCACCACCGAAGTCATCCGGCGGGTTTCCACCGGGAAAGTCATCATCATCACCATCATCAGGATCTTCGTCGTCCGGAGGCCCTCCGGCAGGAGTGCGCGTAGGAGTTTCCGGGTGTCGACGATTAAGGAGTTCGGATATGGTTTGAGCGGGTCCGCGGTTACTAACACGCCGCTGAGAGAAACTGGTGAAGGTGTTGACTATGGGTGTTGGATCACGACGGAGGGATGTAAGTCCGACCGCATGTAGAGTTGCTTGTGTCTTAGTAGAAGGCATGATAGGTGTAAGTATACTCGGAAAGGTATGAGTTCAAATATACTGTTAAGACCGTACTCAAGGGGTATCGGATCCGAAGGGCTTTGGCCTCAGCTCGTGCGCTGTGCCCCTTTCCCGAGTATTGCCCCTTATTTCAGAGCACCAAGATATCACGTCTAGAGGGACGGATAAGTATTGTAACGGATCCAGTAAGACTTCCGGATATCAGACGTATAGGGTAACAGCTAATCCGGATTGGATCCGAACTAGAAACTAACGAGTAAGACTGTCCGAAGACAGAGGCGGATGTATAGACTATCGGATTCAATCCTAAGTCTCAGAGTAGACAAGAGTATCGTACTCAAGTCCGGACGGATAGCGGAAGGACTTAGAGTCCAGACAGGATGAGTGCAATCTAAGATGATATTCGAACTGATCTTCTACAGCGCAAGTACAAGGGTTTATATACTACGGATAACTAACGGAATGATCAATAAGCAAAGGTATGAGGCTATGTACGAAGTATAAGCAAAGTATACATAAAGTGTATTGGTAAGTCGGAACGGGTAAATCATGAACCGGAAATGAAGTACAAGTTAAAGCGGATCAGTAAGAACAGTGGAAGTAAAGGATAACTGGATTACCGGTGTACAGGAATACCGAAAGGAGATGAACGATAGTTAGAGTTATATGAACAGGAAATGAAATGAGAATCGGATCGGATCTGTGGACCGGACGACGGATGTGTCCAGCGGATCTGGATCAGATCTGAGATCCGGATCTTCGGATCTGTAACCGGATATATGGTATATGACAAAGTCCGTTATAATGAGTCAGAGCTAGAGCAATGTTGCTAAAACTTACCTTGTCCACTTTGCACAAGATAGATGGCCTGTAGAAACTGCTCGATTGTAAAGCATGGGTGCGGTAGCATTTGAACGCAGTGCCCATGACATTCACATTTGATGGAGCCGTTGCCTTGGTCCATGTCTGTGAAAAATGGCTAGAGTTGAGAGATTAAGGGTGGGGATGAACCGGGAAAATTTAGCTGGTCTAGACGTTTCGGAAAAATCCGCTAAGATCATGATTGGCTGGATAAACAAGTGCCTCAGTTGAATATCGGGTCGCTCTCAATAACTCACCCATTGACCGAAAGGGACAAACTAAAACATAAAAATATCCAGTGTGTCATATTTTATCATGAAAGGGTGGGACAGACTAAGCGTGATCGTAATAGATGGCGCCTCCGAGATGGACCACGTCAGAAGAGCTCGAATGGCTTCAAAATGAGCTACCTGATTTTCTGAAAATGCAGAGAGACCAAAAATTAACTCGTTTCTACGAGCTCCTGTTTCCAAGGTGGTTTAGTCAATTTCCAGAACACTTAAAGTATTGGAAACCTACCAGTAATCCTCTGCATGAAGGGGAGGTGCTTGTTCAGCATCAGAATGATGAAAATGGTGTTCTTAATAGTGACGAGAGCGGTCTACTGCCACTCACCCCAGAACAAGAAGCCAAGCTTGAAGAGGCAAATGAAATTCGGCGGAAAGTGAGTTCATATATCAGTAACTTGTCCTGAAAGAGTAGCCGCTAAAAGGCAAAGCAGAAATTAAGAGAATGGTTCCGGAATAACGCAAAAAGTAAGACAACACCTGGCAGCACGTCAACAAGCAAAGCCTTTGCTCATCTACTGGGCCAGCGTGCTCGTGGAGTTCGTGACTTGAAGGATATTGAGGTCTACTCGAAAGCATACTACAAAAAGAAGATACAACCACTGGTTGAGGACGATGTCCTGGAAAATCAGCTCAATTCCAAGAAGAGAATTGGTGTTGTGCAAAAGCACACGAACAGTTGTTTTGCAGCTGAATCGGAGGAAGTGAAGGCGGAGATCCGCGAGGAGACTGCCCGGATCAATGCCTCCAGGAAATTAGGAAGTATTGTGTCAGATGCGCGCACTAAAGAGGAAATTTACCGGTTTGTCTTTTTGTCATGTTTGCTGTATATCGATTTGTGTTGATCGTTTGTTGATAGTGCTATTCAAGAGCTGCCCATTGTCCTGGGACAGATTTGTGAAGACCTGGCGACACTGACAGGAGGTTGGCATTTTAGCCTCATTATGGGAGGTTCTGACCCCATGTGTAAAGGGGATATTATGACTCTAAGGTACACGAACATCGATATCGCGGGAAATCTCAATCTCATCTCAGTACTTTTACAGTTTTCACCATGGCAAGGGTCAAGATGGTCTTAGTTTCAAGGCTTCTAACCTGAATTTCCATGAGCAGTACCTCCTGCCATTTGAAAAGCATTTGAAACGCGCTTTTGGTTGCATTGATGGAGCTTCGACCAGGTCATCTTCATTGATTCCCAACCTATCCCCACCACCTTCTCATTTTGCGTCACCAAACGCCCAGAATGACTCAGAAGAACATATACCTGTCGCCATCGAATCTCTGATGGCAATTCCCGATCAATTTCCTCCAGCACCTTCCAACTTCACATCACCAAACGCCCAGCACAACTCAGCAGAACTACATGCACCTCTCTCTGTTGAATCTTTGATGGACCCTAATTTTCCTGTCTGTGAGGCTCAGATCGATGCATTCCTCTCTACCATTGGTCCACTGACAAATAACGGTGAAAATCCTCCATGGTGGTACAATCAAAGCAAGGACATGCAAATGATTGTGCCACCGGTCGTAAACCCTCCTCCGGCTATGGTCGAGTCATGCACGCCAGTCATAAACCCTCCTCCGGCTATGGTCGAGTCACACACGCAGGGCTGGGACAGCTTGATGGTGGGTGATTCATCCACCCCACCCCATATTCGCAGAGCAGTCCCCACCCCACCCCATATTTGCAGAGCACGCTCAGGTGCAATCCCATCACCTTTGTCCAAGTCCCCTCAATTTCCTCCCGTCGACATGCTTCACATGGCTAACAGCGAAGGGTACACTCTACCAGTCATGACCATCCCTGAATCGACTCCAACAGGAGTTATCAGTAGTACTTCTTTGAATGATATGGCCGCCGCCAACTCGACTTCTCCCCCACCCGTTTCCAGTGCACTCGTGGACACCGCTTCGATTCCGACCTCACCGGACACCTTGCTTCCAGGAGGAAGTGTTCCTCTCGTCTCCAGTGCTCCTGGAAGACGCTCGATGCGCACGACACGACCATCAACTAGAGCCAAGGACGCCAACAAGATTGGTGATGATGCCAAAGCTATCGCTTGTAAACGCAAGCGCAAGAGTGTGACATCAAGTTCTACAGCTCCAATTGCTGTAAAAAGGTTCGTGTTCTGGTTTTCTGTACCATTTTATTACACTAAATATTGATGTTCGCAGAGCTAAAAAATGATTACATTTCTTGCAGTACGCATGCCTTGATACTCTAATCCATCTGTGCCCTATTTGTATCCTAGAATATGTAGTTATTGTGATGGCGATTAGTTGCCTAAATGTCAGTTAATGTTGCTCATCAAAACTTTGTTTAATCAGCACTTTGCCTTGAGGCTTAAGTTGACGCAGTCCAAAGATCACGTGATTCAATCAGCGCTTTACCTTGAGGCTTAACTTAATAAGTTGACACAGTCGAAAGATCACGTGATTTAACCAGCGCGTCACCTTGCTAACAAAGTCCAGGACTCCAACGAAGGGTCGCGCACAAAATCAAACAAGTCAGCATTGCAAAGTAATATAATACTAGTGTGAGGAAATATTACGGGTGGCGACGCACGCCACAACAGGAGTTCGGTGGGACTACACAATTAGAACTAGATCATGTGACATTGAATAACAGTAACTTACCAAGTCCAGCCTCGTAGCCTCAGTCTTATGGGAATAGACTCTGTATTATTGCAAGTACCTGCGAAGGCAAACAAGAGGCTACGGTAAGTGTTAGTGAGTGTTAAGTATGACGACGAACGAAGGGATCTCACCTCAGTCTTATGGGAATAGACTGAGGTGGAACAACGCGGATGCGAGGACTATATACGAGTCCGCGTTAGCGATGATGTAAATAGTAAGCATGTTATAGTACGTGTGTGCAGCAAGATAAGAGAATGAATTACTAACGAGACTTGCAGATTATGTCGAGATATCCAACACTCCCCTTCAAGTCTAGCATAGTCTGAGCATATCAACAAACTTCTGAACCTTCGAACGAGCGAGTGCCTTCGTGAAAACATCCGCGACGTTTGCGCTTGTTGGGCAGTATACAAGCACGACCTTTCCATCATTGACAGCTTCTCGAATAAAGTGATAGTGGATATCAATGTGTTTCATGCGCGGATGGAATTTGTTGTTCTGGGTGAGGGTGATAGCGCCTTGGTTGTCGCACAGAACGATGGTGGGACTGACAATGGGCGCGCGAATTTCACCAATGAGGCTACGAAGCCAAATGACATCCTTTAGCGAGTTCGTCGCAGCAACATACTCAGCTTCCGTTGACAACAACGCAACAATGTTCTGCTTCCTCGATCCCCAAGCTATTGGCATTCCCGCGAGTGATATGACGTGGCCTGAAATTGAATGGCGATGAGGTTGCGAGCCCCAATCAGCATCAGTGTAGGCCAACATGCCTTCGTTAGGATCCGTGAGGTTGAGACGAAGGTTTCGTGTGCCTTTGAGATAGCGCAAAACACGTTTTGCAGCTTGCCAATGGGTTCTGCCAGGGTTTTGGGTGAATTGAGCGAGAGTCGAGGTTGCAAATGCAATGTCAGGGCGCAAGCCGAGTGCAGCCCATGCTAGGGACCCAACGAGTTCTTGGTAAGGGACATTTTGCATCTCATTGGCATGCTGTGCTGTTGTTGGTGACTGGTCAGTCAAGAGCATGATACCAGGTTCGAGAGGTGTGGAGACGGTGTTGGCATGTTGGAGTCCAAAACGATCAATGAGAGTGTCGATGTAAGCACGTTGGGATAATGATAATGTTCGCGCCGTTTTGTCATACTTG
The DNA here is from genome assembly GCA_016647755.1 of Suillus subluteus. Taxonomy (NCBI): domain Eukaryota; kingdom Fungi; phylum Basidiomycota; class Agaricomycetes; order Boletales; family Suillaceae; genus Suillus; species Suillus subluteus. The sequence goes on along the minus strand of JABBWI010000146.1, from coordinate 51,015 downwards.
ACTTCGAAACTGAGCAACCATTTGATCTCTCCAAGATCAGAAATCTCGAACCTCTTCCTAAGCTCATCTTTCAACCATTCTATTGCCTCAATAGAATTCGCCGTGGCGGCCATGTCATCAGTAGATACAGAGACGACAGTGGATGACTTCTCGTCATGTTTGAAGAAGACCGCATGGTCAACAGCTGATCGCGTGAACCCAATCTCGCAGAAAAATTCACATAGTGTCTTGTACCATTCAAAGCCGGCCTGCTTGAGTCTGTAAAGACTTTTCTTGAGTTTGCAGACCTTGCCTTCTTGACCGGGCTTGAGATATCCAGGAGGTGGTCTCATATAGACGTCCTCGGTCAGTTCAGCATTGAGGTACGCGTTTTTCACGTCAATTTGGTGGATCTCCCATCCTTGGCTAGCGGCATTGGCGAGAACGGCTCTGACAGAAGGAAGTTTTGCGACGGCAGCAAAGGTTTCGTTGTAGTCAATGCCTTCTCGTTGACTGTTGCCGTTGGCGACGAGGCGTGCCTTGTACCGTGTGATGTCGCCGTTTTCGTCTCGCTTGGCTTTGAGAATGAAATGGGAGTTGATTATGTTCGCGTCAGCAGGTGGATCAACGAGGTCCCAGGTGTCGAGCTTCTCGATTGCGACAATTTCATCATCCATTGCTTTCTGCCACTTTTCTGCATCTGGACCACGAAGTGCTTCTCTGATGGTTGGTTCGTCGCCAGGGGAAGATGCTAGAGCATAGTGCGCGAGCATAGCAAATTCGTCGTGCGGGAATTCATCTTCTAAGTCTGGTGATTCTTCCGTCCATGTTGCATTGATTCGTTCGGCTTGATCGAAAACATCTCGGCTATAGTAGCCTGGAGGGAATTGGACACGGCGAGTTGTGCGAGGTTCGGCAGTTGGTTCGGGTTCGGGAAGTGACGCTGTAGGTGAAGCAGGAGGTTGATGATTGACGGTTGCTGGTGGAGTTGATTGGCTAGTTGTGACAGAAGATGGTGTTGGTGTCGCGGGAGTTTTCGGTGCTTCACTAGTGGGTTTCGAGGTGTTGTAAAGGACGATGCTCTCATTCTCCCCTTCGAACTGCACATCACCTGTAGTAGTAGCTTCATCAGGAGCAAACCTCACATCTCGTTCAACTGATACTCGACGGGTGTCAGGCCAGAAGACTCGATACCCTTTACTCTCGCTGTCATACCCTAAGAACTTCCCAGCCTTTGCACATTCATCGAGCTTTCCCGCATCTAAGATCTTGACGTAGATGCTGCAACCAAATCTCCGGATTCCCGAAAGGTCAGGTTTTTCGCCATGAACAACTTCGAATGGTGTTTTGTTGGTGAGAGCTCGTGTGGGTGATCTATTTTTGAGGTAGATGGCGTGATTTACGGCCTCAGCCCAAAGAGCTTTAGGGAAGTCTGCACCAATAAGAAGAGCTCGAGCATGCTCGACAATGGTTCAATTAACTCGCTCAGCAACGCCATTTTGTTCAGGAGAGTCATGGACAGTATATTCATGATGGATTCCGTGTTTCGATAGATATTTCTTCATCTCGTCACTGGAATATTCGCCACCACGATCAGATCTAATGAACTTGACCTTGGCATTGTGCTGGGTTACGAGGCGTGCAATGTGCTCGGTGAGTGCTCCAAAAACTTCACTCTTCTTCCGAAGGAAAACAACAGTTGTTTCACGGGAATAATCATCCATGAACATGACATAATAACGCTTCTTGCCAAGTGATTGAACTTTAGCTGGACCCCACACATCAGTGTGGATGCGTTCACCATACTGGCTGGCTCGTGAATTCAACTGGTCAGGGAATGGTTGCCGTGTTATTTTGGCTTTGACACACATTTCGCAAAATGTGTTATCAGGAGATGAGGTAATCTCGATACCTTCAACCATGCCCTTGGTTACCATGGCCTTCGTGGCTGCAAACGACATGTGTCCCATGCACTGATGGAGTTGAGTCAACGACATCTTCGTTTTCGGTTTCACGGGGGCTACTGCAGCTGCGTGCTCCAATCCTGCAATCCAATAGAGACCGTCGACCTCAGGAATCCTCGCAATGAGCTTCTTCAGCTTCTGCGACCAGATTTCACACCATCCCAGCTCCATATGGATCGATAATCCCGCGCGAACGATTCGACTTGTGGAAATGAGGGTAAAGGCTATGTTTGGCGTGTATAATACATCCTTTAGTGTGACTCGGGAACGTGCCTGACCATTTGGTAGCTCTATTTCAACATCTCCTCGTCCAACAGCATGAAGAGTTCGTCCGTCAGCAACATTAATAGGCTTCGGATCAATGGTAGCAAAAGTCTTGAACTTCGCGCAGTCAGGACAAAAGTGGGAGGTGGCGCCAGAATCAACAATGGCTCCTCGCTTTTCAGCAGGAACTCGAAGTACATTAGCTTCGTCAACGCAATCAGAGGTCAAAAATGCGTAATCTGTGTCTGATGATGCAGTCACGTTTGCTGATTCCGACCTTTTCTGGTTAGGACCTTGACCTTCCTTGCCACCACCTTTTCGCCAGCAGTCAGCTGACATATGACCAATTCGTCCGCAGTTATAGCACTTCTTGTCCGACTTTCCGTTTGGCTTCCTCCCACATCGACGGCCCTTGTTCGACGAAACGTTAAGTGCTGAGTCATCTTTGTCTGACGACTTTCCGAGATTACGATGGTCAACTTCTTCGAAAGCAACAGCAATGATCTTGTCGGAGGTGACTGACTGGCTAGTAGCACGAATGGCAACTGTCGTGGATCACATAACATTTCGGAAGGATTCAGGAAGGGAATTAATGATCATTGCAGTGAAGTCTCAGTCATCAACAGGTGCTCCCATGCCCGCAAGTTCTTCGCATAGTACCATCATTGAAGTAAGGTGCGCTTTGACATCATCATTCTCGTTGCACTTCATACTTTGCAGACGAGCACGAGTGTCTACTTGGACCATGTCACTCTTGCCTTCATAGATGAGGCAAATGGCCCTCCAAATCGCAGAAACAGAGCGTTTGTTCTGTACCTGAATCATCACAGTATTCGGAACAGTCGCATAGAGTTGCTGTATAGCAAGAGCTTCCTTCTGCGCATGTGCGTCGAGAAGGGTTAGGTTCGTTTCAATGTCGGTTTCGGTGGCCTCTGTTGATTTATTGTGAAGCAGGATCTTTTTGCCGTCAAGCGTTCTAGGAAGTGGCTGAGGGACTTTGATGGTACCATCAAGGTGACAGTTCAAGCCGTGCGCTGTCAATGACATGACAGTTTTCATCTTGAATTCAACCCAGTTCTTCTCGGTGAGTTTCGGGACCGCATAGATGCCTGAAGTCGACATGGTTTGATTGGAAGGAACGACGGAGCTCATAACCTGAAGCGAGTAACGAGAGACGGAGTGCTGCGAAGGCAAACGAGAGGCTCAGTCTTATGGGAATAGACTCTGTATTATTGCAAGTACCTGCAAAGGCAAACGAGAGGCTATGGTAAGTGTTAGTGAGTGTTAAGTATGACGATGAACGAAGGGATCTCACCTCAGTCTTATGGGAATAGACTGAGGTGGAACAACGCGGATGCGAGGACTATATACGAGTCCGCGTTAGCGATGATGTAAATAGTAAGCATGTTATAGTACGTGTGCACAGCAAGATAAGAGAATGAATTACTAACGAGACTTGCAGATTACGTCGAGATATCCAACAAAACGCAAGACAACAAGGTCGATCAATCAGTGGAGTGGGCGGGAAAATAAACATATGAACTGTTGAATGATCTCTATTGTAATAAGATAAATATTTAGATATGACATTGGGCATGAATATTACCATGGCTATTGTGAAATTTGGTATACCGGGACCATGCAGATATCAATTCTTGAGAGCGTTAATGCTCAGCACTCAGCGGGAGAAACAAAAACACTGGACATGTGCTGCCGGTTCCTTCCAAGCACTGGGAACTGGTATCTTTCTTATTCCAACAAAAGATCACGTGATAGTTGAACAGCGAAGCTATAGTAAGCTGAGTGATGATGCATGTGAATAAAGTGATCGAGTAAGCTATGCAGAGATCTAGATTCCTGTCGATTTAAGCAAACCAAAGCTGCCCCAAAGCCCAAATCGGACCGTGACCAATTACAGGCTCCATGACCAGGTACAAGCTAAAAATAGCCCAGCCAAATGCGTGATGGTAAGTGATGTATCAAGTGATATATCATTGCGCTGCGCTTTAGCTCAAAGGCAGGGATATAACACGGATTTACATCAATCAAAGTATTATGATATATTATATTGACACTATAGCCTGGTTGTCCGCTATGTACTAATTCTATTCAGTTTCGTCGATTTCTCTCAGTGGCATGGTTTGGCTCCTGTAGGTCAAAAAAGCGAAACTACTACAAGGTACTACTAGTGTTGCCTATTGTGATCTGTAGCAGCCTGTAGTTTGCTACAGCGAGCTACAGGAAACTACTGCAAAGTACTACTGGTGTTGTCCATTGCAGCCTGTAGCAGCCTGTAGCTTGCTACAACGGGCTACGGGTGGCTCCCATAGTGCTATATAGCATGCCTTGTGGCTATATAGCTGCGTGTAGAAGGACTTGACACATTCGGCTACAGCACCTGTACCTGTAGTGATAAAGCTTGAAAGTATCCAATTAGACATAAGGCCTGATGCAAAAAAGCCTCTGAACCTCTGACCGTGAAGCATGAAGCCAGAGACACTGCCTGCCCTACTAATCCCTCTGACCATGAAGCATCAAGCTAGAGAGGGGGCTCCCCCTGCTGTTCTCAGTGAAGCATCAAGCTAGAGAGGAGGCTCCCCCCTGCTATTCTCGCATGCCCGATCATTGTCAGATCGATCTTGGCCCGATTCCCTCATTCCCTCATTGGTGCTGGTGCTCTCTCCATACCCCGATCAATTGTTGGCGCTACCCCGATCAATAGGAACGAACATCTGATTAATAGGAACGAACATCAAGATTACCATATACAGTCAACATGTGCTATGGAAACAAAAGCTCCCCTACGACACTGACAGGGATATTGCAGGCGACGTGGACTGGAGAAGCGCCGGCACGACACTCCACATCTTCTGAAATCGGTCCTGCATAGCTCTACGAAGAGCAGCCTGGCGTTTCGCATAACCCTCGATGCCCTCCTGTTCAGGTGCAGCCAGAACGGTCCTCCGATTTGCCTGCTCCTCCCACCACCCTGCATGCCACGAAAGAAAACTAGCTACACGCTGCATCTCCTCTTGCAGGAGTTCGACTTCTTCGGCCCAACGATTGGCGCGCGCCCTCGATTTGCGCCATTCGATACGCAAAGCTGCCAGGTAGGTCAGGACAATTCCATACAATTGATGACGCAAATGCTTACCTTCTGATAAAACAGCCTCGCCATCTTCTCATATCGCAGCCACCCCCCAAGCCTTCCAGATCCACGAAAGGGTGCGGTTGCCTTCAGATTGACCAAAGTCTCCCTCGGACATCCCGCGAATATCGGCCGCCAGCAGCTCAGGCAATTCTACCTCCCAGTTTGGTTTGTCCATGACCGCTGACAGCGTCTTCACTGCTGCCCAGGCCCTGCGATATCGAGCCGCAGCTGTCCTGATGGTCTGCTCCACTTTTGCGAGCACAGAGGATGCCCTGGTGTTGGCCCGTTGCCCACGAATGTGGGCGTCCTTAAACTTGTAAAGGTGTGTGCATAGACGAAGTTGCCAGTGAGCATCATCGAGAGCTTCGTGTGCCTGTGCGCGCCACAGCTCCCACTCGTATTCACAAAGCTGCTCATCACACGACATCTCAGCTGCCTCCTTCAGCTTCGATGGTAGGAAAAGTTTGATATCGTAGGCCTTCTCCTCGCGGGCTGATTGTGCATCCGCTAATGCACGCAGGCGGCCAACGGCAGGCATGTAGAGCAATTGGACCTTGCACCACTGCTCGATCTTGCGCAGTAGTGCATTCGAACGCTCTTGCAGCTTCGTCAGCTGCAAGTCTGTTGGATGGCCGCTCAGAGTGTTATAATCTTGCTGCAGGCAAAATATGTAGTAGATCATGTTATTAGAATTACCAATTAAAATACTTTGAAATCTTACTGTTGTTCTTCGAGATTGATTCCCGATGAAATGAGTACGCTGGGTGATATCTTGGTGTGCAACGAATTGTTGAAACCTCTTTCGAGGTCTTCAGCTTCCTTTTGAGAAAGTCTAAGGCGCACGGCGGCCTGCGTCAAGGCTATATACAACCAGCGCACGTAATAGCCTAGTGCGAATGATACTTACTGATGGTCGTTGTCTCGAAGGGGTTTTTGTTAGAAGTGTCGGCCTCCCAGTTTTCGATATCTTCCTTCCACTGTGCTACCTCGCCCGGTCGTTCCTCTATGATCATAAGGTGAAAGTCGTCGAAATCCCGTTGGTGTCGGTCTCGTTCAGGAACCGTGGTCTTAATTTTGCTCAGTAAACTGACGCCTAAGGATTTTCTTGGTTAATTACACTGAATGTGCTAAAGCAAACAACACGTACCGAAGTTCGTAACCTTCTTCCAATTGTAGTCGCCAAAGTGATCGTCCAGCGTATCTTGACGAGCCCCAGGTCCCGTCTCTCGTGTACTTGTGGCCACGGGGTTGATATTGGCCCAACCCCGTTCTGGGGCCTCGCCATCCATGCGGCCCATTCCCTTGATGAAATTGTGCGAAAATGTGATCTGACAAGCAGTGATATGGGCAGGTAAGTGAAATTTCAGAATGAGGAAGGTCAGTATCTTGCCATCACGCGCAAAGTGCACGCGCGATGGATAATTCGACATCCGGCCCCATAAATTCTTGCTCCATTGGCAGGCGATATCGTAAGACACGTTCAATACGAGAACGTCTTCGGAGTGTTGCATGGTCGAGAAAAATAGGTAGTCCATATTTATATACCTGTCCGAAGAATCAGCAGGAATCACTCCGTATCATTGAATACATACCTTTCACCCCTCTGAAGATCACCTACTCCACATGGCCGCTTGAAGTTGTGGCGCGAGCAATCCACTGTCCCGGCCCCAGTCACAGCCAGTCCTCGTGAGTTCTTCGTTTCAGCGAGATTCACGGCGTTGTGACTAGCACATGCGCTTTTCTAAACTGAATGTTTGAGTGATTGTATCAGAAAAATAACGCTAACATACCTCTTGTGGTACCTTTCCGACATCAGCCAGGAATTCTTTGAACCCCTTCTCCTCGACAAAATAGGACCATCCCCTACTCAAACCGGGGTCGATCCTGTCCGAGGAAACGTTCTTGTGTGCCAAGCGGAAATTCGCATCTATGGCTAGAAACTGTGCATATAGCCACCTGCAGGCATAAGTCAGTTAATTAAGTAAGGGTGTGGTAAGGGCGTGAACACATACCGTTTATCTGGCAGTGCTACATTTCAGTCTTCTGGTAGGTTCTTGCCTGGGTGAGGGCATGCAGGACAAACAACAGTGCATGCCCCCTGTTCAGTTGCCTTGATCCCAGCGGGATCATGACCTCGCCCAAACCGCTTCAAAAGCTTGAGGTTACGCCACTGCTTGATCATGCGCAAGAGGCTGTCATAACGATCCTAAAGAATCCATAGTTAGCGAACCACACTTGCATTCAGACATAAAATTTACCTTGCACGGCTTGATGCCTGTATTATCGGTGAGACGTGCAAGTGTTTGCCAATATTCAAAGGCAGACACTTTAGATTCAAACGTAAGCATGTGAAAATTTTGGAGAAGACGGAATGTTGCCGCTGATTTCGGGTCTGCACTGGTAGCTGGATACCAGCGAGCTCGCAGAAGCTGTTTGACGTGACTTAGTGCACTCTCGCAAGAACAAAAATCAAGGGCGAGTTCGTGGATGCCGTTAATGTCAAGAATGACAAAATCATCATCATATGCCCGCGAATGATTGAAACATCGCTCGCCAACTGGGTGGCCGAGCTGGACCCGGAGACCGAGAGACTTGAGTGTGGTATCCTCAAAGAAGGAACCATTCCAAAACTGAAGGGGTGATTAGCACACAACGACTACGGAAATATAAACTAGGGTACATACTTCAATCTTGTGCAGAGGGTTTTCACGGTGCCTGTTCACGGTACACTCCTGGCAGTAGAGCTCTGTCCCAAAACAGTCCTGGCATCGATACACAGGCTCATACGTGCATTCATTGTGCCCTTGGCAGGTTTCCCTGAAAGCGTAGTCTCCGTGTCCTTCAAGTCTGATATGCTCGAGAAGATATGTCTCGTGTTCATGAAGCCAGAGAGTCATTGCGCGGTCCTGTTCAGTTTAAGTTGAATTAAAATATCATATGATCAAAATGTATCATACACCAGCTGGCCTGAGAGGTTTCTTAGGCCCAACACTAGACTCCTTCAAGAAAATTTCATATGCAGGATCCACTGTGTCATAGTCTTGAAGTTCAGTGTCAGAGCGTCCACATGAATTGAAGCTAAAATCCTCCATAGTTATGTCAGAGCCCGATGGTGGGTGTGAGACAACTGAAGATAGCGCGTGTTCAGCTACAAAGAATTCCGTTGCAGAGGTTATATTGCCAGCAGATGTACAAGTGAAGCAAGAATGTTTGTGGTAAAGTTCACGCTCCTCTGCCCAGTGTCGTTGGGCTTGCTGGTGCTGACTATTGAGTACATACCAATCTTGCTTAAGCTTATCCAATGCGCGTCGTTTTTTATCTGACCATGGTGGTTATGTTAGGCGTGGATCAAGCATGGATACAATGTTTATTGACACAGCACGTGCACGTCACAAAGTCGACAGCGCAACCAATGTGATCACATGACACATAAATACATGGTACCTACATGCGTACCAAACTCAACATTTTAAACGACCAAGGGCCAAGGGAATAGTTACAGAGCCGCTAATCAGTGTTAACGTGGTTGTAATGCCTTCTGCCACACCAACTGATCAGACGCCAGAGCTTCGAAGTACGTATCTGCGTTATTGTCCATCAATGAGAGTGCTTCGTCCCATGCATCGCAATGCAGCTCGACTGCATCAACAGCGGTCGCAGACCTTGAGATAAGATGGTCTGTGCATGCACCCTCTGCATGTAATGCACTTGCAAGCAGGTCCCTGGCTTCTGAAAGAAGTTCCTGCGCCTCCGCAACCATGTGTTCATAATGTGGTCTCACAACCTGCCAGCCTTCGTCATCCGCCTCGCGGACAAGCATAAGGCCCTGTGCGCTGAGCACCGAGTATTGAGAATGCCCCAGTTGATAGCCGAGGTTGAGCCATATCAGGTCTAGTCATGCTAGAAGATGTTGTGTGGCCTGTCTCGTGGTTTATCTGGTTAGCATTAAGTGTAGACTCGATAGTATAAGGTGTGCGCACCACAGTAGCTCCAACATGCTTACGCCAACGAGCCCTTGACTTTAAGCGCTCATCAAGCTTGTGCCTATATGAAGTACCGAAAATTGTATTCCATACATAATGAAATCTAGACTTGGAGGCTTACCTTTCATAGCATTTGCGCTTGGATTTCAATCGGGCCTCGCGACGTTGTTGCTTGTTCTGATACTTGAGTGGCATGAAGTCGAGCAAGGAGATCTAAAGAAGAGTGTAGTAAAAGTAGTTGTGGTCGATGAATGTATGTGGTGAGGCATGTGACTTCCTTGAACCATAGTCTAACTAAGATGAAAGCACCCATTGCTCAGTGCGCACGAGCACTTTGGGACACATAAAACTGTATGTTTACTCAACAATTTGTGAACAATGCTGTTAGCCATTGGACACTGCCATCATTGTCATTGCTCCTCTCGTTATGTTCAAACTTCAAACTGTGTTTATCAGTTAGTTTACCAGTTAATTGCACATCTGATCGCCTTGTCCACACTTTGAAAGCAGGGTAACACTGGATATTACAAGAGTATCACATAGTGCATAGAGGACTGTAAGCTCATCATGTTTGACAATGCACGGACATATAAATATTGGTCATTGCAGCTACATAGCGCTAGTATTAATCACAACAGTAATGATGGTATGGCAAGAACACAAAGATAAGGTATGGCAAGAAAATCACGCGGCTACATATGTAGAACTATATGTACATGCCATAGAATCAAAAATCAATCTAATACTATGGCGGTGCTAGGTGACATCCCATCATTTGCCAGAAGTGCTATAAGGATATCTGAAACTACATTAAATTTGGTTTGGGCGCCAGCACAAACATGAGACTCACCAGCGCTGACAATATTAGTCGGTTTGGTTTCTGCTTCAGGGGTCTTGGCATTGACGGTATAGCACGTTTGACAATGTGCATGGGGTGATCGTGAACGGAATCCCGCACTTGCAGTCCCCTGGTGAGCTTTGAAAATTTCTGTGTTGTTAAGTAAGATGGTGATACTTTAATGGAGAGAACATTAAATCCACTCACCATCCTGGTCCTTAAGAAGCTGTAGAGCTGCCGCAAGTTCATCGATAGAGAATTTTTGGGGTTCCGCTGTTAACGGATGGCAGTGTTGGCTGGAGCTGTTATTATTGGAATTACACATTTCAAAATGAACCAGGCAAAATGAGAGTGAGAACTTGGGTTGTTGCTTATACGACCCGATATTCAACTCCGATCTAATGTGCTATAGGAATGCAAGGATATGATTGGTTCCTTGAGGAGGCTGAACCTTATTTTCAGGCTGACTGTAGTTTGTTTACTGGGACAAGAACTCCAGCAAGCCAAATCAAAAAAAAAGGTCAGTGACAATCAAAAAAACAAAAGGTCAGTGATTATGTTCGAGACCATGCTGGCATTGATGACAGCACCTTAAAGCCTCACACCTGACTTCCGGACCGAGACAAAAAACAAGGTTAGCGGTGACGAAATACCTAGCGAGATGCTGTCATTAATTGCAGGGTCATTAATTTAAGATGGTCGGATCTCAATGGACAAACAAAGAACAAAAGGCCTACTTGGAATCGCAATTCAGCGAGTTCTTGAAGCAACAGCTTCAAGCTACTTTGACAGGCTTTTGGGATACAGTTTGCCTCGAGTTCTTGAAACGATGGCCTGAAATCGATGTTCAATACCCAGACAAGTCTAAACACCCAAACCTGACTGAGGCGGAGAAAGAGTTGCTTGGAGAGGCGGTGGCCAGGCGCAAACAGGTTTCTATATCTCACAATTTGTCATGTTGTGACGTATGCTCACAGTGTAATAGCAAATTAAGAACTGGTACAATTATAGGTCCCACAAAAGCGGTCGATCGAGTCTTAATATAATGACGAAGTCAATCAACAAGATGCTGGGCAACAGAGCGAAAGGAACACGAGTCCATACGGAAGTCGAAATATTCTCTAAAATGAACTATGACTCTGCCGTACGGGGACAGATCCAGGAGAAGATCGATTCTGGGCTCCTTGTGACTCGAAATGAGAAACTGCTGGCTGTGCAGGAGACGACCAAGGCCGCATATGAAGCGGCTCCACCCGAAATTAAATCCTTGTGTAAGGCGAAGGCTGCCGAGGAGCAGAATTCTAAGGCTTCTGTGATCTTACCAGGGCCACGAGCAACTGAGCAACCCACCAATGCACAGTATGCGAAGTGAGTCAAACATCCTTGAAACTCTTATATCTTACTCACATCTATGGTTGTTAGGGCATTAGAAGAGTGTATCGGTCCAGTCTCTCAATTTTTGGATGCAGTGAGGCAACTTACTGGTTGGGAATGGACGGTTATAGGCAGGGGCCCAGACCCTCGCCTTGGTGGTATGCTCAATGTAGCGAGGTATGGGAATTTGTGATTTTGACCTAGCCGCTCTCTAATATTAGCTCCCCAGCTACCATACAGGCATCAATGAATCTGGCCTTACATGGAAGCAGGCAACTCCGAATTTTATGGAGAAACACTTGAATCCATATCTAGGTTTTCTTGGGACAGTATTCAGTACGTGTTTCTTTTTGATTTTAATTCATGCGCTAATGGAACTACAGGTGAGGATGACAGGAAACAGCGTGCTCTAGATTACGTCCCTCCAGTGGTACAAGATGGGAACACCTCATGCCGAGATGCAGTGCCGACAACGTCGGATGACAGCACACAATCCCCAGTGCCGTTTACATCGGATTCAGCACAATCGCAGATGCCATTCACATCGGCATCGGCTGTGACTGCTGGTGGATCCAGCGGGGCAGCACCCACTGGTCTACCTATCATCCCTCAACCTCAACTCCCCAACGGCCTTCCATATTTCAACTTACAAGGGTCTGACTCGGAGTTTCCGTCATTCAACAACAACACGTATTCCTTCTCTGGTGGAAATCTTGGGATTCCTTCCAGGCTGACATTATCGCCTGTCCCTCAAACACCGACACTGCCAGGGGGATCATTCTCATCAAGTTCATCAGCGCTTCCATCATCTCACTCGCCTATCACATCATGGAACAAGACATACTGGAACTCAATGCCGCCGCTTCATATGGCCCCCTTGAGTCAATCTGACATACTGCCTTACAACTTCAACTTCTATTCTCCCCCTTCCTTGGACAGCGCACACGAAAGCCAGCATCACATCAATTCGAACCCCATCGGCTTCTCTGGTACCACAGCATTGAATCCTCAAGAAGAACCCCACCATGTGGATACTCCCCAGCATCCCCAGCAACCAGCCCTTCACCTCATGGCTGCTCCCCAGCCCAATAATTCCACCCTCAACCTCGTTGTCACCCACCCTCTCCATTTGGACCAACCGGTCCTTCAAACAACAGCCCTTCACCTCACGGCTGCTCCCCAGCCCAATAATTCCACCTTGAATCCCACCCTCAACCTCGTCGTCACCCACCCTCTCCATTTGGACCAACCGGTCCTTCAAACACAGTCCACTGCCCTGGGAACACAGAGCCCGACTACCACGCAACTTGGGCAAGTACGAGTGGGAGTTGACGAAGTGGACGAGCATACCTCTTTGGCCACTGCTGCCCTGACAACACCTAGCCCAACTACCACACAACTCGGGCAAGTACGAGCAGGAGTGGACGAGTCGAACGAGTGCGTGTGCGCTACCTCTTTGGCCGGCGAGAATCTTGCTAAGAACAAAGTGAGTCAAGAGAAGCGCCCACGTCAAGCAGCAGTTCAGCATTCTACCGACCTTTCTGGCATAATTGTCCCTCCACGCAAGACAACACGTGTTCGTCAAGAGTCAACTCGCATGGCCCAAGCGAATATGATAGGCGGAAGCATGAAGAGGCCCCAAACGGTCAAAGACGACAGCGCCCCTCCAAAAAAGTAGGCGTTGACATTTTATTCATTGTATTATACTTATATCCAATCACAAGGAAACGCAAATCTACCTGAATCATAGCATCCGTTTGAACGTTGGTCGCTGACTTTTTGTTCTTCTTGTGTATCACATCTACATACCAGACTCAGTGTATAATCCTATACCGTTAATCCTGCCGCATACATGTATATAGATTTTTTGTGTCAATGAATGCATGTTTATTTCTAGTCAATATACACGACTTTCGTCTCAGCGCACTTGTGCGTATCATCAGCAAAAATGTGCGCTTACAAGTGGGTGGACTTAACAAAATTTCACGCTCATATCTCGATCTCGATCACATTGAATGCGGGGAAACTGTTCGCATCAAGGAACATATCAAGAAACATGCTTATATGAAGGTATAATATCAGAAACTACATCAAGGTACATAATAACTAACTAGCTAGGTCGAGAACAAACCCAATATGGCAACCCACCAGCGCATGAAAGGATGAGAAGCTGGGAAGGAAAGGGAAGAACCCAGGAAGCACGAAAGGGAGAAGCTGGAAAGGGGAGGGGCAGGGCAGCGAAGGAGGAACAGAACGCACAAAGGGATGTAGCCTGCCAAATAAGGGTGCGTCAAGCGTTTTATGCATCGTGGGAAGCCGGAAAGGGGAGGGGCAGAGCAGCGAAGGAAGGACGGAACGCACAAAGGGATGTAGCCTGCCAAATAAGGGTGCGTCAAGCGTTTTATGCATCGTGGGAAGCCGGAAAGGGGAGGGGCAGAGCAGCGAAGGAAGGACGGAACGCACAAAGGGATGTAACCTGCCAAATAAGGCTGCGTCTAGCGTTTTATGCATCGTGGGAAGCCCTTAAGCATCATGGCAGACGCACGAAGTCTTGAAGCATCAAGCTACACGCGTCAGCTAACTAGACACATTTTGCATCACAGCCAATGTCTTACCAGACTTATTGATGCTTCATTCTGACAGTATAGCCTGGCTACAGGTACTATAGCGACTATATAGCACCCTGTAGTCAAGTGTATTTTTCCTGATGCTCGGACTACATCTTAGTAACTTGAAGCAGATTGTTCAAGCCCACCATGTCGAAGTCAAAGTCATGGCTGCCATTCCCTCATTTTTTCGAAAGATCTGTGGCCATGCCATTGCTTGCCTTCGGCGTGTGAGCTCGTGCATAATATACTTGCTTCATCTAGTACAACGCCATTATCGACCAAGGACATTTACAATCTGGCTTTGAAACACGCCAGAGTATAATGGGATTCCTTGCGTCCAAACTTCTCCAAACTCTGGTTGTGTGTAGCTACTGAAGTACTGGCTGCATCATCTACTTCTTACTAACTAATTAATCTCTCAAGTCGGGTGAGCATCTTCCATGAATTTTCCTCTCGGATATGCTGACTCCCGCGACCTAGCATCTCGCACTTCATCCATACAGACAACCCAGATGGATAATATGGTTATTGCCCTTTTACTATTTAGCCATCTGGGCTTCCACTCGCGATCGTTGGCGTCACGAATCATTGCCATTAATTCAATGTTGCTGCGATTCCTCTCTAGCTCCTCGCACCCTATCTGTTATTCCCCTCACTTTATTTGTTTTCACAAACATGATTTTTCCCATTCCCCCGAGTCAAGTCACTTAAGATGGCAGACATCACGGTGGTTGTGTCCTGCGAACCGGTTACCAGAGCCGATATGTTGTCAGTAATCTGGGCTTCTACTCATTTCGGTCCAGATGGATAATTGCACACGTTTTTTGTACTCAAACAACTGATGCCCTACTAATGCTTTCTCAGGTGCGCTTTACTCCCCGCTCAGCACACCACATCTCCCTGCCATGCAAATCCGTGATAGAGTTAAATGCTCGAGCCGTAAGTTTTTTAAAACCATCATACTCCATGTGTGAGTCAGTGTCGCGAGCAGCAGATTGTATGAATCGTTACTAAAGGTCATCAGCGCAACCGGCGTGATTGGCGGTGAGGAAGTCGAGGGCGTGCCAGATGAAAGAAGGATCACAACCGGGAGAAGCATGACAAGAAGCCCATGTTAGGTATGTGCGTAAAGCGTTTGCGCTACCGTCCTTGCTCATGTCGAACAAGCAATTGATGCCGTTACACTCGACCACAACGTGAAATTCCCGCTTTCGCTCGTCATCTCTCGCAAAACAATTTTGTGTTACCAGCTCCTCTTCCGTTTTCTCTCACATCTCGAGCATGTAGAACAGTAGCTCACATCGATGTGGATAGAACAGAAGACAACTCCCTGGCGGCGTCCCGTGCCAAACCACCCCGAGTTCGAGCAGTGGCGACTGCGAGTTGCGCTCCTGAGAGCTCGCATGCTCGCTTTCGTTCAGCAAATACTGGCGGGTGCTAGAGGCGAAATTGGCCAAGGTAACCACCGTAGACCAGCTTCTGATGGATCACGTAGACTTTCTGGACACGTGCCTGATAGAATGCATGTTGACGAGTGCTAAACTACTGAGGGCATGTGTGCAACCTCGGACCCAAACACCCACTGATCGTCGCACCTCCATGCATACTCCCGCATGATAGTGACGTGCTCTACGTTCACACTGTACACCTCGTCCTTCACCAAGTCCGCTAATCAAGCGTTCGCAGCAGCAGAGAGCGGCGACAGCGACCAGGCGATGAACAAACGTTTGGAATTCTTGAAGAAGTTTGAGTCTAACTTGAATCACTGGTGAACGCCTCATCGTCTGCGTGCGGTATTTAGAAAGTGAGATTCTGACGCTGCTTGTCTCTAGGTTTAAGGTAATGTTGTTTCATTCACGCGGTTACCACATTCCCGGCTGTCAATTATTTTGTCAAGTTTCATTTTGACTGCGTACAGTACTACGCGTCAAGTGGATGTGTCGCTGCTTCCCCTTGTGGTGCGGTTGAGTAGCATCAAGGCGATCTCATAACATCAGCCATGTCGATGAGAAGTGGGGGTCCTGGTAAGTGACAGAGAACGACGCCCAAAAATTTGGTTAGGTTTTATGCAACAACTCAGTACTCAGAGGTGGCTGTCAGAAGTAGAATTCTCAGTGAATGCACCGAAATCGATCATGGTGGTCAACTCCTGCGTTGGGGCGAGGTCACTGGTTGTGAGCCGTATGGTCGTCACCTTCCGGATCATCAGTTTTGCAGTCAGGTACACGGGATGCATAGGATTACTAGCAGGTTGCAAACTATCAGGGAGGACGATGTTTGGACAACAGGAATATAAATGTTTGTAGGTCAGCATCAGAAGAACGTAATGCACCTGGGAATCGTTAATTCCGGGAGTTGAACGTTGAAAGTCCGGCCGGGTAGGTACTACTATGGGGATCTCGAAACGTTTCAACTCTTACGATAGGCCACCTCAGGTCGTACACGATTTGACGAAGACTTACTCAAGTTGGGTCTCACTATTGGCCTTCATGCATTTGCCTGCCCGCCTATAGTATGGCTTGGCACCCTTATTTGCAACGAGGTGAGCGGTTCAGACCGTCGAGTCGAGGAGCTGAGTACTTAAATTGAACAGCCTATTGTAGCCCTGGGAAGATTGAATGTTCAACTGACGAGTCCACTCATTCCTTCATATTCACACAGGTGTCATAGAAAGATCCTGCAGGAGATCACTTGACGTCGAACTTGTGCTCAAGGTGTGCTTCAATCGGTCCGTCTTGAGTTTGAACGTTATGGTGACGAGCATCAGTGGTCCCTTACTCGTACGAAGACAACGATGCGCGACGACCACAATGCTGTTATCAGAGTACATCTTCCACAAGACGGTCTTACTCTCATCGGATGACACGTGATGCGCGACGAATCAGGAGTACGAAACGTCGTGGCTGTGCAGATTGATTACCCTCAGAGTCAGTTGTGGCTGAAGCTTACGCGATTCTTTGTGCGTCTTGAAGCTGAGGTAGCTCAAGGGTTGCCAGATTCTTCCGCCTCCAAATTGGTTAGTTAGAGGCCATGTGAGCGAAAGTTCGCGGCCCGTTACCTCTAGTGTTCCCAAGTCGCTGTCAAGAATGTCTTTAAGTACTGTTGTTCTGTGTCTTCTTTGTCCTCATCCACACGACTGACGGTCATGCGACAGCTTAGGACAGCTTCTCCGTAACCGAATGACTGTCTTGATCGGCTATCCGTGAAACACCGACAAATCCGCGATCGTGTTCTGTTGAACAATAAAAGCTCTGTATACAACGAGGGTGACTTCTGAGCCCCACTTGCCGTGGACACTCTATAACTTGTGACGTTCTAGCTGACAGTGGAGTGCGACCACCAACTGTCTCTGAAACCTGGAAATAGGGGAAATACATCTTAATCAAAGATGACAGCATTAACAACGGGTGCAATTCTGACTGTCACCCTGACTCTTGTGTCGTGCGCGAAAGCCTCGGCGAGCGATTCTAACCTTACCGTGCCTCCTGGAGCAGTGGTACGTCAGAGATCGTGATTCCGCAATGCTGTACCTAACGTCCATTTGCAGTACATTAATCCTCTAATGTACGATGTTGTGGGAGCCGACTACACAGAATGGCGCAACTTATCCACTGTTGGCTTTAACCCCACCAACACCACACCTCCATTCATTCAGGTCTTTGACCCTTCGTTCCTCAATATCACCGGACCATCCGCTACCATTCGCTCAATTGTTTCGAATCCCGGCTTTGCTTTTGCTCACGAAGCACCTATTTACGTCCCAGACCTCAACGCAGTCTTCTTTTCAAGCAACGATGGTGGTCCACTCGGGTACAACGGCTGGTACAACAACAGCGTTGTTAGCATGCTCAATATGACAAAAGTCGACATGGCGCTGGCTTCTACAACGGGAGATGTTAATATACAAATTCAAACGGTGGGTTGCTTCCGCTGAGTCTAGGCACAGATCGTTGATCTCGACTGTCTTGGTTCTCAGCTCAACCTTCCGGACACTGTCCAAATGGTAAACGGGGGGACAGGTCCATACAAGGGAGATCTTTTGTTCGTCACTTCGGGTCGCGCTTTGCTTCCTCCTTCGATTGTGCGCGTCAATCCCAGTCCTCCCTACAATGCCACTGTTCTTCTGGACAACTTCTTGGGCAGACAGTTTAACTCGCTCAATGATGTCAAAATTCTCCCTGGCACGGACATCATGTTTTTCACTGATCCAACGTAAGTAGATCATCGAAAAATGACGTTTACAATATTTACTATGGTTTTCCCAGCTATGGGTGGCTTGACAGCTTCCGTCCTGAACCAATGCTACCATCGCAAGTATACCGCTTTGATCCATCCACTGGGCAGGTCAGAGTTGTCGCCGACCAGTTTGTGCTTCCGAATGGTATCGCATTCACCTCCGACGGCAAAAGTGCATTCGTGTAAGTTTTCAATACTTGTATCGCCTTTCGGTCCGCGGACGAAGTAATGACGTATCAGCACCGACACTGGTTCTTTTGAAGGCAATTTCGGAACGAATCAGACCCTCCCGGCCACGATGTGAGTTCATTGCATCAATCATGATTGCAATGGGATTCTAAAGCAAAACATATAGCTACAAGTTCGACGTTGATCCACAGACGCAGGCGTTCACAAACCGCAGAGTGTTCGCCTACTCTGATTCCGGTATTCCCGATGGCATTCAGCTTGATACCGTGGGAAACGTTTATTCAGGTTGTGGCGAGGGTACCCATATCTGGAATGCTCAAGGGACGCTCATTGGGAAGTTCTATCTTAACAGCACCGCAGCTGAGATGATCTTCACGAAGTCTGGTCTCGTTATTTTAGACGCGGAGACGATATATCTGGCAAATATCCAAGCTCAGGGATTGAATCTTGCCACATTGTAGAATCGCTGCGTAACCACCCTAACGTGTTACATACAACTATCTGTATAGCATAGCACAACTTATCATGCTTCCATGTTCAGTGTGAGAGAAGTTAAAAGTGCGCTCTGCATATGATGCATCTCACACCCCATTAGAGTGTCTCCAGGCGTACTCCTACATGGTAGTGACGTGCTCTACGTTCGAACTGTACACCCCCTTCACCAAGTCCGCCGATCAAGCGCTCGCAGCAGCAGAGAGCGGCAACGGCGACCAGGCGATGAACAAACGCTGGGAATTCCTGAAGAAGTTTGAGTCTAACTTTAATCACTGGTGAGTGCCCCATCGTCTGCGTGCAGTATTTGGAAAGTGAGATTCTGACGCTGCTTGTCTCCAGGTTTAAGGTAATGTCGTTTCATTGACGCGATTACCGCATTCCCGGCTGACAATTTTTTTGTACTGGGCTGCGTGCAGCACTACGCATCGAGTGAGAATGTGTCACTGCTTCCTCTTGTGGTGCTGTTGAGTAGCATCAAGGCGATGTCATAGCATCAGCCATATCGATGAGAAGTGGGGGGGGAGAACGACGCCCAAAAATTCGGTTAGGTTTATTGCTTTGTTAGGTCTGTCGTTGTTGCATTTTGTTCTTCTAGCCATGCGTGATATATACGTCGCTACATGCTATTACTTAGGATGTGAGGAACACGTAGCCTACCGTAGTAAGACCATTCGAGAGAAGGTAGTCGTTCCTTGATATGACTCACTCGGACGAGAGCCAGCTAGCACTGATACGTAGCACTGAGCGGGCTACGATTGACATACCGTATGATTTAAACAGGTACTGAGAGCACTTGAGGTGACAACACACGAGTTGGAAAATGCAATGCGCAATGGTGATAATAATGCTGAGTCTATATGTCTACAGTACAGCCTGGATCGTATTACAACGTGTCAGAAACCAAGCAAGCAGATAAGGGAGTCAAGTTATGTAGATGTACAAGGAAGTAACTTTGTGGGCGAGGCTGCGGCGATGCCAGACCTAGTACGATGGATGACTCTCACGAAAAATAAGACATATAGCTATAACTCACCTGCATAGAACCTGGCATCAAGTTCAGTAGTTTGTGAAGTCATAGCTGGAGTCATGGACCCCAAGTTCCTCCGAGCTGCGCTTCCCTTCATCCCTCTTCCTGTAGTTGGTGAACTCATAGCTAGAGTCATCAACTCCAAGTTCCTGCGAGGCGCGCTTCCCCTCACTCCTCTTGTAGCTGGCGAAGTCATAGAGCTTGTCATTGACGCCAATTTCCTCCGAGCCGCGCTTCTTGTAATTAGTGAAGTCATAGACCTTGTCATTGACACCAATTTCCTCCGAGTCGCGCTTCTTGTAATTAGTGAAATCATAGACCTTGTCATTGACGCCAATTTCCTCCGAGTCGCGCTTCTTGTAATTAGTGAAATCATAGACCTTGTCATTGACGCCAATTTCCTCGGAGTCGCGCTTCTTGTAACTGGCGAAGTCGTAGAGCTTGTCATTGACGTCAAGACCCTCCGAGTCACGCTTCTTGTAACTGGCGAAGTCGTAGAGCTTATCATTGACGTCAAGACCCTCCGAGTCGCGCTTCTTGTAACTGGCGAAGTCATAGAGCTTGTCGTTGACGTCAAGACCCTCCGAGTCGCGTTTCTTGTAACTGGCGAAGTCATAGAGCTTGTCATTGACGCCAATTTCCTCCAAGTCGCGCTTCTTGTAACTGGCGAAGTCATAGAGCTTATCATTGACGTCAAGACCCTCCGAGTCACGTTTCTTGTAACTGGCGAAGTCATAGAGCTTGTCATTGACGTCAAGACCCTCCGAGTCGCGCTTCTTGACATCTAGCAGCTTGTCAACCTCAGCATGATGATGAGTTATGAATACTCACTGGAACGTTTCGCGATGCCAGCGGCTCCTTGTGTGGGGTATGCTGTAGCAAGAACCACGATGGATGCGAGGACGCTGAAGACAATAGAAAGCTTCATGTTTGAGTTAAGAGGTGCGACTGGGTGACTTTGTCGATGTATTACATTGGAATCTTCAAGAGCACTTTATACCTTTTCGTAGGTCCGATCATGACTCAGGTCACCTGAATTGGCTGAAGCCTTATTCACCTAGAACTTTTGCAAGGGATCGTTCTAAGTGGACGGTCGCGACCTGTGACAATAGTAAGATTGAGCGGTCAGTCTCATTGAGAAATTACTCACTACGCCCACATTGATCCTAACGAGGCAAGACCATCAAGCCCGAAGGGCCGAATTCGAATCTCCGGATGGGTTCACTACATGTGCAGTCCTGTCACGAGTTGAAAGTGATATGTAAGAGGGACATTGAACACCCCTGCATCAGAGGACAGCCGCAGACATCATCCGAGCCATTGCCCGATATATGATTATTTTCGTTATAATTGGAATATAAAGTTATAAAAAGCCATGTATAAGCGCTTGAGCCTCATCGACATCGATGCATCGGCAAACGTTTACTGCAATCACCGTTAAGGCTGTATTTCGCATCTGCAAAATTCGGAGACTACGAACCGCCGCAGTCGGGAATATCGTAACGCCATTGGCTGCCAAAAATATATATCACTTCCGGTTACCTGATGTCGATCTTGCCATATTGGGACTAGTCGATACTAACGTCTGCTACCTAGTACGCCTGATTTTTGACTGTACGGTACCCATGAGGTAGTAATCGGGATCCGTGCTATCCAATGCACTAGTATTAACCACGTACAAGTTCTTTCAAATCCTTTCCATGCATCGGCACGCGTTCCAGGGCTGAACAAAGTCAGCGTCAACTAGCACTACACTAACGGCGATCATATGGTGGCAGTCCTTAGGCTGTCAGCATGCACCTCACTCTTCCTAGTTGTCATTAGTACCCTCAATGATATTTCACTCTTGCTGCGGCACATCACATCAAGGTATTAAACACAGGTCTTGATGGCACACAATTACAACGAGGTTCGGTTCCAGGATGATCCAGTTTCTGGTTGCAGGATAAACACCGGGTCCTCTGTAAACGCGGAGAATTGTGCCTTTAATCTGACTGGAATGGGAAACTCTACACGACGCATGTGGAGGAGCGGCTTAAGAGAAGTTTCGTTCCGACCGCCCCGGCATCTAAGTCAGCTGATCCAGACTCGAAACTATTGCGGGTGGCCGGTGACTCATGGAAGTAAATTGTAGCCGTGTCAGTCTTGATACTAATTGAAATTTCCGTTATTGTTCTTGGGCGCGACTCACTTAAGACCTGGACGGAAATTGAGCACTGATAAATGACCAGCACTAAAAATACCTTTAAGAATTGACCATACAATGTTAGAGAATAAACATCATATCCCGTGACCAAAACGATGGTTCCTATAATATTTATATTCCTACTACTTGGTTTTAGATTTGTTCGTGATTGAAGCTTCAAGTGACCTTACATGAGCGTATATAGATGGCCAAATATATCATTCATTCGTTCCTATGCCATTAATGTACTACTAACAATACATTAATTCGACTAAGC
The DNA here is from genome assembly GCA_016647755.1 of Suillus subluteus. Classification (NCBI taxonomy): domain Eukaryota; kingdom Fungi; phylum Basidiomycota; class Agaricomycetes; order Boletales; family Suillaceae; genus Suillus; species Suillus subluteus. The sequence goes on along the minus strand of JABBWI010000146.1, from coordinate 28,444 downwards.
CCTTAATATTCAGAGCGTGCGTCGGCGCTGCACAACATGACGGAGTGGACACGAACCGCCGGAAATGCGAGCCTATATGTGTTAGATTAGATGGATCATCGGATAGAAGGGTAAGGGGAGGTGAACCGTATCTTCGAAGCGAGTAACTTCGGATTTATCGATATGAACAGCGTGCTTGTCAGCCCAATTTTCTCGTAGTTCCTGCATTGGTGGTGGGTATTGAAATTAGGGTATGGGATATCGTGTCCCTGGATCGAGTCACATGTTATCATCGTCACATCGGCACTACACATGATATTATTTCAACACAAAGATCTATGAGGTATACGATAAGCAGGAGATGCATCAATAGAAGTATATGTACCAAGATGCATGCGGACTACTTCAGGCTTGTCCTGGAACGAAATATTTGTGGGTCCATGGTACTCGGGCCACCAGGCTTCACGAAGTAAATTCTACAAAACGTGAGGCAAGAACGACTTTCGGTGTAGTATAGCTTACCAGGCAATGGAGTTAGGGGCTTACATTTGCTGGAGCTGTAATGAATTAATAACCATACCGTTCGATGTGGTCTGTCCATCTGCATCACCGACTGATTTCTCCTCATTATCGTCGTCAAAAGTGTCGACAGGAAAGTACTGTGAAGAATCTTTGATATTAACTCTTGGGCAACTCTGTTTGCTGAACTCGGGGGCTGTAGGAATAGTTTGGAACACGCGAGGGTACTAGATGCGATACATATCCTGAAAAATATTTAGAAGTGTATTAATTTTGAATATGTCCCCAGTCAACTGTATTTCAGGTGTATTAGGTTATTGTACAGCAGCTCCGCCGGTGCAAGAGTCACATGCACCAGCGGAGCGCTGGAAGGGAGGTAGTATTCGATGTGGAACTGGCCCGGAGTGATCGGAGAAGTGCGTGGAACTCGGAGAAGCCTAAGATCGATTTGATCGAAAGAAGTCCAGGAACCGGCGTCGACGCTCGTGGACATATGGAGATACTCCATCTATGATCTATGTCTGGAGGCAACTGTGGATCCCGTGTGATACACCGCCGACACAGTTGCAAAGTAAGTGTGCCTTGCTTCCGGGTATAGAACACCAAACCTTTTTTCTGTCATGCAACGGCCTTAGTGGTGGTAGTGAGAACCACAGGAAATGTTTGCTTATTGAAGCAAATAGTTTTTGGGATATAATCCCTAAAGTGAGAAAGCGGCATTGGAAAGAAGAGGTACCGGCTTGGAGGCATCTGTATGAGCAATGTTATGGGTATCCGCATGAGCAATGCGGGTATCTGCGTGAGCAAAATGTCTGTGACCCCCACGTTAGCCTACTAATAACAGGTGATAGACCCGGGCCTCCGCACCACTAAGTCGAGGGGGCCATTGTATTTCCAGGCCAGATTCAATACTGGTGCAATATCTCTGCCTGCCATCGGCCTCGAGACGAACCAGACGATGTTATCTGGCAAGATCAGATCAAAAATCCACCGAATTGTATGCAAAAGTAAAGCTGGAAAAAGAGTCAAGCGATACATAAGTATGGGCAGATTTGAATCGAAGGATAACTTAGTTTAATGCATTGTCACTACAGGGCGTTGTGGAATACTTGCAATCCCGGGCCACTGCAGACCGAGTCAATCGATCAACTCGTGAGCTGCTTCATCGCATGAGAATCACGACAACATTACTCACTCAATGCTGCACCCAAACACATCTTTTGTAAGAATCCTGAGATGTATCCGAGTCAATACTGGTACTAGTAGGTGGCCATAACTGAGACTCACTGTGGATGATCGATCCCAGCGTTCGTGAGACCTCCGACTTCCGATATGACGACTCCTTCGCAGCTTTCTCGCGCTATCACGTGCTTTGTGCGTCCGAATCTGCAACTTGCATAGTTGTCCATTAGTATGGACCGTTTCACTCCACGACTCAACGCGTCCAGGAGGCCGCAAGAAGAACCTTGGTTTGTCTGCAAAAGAGTACAGCAAGGTACGAGTCTCCCGGTTGCCTGTCATGTATACTTATTATGACATGCAGACGATCGACCATTCAGATCACAGGCACTATCGCTTCTGTTCGCAGAAATAGACAACTGAGCGACGACATCTACGAAGATGCAGATGTTCGCTTGCGCTCATCACGGCAAAAGTGCGTGGTCCTCGATGAGTTGCGTACTAAAGTATTGATGGCATGCAGGCTACGAGCCGTTATGTATCGCTAAGACTTCGTTCGTTCGTTCGCGCACCATTGAACTCGCGCGTCGGCGCATCTACTTCGATACCTAAGACAAAGGGGAAGGCAAAAAAGATGCTTCTCGTAGATATACAAGAGGCTTTGATTGTAGAGGATCTCCTCTATGTTCTGATGGTATGTTTTCGCGAGTTGTCGTCATGTTCGAGGTGTATGGCCGTTTTGTGGTATCAGCTGGAACATCCTGCGACCTTCTTTGTGTCAGATGTTCGATCACCACCTATTCATCACCTTTCCTTCTTTTCAGTTCATATTCAGCTTACAATTACAACAATGACCGGAGCTTTGGTGTTCCTGCTTAACCTCATAATTGTTTTTACTTATTCTTGGTTTCGTGCCTCTGCCTTGTGCTTCATCTCGTTCTCACCTGAACCTCTACAGGACATCGAGGAACATATATTTCCCATTATCCTGAACACTCGCCAGAAGATGACGACCCACTGAAGGGAATACATCTTGTTGTGTCCTTTCCCCTAGGTTTGTCTTACAGCTCAGGGGAGATCGTTCTCGATCATACTTTTTACAGATTCGTCCCTTCGAGACCTATTGAGCTGCCGTCCTTGCTCATCCCAAACAAGCAATCTTACACTCGACTACAACGTGATATTCCTGCTTTCGCTCGTCATCTCTCGCAAACCGATTTTGCGTTACCAGCTCCTCTTCCGTTTTCTCTTACATCTCAAGCATGTAGAACAGTCACTCGCATCGATGTGGATAGAACAGAAGACAAGTCCCTGGCGGCGTCCTGTGCCAAACCACCCTGAGTTCGAGTAGTGACGACTGCGGGTTGCGCTCCTGAGAGCTCGCATGCTCGCTTTCGTTCAGCAAATACTGGCTTTTACGACATTCGAGATTCTTGAACCTAACTGACGGGCGCTGGAGGCGAAATTGGCTAAGGTGACCACCGTAGACCAGCTTCTGAGGGATCATGTGGACTTTCTGGACACGTACCTGAAAGAATGCATGTCGACGAGTTCCAAACTGCTGCAAGTGTGCGAGCTCGGACCCAAACACCCACTGATCGTCGCACCTCTAGGCGTACTCCCGCATGATAGTGACGTGCTCTACATTCGCACCGTACACCTCCTTCACCAAGTCCGCCAATCAAGCGCTCGCAGCAGCGGAGAGCGATGATGGCCACCAGGCGATGAACAAACGCTGGGAATTTCTGAAGAAGTTTGAGTTGAACTTTAATCACTGGTAAGCACTCCATCGTCTGCGTGTGGTATTTGGAAAGTGAGATTCTGACGCTGCTTGTCTCTAGGTTTAAGGTAATGTTTTATTCACGCGGTTACCGCATTCCCGACTGACAATTATTTTGTACAAGTTTCATCTAGACTGCGTACAGTACTACGCGTCGAGTGAATGTGTCGCTGCTTCCTCTTATGGTGCGGTTGAGTGGCATCAAGGCGATATCATAGCATGAGCTGCATCGATGTGAAGTGGGGGGTCCTGGTGATTGACAGAGAACGACGCCCAAAAATTCGTTTAGGTTTATTGCTTTCTCAGGTCTGTCGTTGTTGTATTTTGTTCTTCTAGCCACGCGCGATATATGTTACTACATGCTATTACTTAGGATGTGAGGAACAACGTAGTCTCGCGTAGTAAGACCATTCAAAAGAAGACAGTTGTTCCTTGATAATATGCCTCGGACGAGAGCCGGCTACAATTGACATACCGTCTGTCTTATTTTGAACAGGAACTGAGAGCGCTCAAGGTGACAGCACACGAGTTGGAAAATGCAATACACAATGTCACCAGATGATAGCTTTGTGGCAAGAACGCTGGGTCTATAGTTAAGTCACAAAGAGTGAGACAACTGGGATGGTATTACATAGGCACGCAACATGTCAGAAACTAAGCAGTTAGATAAGAGATATGTATATGTATAGGGAAGTAACGTGTAGGTGAGGCTGCGGCGATGCCAGACTTAGTGCGATGGATGACTCTCACAAAAAATATGATATACAGCTACAACTCATGTGTGTAAAATCTAGCGTCACTGATGTGGGATTTGTCCGTACTCTGCGTAGGTATAGTTGCTGTCATTGACGTCAAGTTCATCGGGGTCGCGCTTCTCGATATCTAGCAGCAATTTACGCTTGTCAACCTCCGCATGGTGATGAGCTATGAATACTCACTGGAACGTTTCACAATGCCAGTGGCTCCTTGCGTGGGGTACGCTGTAGCGAGAACCATGATGGATGTGAGCACGCTGAAGACAAGAGAAAGCTTCATGTTGTTTGAGTTAAGAGGTGCGACTGATACTTTGTCGATGTATTACATTAGAATCTTCAAGAGGACTTTATACCTTTGCGTACTAAGTGCGCAGGTCTCCTGTGTCGGAAATCACCATAGATGCCTTGCAATACTTCCGAATTGAGATATCATGTACCCGTATTAATATTGCATCCGCAATGCCAAGGAACTACGGTATATTCTTAGATCGTTCCAAAGAAGTCCTGCGAACCTTGGCTGACGGGCACAGTCAGGATTTCCTGCAAGATGCTCTTTGATTCGTGCAGTCAGTTCAATCATTGTCCTATCTCTGGGTAGCGGAAGAGCGCCGGCGGTGGTGACGAGGTCGTCCTTGCGATTGTATGATGATGGCGAGCTGTCGAATATCTTCGTTTTGATATCTTCCTCAATGCGCGAGAGCCGAACATCGTTTTCGGCTTTGTTCTGGGCTGCGACTTGTACAATGAAATTAGCACTGCAGGAACTCGAAATATACATGATCATACCTTGAGTACTTGGTTACCCTTGCAGCTACTGTAATATTATTGTAGGTGCCATTTGTGACACCCACGAGTGCAGCCTGGATCCTGGACTCATGATTGTGATCTGTAGACGCCACCAGCTTGCCTGACGCCCCGTGGCACGGCGATTGAGCCCAGCTCAGTGCTCGCTACTTGCTCACGGATTGCGGCAGCTGCACTGTTAAATTTAATGTCCGACATCGGCAGCCACGGCAGGTGACACCGATTCGTGATTTCTGCTGCTGTCACACTGAAAACACGATCTCCAGATTCTCCACCATTTCTCAACGGATTTGTTTCGTTTCACTTGGAATATGCTAGTGTAGTATGTAGAACATGCTCAGTGAAGTAACTAAGCAATTGCTTTAAAATTGAGTGCTGTGGACAAAAATCACGAAATAGTGTACCGTAGGGGATAGTATAGTCATTCTGAATCTTTATTTATTTTTCTTTCCCAAACGCTCTGGATACGTCGGAACGAAAAGTTGAGTCAAGACGGAAATTACTCACGTGCGCCAGTTCGTGCTCAGCGTATGATGTGTTGTCTTGTGCAAGCTTTCCTCTCGTGAATCTCTCTCCGTTGAGAAGTGTCTGCCTTTGAGACTAGATGTCTACCCGAGATGGTTCCACTACCGTGACAGTGAGGAAATTCAAGAGCAAAATTTGCCGGCCCTCTTCGATAATGCCCTAGTTTCTCGTATCTCTGTTTTGCGAGGAAGATCAAAAACGACCATGTGTGTTGAGTGCTATCTCAGGCTCACTTCATCGCTACCCAACAACGAGTGATGCGATCGAGTAAAGACGAAATACAAACACTAGTGCTTTCTCGTTCCGCGATTGTTTCAGAAGGTAGCCAGCTACTCGTGCCTCGTTTGGCAAGATATTTCAGCGATTTGTATGCAAAGAAGGTTTTTGTTGCTCTGCCGAAAATCCGTTGGTCTGCTCTTATACTTACAGAATTAATTCAAGCCTCGAGTATACTATATGGTCGAGTAGGTTCAAGTGATTGTTTTTCTTGGTAGCTTCTTTGTCTTGGCTCGAAACTGTATAAATGACCTACGTTGTTGTCTTGCAATATCTGTGAATCATATTTTGTCTCAGTGTCTTCTTCAAGTTGCGGAGTCGGGGATTGGCGCGAGCGCCGCTACGATCTAATGAGATCAACTGAAAAAGTTGGTTCTACTTTTTCTACCGTGACTTTGCGCTTGAAGTCGTGCGAAAAGTGGTACATAAGTGGGATCAAAAGGATTTCCTGGTGGCCTAGCGTTGAGCAAGCTAACCATCTGTCTCATTTTAGACAGGAACTGAGAGCACTTAAGCTTGAGATGACAACACGCGGGGCTCGTTGGAAAATGCAAGACGCAATGTCACCAGATGATAGCTTAGTAGCAAGAACACCAAATCTATATTTAAGCGAGACAACTAGGATTGTACTACTACATAGGCACGCAACATGTCAGAAACCAAGCAATCAGATAAGAGAGTCAAGATATATAGATCTACAGGGCAGTAACTTGTGGGCAAGGCTGCGGTGATGCCAGACCTAGTACGATGGATGACTCTCACAAAAAATAAGACATACAGCTATAACTCACCTGCATAGAACCTGGCGTCAAGTTCAGTAGTTGCTGAACACATAGCTGGTGTCATTGACCCCAAGTTGCTCTGAGCTGCGCTTCCCTTCATCCCTCTTCTTGTAGTTGCTGAACACATAGCTGGTGTCATTGACCCCAAGTTGCTCTGAGCTGCGCTTCCCTTCGTCCCTCTTCCTGTAGGCAGTGAACTCATAGATGGAGTCATCGACCCCAAGTTCTTCCGAGCTGCGCTTCCCTTCGTCCCTCTTCCTGTAGTTGAGGAAATTATAGCCGATGTCATCGATCCCAAGTTCCTCCGAGCTGCGCTTCCCTTCATCCCTCTTCCTGTAGGCAGTGAACTCATAGATGGAGTCATCGACACCAAGTTCTTCCGAGCTGCGCTTCCCTTCGTCCCTCTTCCTGTAGTTGAGGAACTCATAGCCGGAGTCATCAACCCCAAGTTCTTCAGAGCTGCGCTTCCCTTCGTCCCTCTTCCTGTAGTTGAGGAACTGATAGTCGGAGTCATCGACCCCAAGTTCCTCCGAGCTACGCTTCCCTTCGTCCCTCTTCTTGTAGTTGAGGAACTGATAGTCAGAGTCATCGACCCCAAGTTCCTCCGAGTTGCGCTTCCCTTCGTCCCTCTTCTTGTAGTTGAGGAACTGATAGTCAGAGTCATCGACCCCAAGTTCCTCCGAGCTGCGCTTCCCTTCGTCCCTCTTCCTGTAGTCGACGAACTGATAGTCGGAGTCGTCGACCCCAAGTTCGCGCTTCTTGTAACTGGTGAACTGATAGTCTTCGTCATTGACGTCAATCCCCTCCGAGTCACGCTTCTCGACATCTAGCAGCAAGTTACGCTTGTCAACTTCTCCGCATGATGATGAGTTATGAATACTCACTGGAACGTTTCGCGATGCCAGCGGCTCCTTGTGTGGGGTACGCTGTAGCAAGAACCACGATGGATGCGAGCACGGTGAAGACAAGAGAAAGCTTCATATTGAGTTAGTACTAAGAGGTGCGACTGGTACTTTGTTGATGTATTACATTGGATTCTTCAAGAGAGCTTTATACCTTCTCGTAGGTCCACTTGTGACTCAGGTCACCTGAATTTGCTAAAGCCTTATCCACACAGAAATTTTGCAAGGGATCGTTCTAAGTGAACGGTCGCAACCTGTGACAGTGCCATAGTAAGATTCAGTTGTCAGTCTCATTGAGAAATTAACCACTACGCCCACATTGATCCTAACGAGGCAAGACCATGAGGCCCGGTAAATTCTCATCTCAAGATGGGTTCATTGCATGGGCAGTCCTGTCACGCGAGACAGTGATATGTACTAGTAGGAGGGACAACACCCCTGTATCAGAGATTCAGAGGACAGCCGCAGATATCATCACATACTAGATTATAACATAGGACAGGTTTTCATCATATTGGAATATAGCGTTATAAAAAGCCATGTATAAGCAGCGGAAAACTACTGAGGCTGTATTTCGCATTTGCAAAATTCGAAGACCAGAACGGTTCGCCGCAGTCGGGAACATCATTGGCTGCCAAAAATTCACAAATGAACACTTCTATTATGTAATATTCCAGTTACCAGTACTATGCTGATCTTGCCATATTGGGACGAGTCGAAACTAAATACGAAAACGTCTGCTACCTAGTAAGCCTGATTTTTGACTGTACGGTACCGATGAGGTAGTGATCGCGATCCGTACTGTCCACATTGATGCGCTGTTATCAACCACATACGAGTTCTTTCAGATCTTTTCTACTCATGGGCACGCGTTTCAGGGCTGAACAAAGTCAGCGACTCAGCGTCAACTACTAGTACACTAACGGCGGTCAGGTGGTGGCATCCCTGTCAGCATGCACCTCACTCTTCCCAGTCGTTATCAGCGCCCTCAATGATTGATATTTCACTCTTGCTGCGGAATATCACATCAAGGTCCTAAACACAGGTCTTGATGACAAATAATTGCGATTCAAGGATATTCTAGTTTCTGGTTGCATGGGCGAATCCTCTGCAAACGCGGAGAACTGTGGATTTAATCTGATTGGAATGGAGAACTCGACACGAACATGTGGAAGAGCAACTTAAAAGAAGTTTCGTTCCGACCGCCTCGGCATGAGCGAAATCTGTCTAGGTCAGCTCCATAGTAATTGATGGTGACTCAACACCGACTCAAAGCAAATTCTACAAAACGGGAGGCAGGAACGACATACCAAACTTGTTTGCTATCATGCAACGGCCTGAGTAGTGGTAGCGATAACAACAGGAAATGTTTGCTTTATTGAAGCAAATGGTTTTTGGGGTGGACTCCTCAAAAGGGCGATCCGGCCCCATGGCAGGAGGAGTGAGGGCGATGCAGTCAAGTGAACCTCAAATCCAAAATTGTAGGCGCCACAGAGTGTCACTTCAAGGTGAGAAAGCGGCATTAGAAACAAGGGTACCGGCTTGGAGGCATCTGTATGAGCAAAACATCTGTGACTCCCACATTAGCCTAATAATCAGAGGTGATAGACCTGGGCCTTCGCACCACTAAGTCGACGGGTTATAGTATTTCCAGGCTAGGTTCAATACTGGTGCAATATCTCTGCCTGTCATCGGCGAGACGATGTTTTCCTAGATTTAACTGGCAAGATCAGATCGAAAACCCACAGAATTGTATGCAAAAGTAAAGCTGGACAAAGTGATACATAAGCAATGCTGGGCAGATTGGCGTCGAAGGAAAACTTAGTAGTAGTACAATGCATTCAAGTTGTCACTACAGGCGTTGTGGAATACTTGCAATCCACTGCAGATCAATCGATCAAGCCTTGAGCTGCTTTATCATGAGAATCATGAGTCATGACAACATCACTCACTTAATGCTGCACCCAAGCACATGATCTTTTGTAAGAATCCTGAGATGTATCCGAGTCAATACTGGTACTACTAGTAGGTGGCCACTGGCACTACAGACTCACCGTGGACCCCAGTGTTTGTGAGACCTCCGACTTCTGATAGGACGACTCCTTAGCAGCTTTCCCATATTGCGCATGCGCAGTCCTTCGCACGACCATATTTTGTTTTTCAACCAGTTCTAGCACGTGACAAATGGACGCGTATCGCTTCCGAATTTGCAATGTCCGTTAGTACGGACCCATACACTCCACGAACGCGTCCAGGAGGCCGCAAGAAGGACCTTGATTTGTCTGCAAAAGAATACAGCAAGGTACGAGTCTCCTTACCCGTCATGTATACTCATTATGACATGCAGACGATCGACTATTCAGATCACAGGTACTATCACTTCTGTCCGCAGAAATCATGCAGACAATGTCCGTACCCGCTATACCCGTGCTATACCTTAATTAGGTATACGGCACTCTTCTAACTGCAGCGGGGGTGCCCTATGTTGAGATGCTCCGAGTATGGACAACTACGGGTCTTCTCGAAGAGCCATACGAGGAGCTGTGTCAAAGAGAGCAAGTTCATCATTAAGGGCATTTTGGAAGTGGATTACATGGACGAGTATTGGGATATACGGTGAGCTTTGTATCTAAGATGATGGGGCGAATGTATACTGATGTCGGGGTAGCCTCGTGATGGCTCGACCCTTTTGTCGAAGCGCCAACATACAGATGTTCATCCGCCACATACTGCTGTAAGTTGATTACCCGGTGACGCTTGCATACCGCCCCTTCTAGAATGTTGGAAACACATTTTTACTGGCCTTAACGGTATACGTGAATGTGGGATCGGAGTGCAACCTAATCAGAAGGATAAAATTCGCTGTTCATGAAAGATGAAAAGTGTGACTCTTCGTTGGGTTTAGTCCCTGTGTTTTTAAAAAATTTCGTGGGCATTTCAGGCTTTACAAATTTATCGAAGACGCGTATACACATGCAAATCGCACTCTCTTACGTCTCCTGCTGCAAGATCAATAGCTTGTACCTCGACTCTGCTCTCTCAAGCGTCATGTCTCCCCATCCTTCCTCTTAGACCTTGCCCACACAGAGCTGAAGAAGCCCGCAAAATGTGTCAGTATCGTTAAGCTACAGAGTCTGCTCGACCTTGCACTTATAGGAGAAGATGTCGTGTTCCGCAAAGATGTGCGAGCTAGCATCGCGAGCAGTGGATTGTATGATTGGTTACTCAAACTCATCAGCGTGATCGGCCGTGAGAAAGGCGATGGCGTGCCAGATGAAGCAACAAAGAAGGATCGCGACCGGGAGAAGGATGACAAGAAGGATATGTTGGGTATGTGCGTAAAGCTTTTGCGCTACTGTCCCTGCTCATCCCAAACAAGCGATCGATGCCCTTACACTCGACTACAACGTGAAATTCCCGCTTTCGCTCGTCATCTTTCGCAAAACGATTTTGCGTCACCAGCTCCTCTTCCATTTTCTCTGACGTCTCAAGCATGTAGAACAGTCGCTTGCATCGATGTGGATAGAACAGAAGACAAGTCCGTGGCGGCGTCCTGTGCCAAACTATCCCGAGTTCGAGTTGCGCTCCTTAGAACTCGCATACTCGCATTTGTTCCGCAAATCCTGGCTTTCATGACATTCAACGTTCTTGAACATAACTGGCGGGCACTAGTGGCGAAATTGGCCAAGGTAACCACCGTAGACCAAGTTCTAAGGGATCACGTAGACTTTCTGGATACATGCCTGAAAGAATGCATGTTGACGAGTACCACACTGCTGAGGGTATGTGTGCGACCTCAGACCCAAACACCCACTGATCGTCGCACCTACAGGCGTACTCCCGCATGATAGTGACATGTTTTACGCTCGCACTGCGCAACTCCTCCTTCACCCAGTCCGCCAATTAAATGCTCGCAGCAGAGAGCGGCGACGGTGACCAGACGATGAACAAACGCTGCGAATTCCTGAAGATGTTTAAGTTTAAGTTTAACCACTGGTGAGCGCCCCATCGTCTGCGTGTGGTATCTGAGATTCTGACACTGCTTGTCTCCAGGTTTATTTTATTTTTTCATTCACGCGGTCACCGCATTCCAGGCTGACAATTTTTGTACAAGTTTCACCTGTACTGCGTGCAGTACTACGCGTCGAGTGAGAATGTGTCTTTGTTTCCTCTTGCGGTGCGGTTGAGTAGCATCAAGGCGATGTCTCAGCATGTGCTACATCGATGAGGAGCAGGGGTCTTGGTGAGCGACAGAGAACGACGCCCAGAAATTCAGTTAGGTTTATTGCTCTTTCAGTTCTATCATCATTGTATTTTGTTCTTCTAGTCATGCGCGATGTATATGTTGCTACATGCTATTACTCAGGATGTGAGGAACACGTAGTCTCCCGTAGTAAGACCATTCAAGAGAAGATACTTAGTGGGTCCTTGATATGACTTGGACGAGAGCCAGCTAGCACTGAGCAAACTACAGTTGGCATACCGTCTGTTTCATTACGAAACCCGTTGGAAAATGCAGGACGCGACGTCACCACACGATAACAACGCTGGGCCTATAGGTCTATAGTTAAAGTCACAAAGAGTGAGACAATTGGGATTGTATTGAGTACATTGGCACGCAACATGTCAGAAACAATCAGGTAAGGGAATCGAGATAGATGTACAGGGAAGTAACTTGTAGGTAAGGTTGCGGCGATGCCAGACCTAATACAATGGACGACTCTCACGAAAAAGTAAGTTATACAGAATTGGGTAGAACCTGGCGTCAAGTTCAGTAGTCCTTGAAGGTATACTTCTTGTCATCGACGTCAAGTCCCTCTGAGTCACGCTTCCCCTCATCCCTCTTGTAGTCCTTGAAGGTATACTTTTTATCATCGACGTCAAGTCCCTCCGAGTCGCGCTTCCGGTAGTCCTTGAAGGTATACTTCTTGTCATCGACGTCAAGTCCCTCTGAGTCGCGCTTCCTGTACTCCTTGAAGGTATACTTTTTGTCATCGACGTCAAGTCCCTCCGTGTCGCGCTTCCTGTACTCCTTGAAGGTATACTTTTTGTCATCGACATCAAGTCCCTCCGTGTCGCGCTTCCTGTACTCCTTGAAGGTATACTTTTTGTCATCGACATCAAGTCCCTCCGTGTCGCGCTTCCTGTATTCCTTGAAGGTATACTTTTTGTCATCGACATCAAGTCCCTCCGAGTCGCGCTTCCTGTAGTCCTTGAAGGTATATTTTTTGTCATCGACGTCAAGTCCCTCAGAGTCACGCTTCTCGACATCTAGCAGCAAGTCACGCTTGTCAACTTCCGCATGATGATGAGTTATGAATACTCACTGGAACGTTTCGCGATGCCAGTGGCTCCTTCTGTGGGGTACGCTGTGGTAAGAACCACGAGAGATGCGAGCACGCTGAAGACAAGAGAAAGCTTCATGTTTGAGTTAAGAGGTGCGACTGGTACTTGTCAATGCATTACATTGGAATCTTCAAGAGACTTTATACCTTTTCGTTACGAGGTCCGCTCATAACTGTGATACGTCATTTGAAGCCTTATCATACACCCAGAACTTTTGCAAGGGATTGTTCTAAGTGGACGGTCACGGTAAGATTCAGCCGTCAGTATCACTTAGCGCCCACATTAATCCTAACGGGGCAAGACTATCAAGCCCGAGTTCTCATTTCCGGATGGCTCCAACGCATGAGCAGGTCCTGTGAAGCGAGAAGACATGTAAGAGGCACAACGCCCCTGGCACACCAGAGAGATATAATCATATATGACGATATGTGATTATACGTAGATTCTAGAAGAGGTTTGGCCAAACCGGTTTTCGTTGTACCAGAATATAAAGTTATTTAAAGCCATGGATAAAACAATGCCATCAGAAAACACGGACGTAACTCGAACCCGAACCGCCGCAGTCGGGAATGCCGCAACACCATTGGCTGCCAAAAATACACATCAACATCAGATGACCATGTCTATTAATATTCCAGTTACGTAGTAGGCCGATCCTGCTAAATTAGGACCGAGTCGACGAAAAACATACCTAGTGAGCCTGATTTATGACTGTACGATACCCATGAGGTAGTGATCTCGATCCGTACCGTCAAATGTACTAGTATCAACCGCGTACGAGTTCTCTGGAGTCATTTCCACACATCGGCACGTTTCAGGGCTGAACAAAGTCGGCCGCGGCGTCGACCAACGTCAGGTGGTGTCGGCCATGCACCTCACTCTTCCCGGTCGTTATCAGTACCATCAATGATTGATATTTCACTCTGTGGCATATCACATCAAGTTCTTAAACACAGGTCTTGATGATAAACAATTGCAGCGAGGTTCGGTTCCAGTTTCCAGTTTCTGATTGCAGGGGTACATCCTCTGTAAACGCGGAGAATTGTACCTTTACAGCTATTTTCATATTGATAGACCAGAATCCAGAAGACCCACTTAGCCGCTTTTATTTATTATTGGAGCGACACCAAGTCACTCAAACAGAGGCGCTTAGGCTAGCTACTTTTTACGGTAAGTCGTTGACCTTACTTGTGGGGCTTGTGCGGGGCGGTACAAATGCTCTGGCGAGACCTTGGAATCACGGCGCGCACGCACATCTGCGACCAGCCGCACATGGTGATGTGGTACTATGCTACCAGTACGTAGGTAACCACCATGGTCAAACAACAAAGCTCTCGCGATGCAAGACACTACAATCATGATTTTGTCAAAGGTAAGTCGTGCTCGTCATCACATTGTCATGAGGCTCCACTTAGTTTCTCTGGCACTTAGCGAGATCGCCTCTTCGTCTCCGTTAAATATATATATGTGTGTGTCGACGGTTTCCGTGCATGATGATGACGGTCGGCAGTCATTGTACAAGTACTCCCCAATGATGACGACTTACGCGACGTACAAAAATAGCTAGCATGAGCGCCTTTGTTTGGTGTCGCTCCAATATTAAATAAAAGCGGCTAAGTGAGTTTTCTGGATTCTGATCTATCGATATGAAAATAGCTGTAATTACCGCTCTTTCTGGAATGGGGAACTCGATACGAAGCATGTGGAGGAGCAACTTAGAAGAATTTTCGTTCCGACCTCTATGAGGGGACTTAGCAAAAACTTAGCAAAGGTTCGCGTGGTCTCCGATATCCCCGAAAAGGATTATCCGTCACGTTACCCTGTGAATCCACTCAGCATCCAGATTCAAACCCAGTATTACCAGTCCGGCTTGCCTCGGGCTGATCACCAGTCTAGGCCCCAGGGTGCCCTATGTCGAGATGGAGGCTCCGAGTATGGACGACTACCGGTCGTCTCGAAGACCCATACGAGGAGTCATGTGTCAAGGAGAGCAAGTTCATCAGTAAGGGCATTTTGGAAGTGGATTCACTTGGATATACGGCGAGCTTTATCTGAGAGAATGGAGAGATTGAATGTGTACTGATGTCTGGGTAGCTTCGTGATGGCTCGACCCTTTCTTCGAAGCGCCAGCATACAGGTGTTCTTCCGCCACGTACTGCTGTAGGTCGATTACCCGGTGGCGCCTATGAAACACAAGTTTTTTATTTTGCAGGGAAGTATTTTAACGTGACGCTTGAATATGGGATCGAGGTGCAACCCCATCAGAAGATAAAATTCACTATCCATGGAAGATGAAAAGTGAATTTCTTCGTTGGGTTTAGTCCTCGCGTCCCCGAAATTTTTCATGCGCGTTTTCAGGCTTTACAATTTCATCGAAGACGCATACACACACGTGAGTCGCACTCTGTTACGTCTCCTGCTGCAGGATCAATATCTCGTATCTCGGCTCTGCTCTCTCAAGCATTATTTCTTCTGGGCCTCCTCATCCTTCCTCACCACCTCTTAGACCTTGCCCAAAGAGCTGAAGAAGCACGCAAAAGGTGTTAGTATCGTCAAGCTACAGAGTCTGCTCGACCTTGCACTTACAGGGGAAGATGCCGTGTTCCGCGAAGATGTGCGAGTTAGAATCGCGAGCAGCGGATTGTATGAATGGTTGCTCAAAGACATGTCTACGTTCGCACTGCACACCTCCTTCACCAAGTCCGCCAATTAAGCGCTCGCAGCGGCAGAAAGCGGCAACGGCGACCAGGTGATGAACAAACGCTGGGAATTCCTGAAGAAGTTTGAGTCTAACTTTAACCACTGGTGAGCGCCCCGTTGTCTGCGTGTGGTATTTGAGATTCTGCCGCTGCTTGTCTCCGGGTTTAAGGTGATGTTGTTTCATTCACGCGGTTACTGCTGACAAGTTTCATTTGGACTGCGTGCAGTACTACGCGTCGAGTGAGAACGTAGCGCTGCTTCCTCTTGCGGTGCGGTTGAGTAGCATCAAGGCGATGTCATAGCATCAGCTGCATCGATGAGAAGTCGGGGTCCTGGTGAATGACAGAGGACGACGCCTAAAATTATGTTGCGTTTATTGCTTTCCCAGTTCTATCGTCATTGCATTATTTTTCTAGCCATGCGCGATACATGTCTTCCTACAGGCTGTCACTTAGGACGTGACGAACACGTAATCTCTTGTAGTAAGACCATTCAAGAGAGGATAGTATTCCTTGATATGACTCGGACGAGAGCCAGCTAGCACTGAGCAAGCTACAATTGATCTACCGTCTGTCTCATTTTAAACAGGGACTAAGAGCACTTAAAGTGACAACACGCGAGACTCGTTGGAAAATGTAGAACGCGATTTCACCAAATGATAGCTTGGTAACGAGAACGCTAGGTCTATAATTAAGACAAAGAGCGAGACAAACAGGATTGTATTACATAGGCACCTAACATGTCAGAAACTAAGCCAGATAAAGGAGTTAACATATGTAGATATACAGGGGGTAACTTGTTGGTGAGGCTGCGGCGATGCCAGACCTAGTACGATGGATGACTCTCAAAAAAATCAGACATACAATACAGCCATAACTCACCTGTGTAGAACCTAGCGTCAGGTTCAGTACTCTATGAACTCATAGTCTTCGTCAAAGACGTCAAGTCCCTCCGAGGCGCGCTTCCCCTCATCTCTCTTCTTGTACTCCTCGAAGATATATTCCTTGTCAAAGACGTCAATCTCCTCCGAGGAGCGCTTGTACTCATCGAAGATATAGTCTTTGTCAAAGACGCCAATTTCCTCCGAGGCGCGCTTCCCTTCTTCCCTCTTCTTGTATTCTATGAACTCATAGTCTTCGTCAAAGACGCCAATTTCCTCCGAGGTGCGCTTCCCTTCTTCCCTCTTCTTGTAGTCTATGAAATCATAGACTTCGTCAAAGACGCCAATTTCCTCCGATGTGCGCTTCCCTTCTTCCCTCTTCTTGTAGGCTATGAAGTCATAGATTTCGTCGTGGACGCCAAGTTCCTCCGAGTCGCGCTTGTACTCGTCGAAGAAATAGTCTTCGTCAAAGACGCCAATTTCCTCCGAGTTGCGCTTCTCGACATCTAGCAGCAAGTTACGCTTGTCAACCTCCCCATGGTGATGAGTTATGAATACTCACTTGAACGTTTTGCGATTCCTTGCGTGGGGTACGCTGTAACAAGAACCGCGATGGATGCAAGCGTGGTGAAGACAAGAGAAAGCTTCATGATCATGATGTTTGAGTGAGGAGATGCGACTGGTACTTTGTCGATGCATTACAATGGAATCATCAAGAGGACTTTATACCTTTCGTTACGAGGTCCGCTCATGAGTCTGACAGGTCACCAGGATTGGCTGAAGCGGCAAGCCTTATCCACCGAGAAAGTTTGTAAGGGATGGTCCTCAGGGACGGTCACAGTAAGATTCAGCTGTCAGTCTCACTGTTGAAAAGCCACTTAACGCCCACATTAATCCTAACGAGGAAAAACTATCAAGCCAAAACTTTCATCTCCGATTGCGTCCAGTGTGCGCAATGCGCATGGGCAGGTACTGTCATTCGAGAAAGTGAGACGTAAGAGAGACAATACCCCTGCATCAGGGGCCAGGCGCTGATATCAGTGCCATATATGCCGATATATGACTATACATGCCAGTGGAACAGGTTTTCGTTATATTTGGAATATAAAGTTATATAAAACTCATGTATAATCATCGGAAAACCACCGCAATCATTGAAGTAAAGCACCGAGGCCTGAGGCTGTATTTCGCATTTGCAAAATTCGGAGACCAGTCGGGAATAGCACAACACCATAGGCGGCCGATGATCAGAGTCAAATGAACACTTCTATTAATATTCCAGTTACTAGTACTAGTAGTTATTGATGCTGATCCTGCCAAATGATTGGGACGAGTCGATACTAAACACGAAAAACGTCTGCTACCTGACTTTTGACTGTACGGTACCCACAGTACTGTGGGGTAGTGATCGGTATCCGTACGTCCAATGCACTAGTATCAACCACGTGTTGGAATCCGACAGATCCGAGCGAGCTGTTGCGTCGGATCTTTGGAGTCCTTGTCACGCATCAGCACGCGTTTCAGGGCTGAACAAAAGCCAACGTTAACTAACGTCAGACGGTGGCCCTGTCAGCGTGCACCTCACTCTTCCCGGTCGTTATCAGCACCATCAATGGTTAATATTTCACTCTTGCTGTAGCATATCACATCATGGTCTTAAACACAGGTTCTTAGGATCTAGTTGCTGATTGCAGGGGTAAATCCTCTGTAAATGCGGAGAATTGTGCCTTTAATTACCGCTCTTACTGGAATGGGGAACTCGACACGAAGCATGTGGAGGAGGAGGAATCTGTTTAGGTCAGCTCCATCATTGATGGTGGCTCGAAACTACTACCGGTGTCCCATGGAAGTAAATTATAGCCGTTCCTGATACTAATTACAACTTCCTTTTGTGGCTTAGCTATCAGACATCTCAGAATCGAGGCGCGACTTGAACAGCAACACCTAGGACCTAGACTCGAACGCTGAAAGAAATGCTGATGCACAACCGGCACTAAAAAAATACCTGAAATAATTTACCAGCACGACGTTAGAGAACAAGGAGATGTATGACTTGCAAGCAAGCCAGAACAAATGCCATCATATTCCTACTACTTAGTTTTAGATTCGTGCTTGAAGCTTGAGGAACCATCGAAGCACTGAGGAACTTCAGTTTACATGAACATATATAGATGACCATTATTCATTCATTCCCATGTTATTGATGTACTAACAATACATTAATTCGACTGAGCTCTTAATCATTACCGTTCTTGCAAGATACTCGTGAATGTATGTAATAGTGGCAGTGAGTAATCAGCACGATATTCCTTACACATTATGGCTCATCGGATAGAAGGGTAAGGGGAGCTCAATCGTATCGTCGAGGCGAGTAACCTCGGATCCATTGATATGAACGGCGTGCTTGTCAGCCCAATCCAAGATTTTCTCGTAGTCCCTGCATTGGTGCCGAGTGTTGAAGTTAGGGTATGGGATATCGTGTCCCTGAACCCAGTCCCATGTTATCATCGTGACGTCGGCATTGCACATGATATTCTGTCTGATCATTTCAATGCAATGATCTGTAATATATACGATAAGCATGAGGTGAATCAATACAAAAAAGCATATGTACCAAGATGCATGCGGACTACGTAGGGCTCGTCCTGGAACGAAATATCTGTGGGTCTGTAATACTCGGGCCACGAGGCTTTGCGAAGTAAATTCTACAAAACGTGAGGCAAGAACAACTAGACTTGCGGTGTAGTATAGCTTACCAGACAATGGAGTTGGTGAGGGGCTTCCATGGATACCATGAAATCCCCATCAAGTTTAGCTGGATACTTGACCTTGGAAGGTGAATCTACGTCGCCGGCTTTGAGAATTTCCTCAAGCGACATTCGAGTCGGTAGCACTGAGGTTTGAGGGGTATGAACAATCACTAATTAGGATGACGGAAAACATTGGACGACGCACCATCGCCAGCTATCCTGGACCAAGCGGCATCAAGCTCGGGGGAAGGAAGGCCACGATAGATAGAAGGAAAGTCGAGAGTTCCGTTAAACCTTAGAATCACGGGCTCGACAGCAGCAATTGCTGGAGCTGTGATGGATTAATAACTGTAGCGTTCGATGTGGTCTGTCCACTCACAGTATACAGGAATGTCGTCGCGCAAGTGGGGCGAAGGCGTGCCCATCCATAGCGCGAAAAAGAGCAGTGATGTGCATATCAACACGCCAAGGCTCAACATGGGCCGCACGCGAAGGATATGCGACTTGGGAGGAGGTTCTGCATCATCAAATGCTTTCTCCTCATTATCGTTGTCAAAAGTGTCGACACGAAGGTACTGTAAAGAATCCTTGTTCATGACTCTGGGGAAACTCTGTTCGCTGAACTCGGGGGTTGTAAGGATAGTTGGGAGCACGCAAGGGTAGACGCGATACATACCCCGAGACATGTATTACATAATTTCGAATATGCCTCCCAGTCGGCTGTGTTTCAGGTGTTCCGTGAGTCACATGCCGCAGCAGAGCGCTGGAAGGGAGGTAGTATTCAATGAGGAAACACAGGCCCGGGGTGATCGGAGAAATGCGATGAACTCGGATACTGAGATGGGTTTGATTCAGGAACCCGGCGTATGTGAACACTCGTGGACATATGCAGATATGAGTGACGCCAGGGTGGCGCCACGACGGTAAAGTGTATACCTGTGTTTACTTGACGTTAACTGTCGGAGATCTCAGATGCAATCCAAATCGGGCAGCCTTACTGAATTTGATTTACGTCAACTTGAAACGGCTAGACCGAAACCTCCGGGCTCCCCAATAATTTGCTTAAAATAGTTCTCATCATTGCTTTTCATCAGGCACTGCTAACTTGCGCTCAAATGGTTCCATCAGAAGCCCCTCTATTTACTTAGGTCCTGGCTTCCAACTTGCCCACGAGTACGGCTTGTGTTCCAAGTGCATCCTGAGTGTATTGAAACCCTACTAACTTCAAGTCCTTATCTTGCCCCAGCTATGCCGAAGGAATATTTTCCATCGTATTCTCTTTTCGACGGTGTCGAGGATCGTGATGATACGAACCTTCTTGATAGCAATAAAGCAACAACACCTCCTCCAGAATCCCGTCTTCTTCGCTGGTCCCCATGGCTAAGCCATGGGGTGCTGATGTTCATAACAATGGTGTTTTTCGTGCTATGGGTGCGGGCGCCGTCGATCGATGATGTAGTTCTGTACTGTAGGTGGACGCATAGCGTCAACGCACAGGATCTTGCTTACTCGTCACAGCTCCAGCAAATGAGGCGGTTGAATACGTCGGCATTATAAGATTCAATGGAACTCTGGGCACCCCTTCTATATATCGTGGCCCCCCGTCTCCAGAAATCAACGCCGCTTGGGATAGGATATCTCTTAATGGTTCCACCCTATCCTTCACTTACATCATGGTCATTTATTGACTATCTCTCACAGCGCGTCCAATTCGTATGACGCTTGAACAGCTGCTCAGAACAGGGGAGAAACCTTCTCCCTCCATGGCTGGGTATCCGGAAGAACAAGGTGGAGGTTACATGGCGAGTATAGAAGTCATTCACCAGCTCCATTGCGTAGTAAGTTGTAATACAGGGAGGCTGGTCTATTTTTACTCACTTCATGTAGGACATGATTCGCAGAGCCAGCTGGGGTGAACAAGATCATGCCACAAGTCATGAATTCCTCCCCGAAGTCTTCCGGCGCATTCATCTCGGTAGGTATATTGTTTCCTGCCCAGCCCACATACTGCTTACTAGTATGTTGTACCTCAGACCATTGCATCGAAATGCTCAGGCAGAACCTTATGTGTCGTGGCGACGTGACGATGCTTACCTACGACTGGGCGAAGGGAGCCGAGGGGCCTCTTCCTAACTTCAACACTCCTCACCGATGCAGAAACTTTGAGAAAATCTTGAGTTGGGTTGATGAGCATAGTCCTAAAGCCAGGGTGGTCCGCTTAGAGGGTAACGTGGACCTGACTTCCCCTCCTTGATTGCAGTCTCTATTTTCTCCAAATAACGGCTCTCGCGTAAATCACGATACGACGAGTGCAGGAGAGCTATCTAGGCTACAAATGTTCTTGAACTTGTTGTAAAGTCGAATAGAAATTTGATCTGCTAAATAAATCAATAATATCATTTGCAAAACACATGAAGACAAACTAGAAATTTACAGCACACCTCATTTGAAATTCTTGAGAGTGAAACTACAGAGAGAGTCTCGGCGTCCAGGAAGAACAGCTATAAGTCTAGTGTTGCCGCGGCTCCGGCTTATGGCCGGTTTTAGCCGTGGCTAGAGCTATTAATAGCTGAGCTGACACATGGTTCCAGCTTATATAATTTATGGTCCGGCTCGGCTCATGTAACTACGGTTGAGGCTTGCCTTATAGATCTTGGGCTGGTCAGTCTAGGGTGTCCTATGTCAAGATGCTCCGAGTATGGACAACTACCGGTCGTCTCGAAGACCCATACGAGGAGTCGTGTGTCAAGGAGAGCAAGTTCATCAGTAAGGACATTTTAGAAGTGGATTCACATGGATATACGGTGAGCTTTATCTGAGAGAATGGGGTGAATGTGTACTGATGTCTGGGTTGCTTCGTGATGGCTCGACCCTTTTTTCGAAGTGCCAGCATACAGGTGTTCCTCCGCCACGTACTGCTGTAGGTTGATTACTCGGTGGTGCCTATGAAATACAAGATTTTATTCTGCAGGGAAGTATCTTAACGTGATACGTGAATATGGGATCGAGGTGCAACACTGCAACCCGATCAGAAGATAAAATTCGCTGTCCATGGAAGATGAAAAGTGTGTTTCTTCGTTGGGTTTAGTCCTTTTACGTCTCCTGCTGCAAGATCAATAGCTCGTACCTCGGCTCTGCTCTCTCAAGCATCATTTCTTCCTGGTTTCCTCATCCTTCCTCACCCACCTCTTAGACCTCGCCCACACAGAGCTGAAGAAGCACGCGAAAGGTGTTAGCATCGTGAAGCTACAGATTCTGCTCGACCCTGTACTTACAGGGGAAGATGCCGTGTTCCGCGAAGATGTGCGAGTTAGAATCGCGAGCAGCGCATTGTATGAATGGTTGCTCAAAGACATGTCTACATTCGCACTGTACACCTCCTCCTTCACCAAGTCCGCCAATTAAGCGCTCGCAGTGGCAGAAAGCGGCAACGGCGACCAGGTGATGAACAAACGCTGGGAATTCCTGAAGAAGTTTGAGTCTAACTTTAACCACTGGTGAGCGCCCCGTTATCTGCATGTGATATTTGAGATTCTGCCACTGCTTCTCTCTAGGTTTAAGGTGATGTTGTTTCATTCACGCGGTTACCGTTGATAATTTTTTTACAAGTTTCATCTGGACTGCGTGCAGTACTACGCGTCGAGTGAGAACGTATCGCTGCTTCCTCTTGTGGTGCGGTTGAGTAGCATCTGTAAGCACGCTGGCTTACTAGAGTTCCCATAATCTACACGATACTGAAACATAAGCTTTCGGTATCACTGCCTTTTGGCGTAACAGTTAATGGACGACAGTCTTAGCTAAGTTACAGCATCAGCTGCATCGATGAGAAGTCGGGGTCCTGGTGAATGTCAGAGGACGACGCTTAAAAATTATGTTGCGTCTATTACTTTCCCAGTTCTATCGTCGTTGCATTATTTTTCTAACCATGCGCGATACATGTCTTCCTACAGGCTATCACTTAGGACGCGACGAACACGTAATCTCTTGTAGTAAGAGAGGATAGTGTTCCTTGATATGGCTCGGACGAGAGCCAGCTACAATTGATATACCGTCTGTCTCATTTTAAACAGGAACTAAGAGCACTTAGGTGACAACACGCGAGACTCGCTAGAAAATGTAGGACGCGACGTCACAAAACGATAGCTTGGTAACAAGAACGAGGCTAGGTCTATAGTTAAGACAAAAAGAGCGAGACAAACAGGATTGTATTACATAGATACGCAACATGTCAGAAACCAAGCCAGATAAACGAGTCGACATATGTGAATATACAGGGGGTAACTTGTTGGTGAGGCTGCGACGACGGATGACTCAACCTAGCGTCACGGTCAGGTTCAGTAGTCTATGAAGGTATAGGCTTCGTCATCGAGGCCAAGTTCCTCCGAGTCGCGCTTCCCCTCATCTCTCCTCCTGTATTCCACGAAGGTATAGACTTTGTCATCGACGCCAAGTTCCTCCGAGTCGCGCTTCCCTTCATCCCTCTTCCTGTAGTCTAGGAAGGTATAGATTTTGTCATCGACGCCAAGTTCTTCCGAGTCGCGTTTCTCCTGCCTCTTCCTGTAGTCCAGGAAGGTATAGATTTTGTCATCGACGCCAAGTTCCTCCGAGTCGCGCTTCCCTTCATCCCTCTTCCTGTAGTCTAGGAAGGTATAGATTTTGTCATCGACGCCAAGTTCCTCCGAGTCGCGCTTCCCCTCATCTCTCTTCCTGTATTCTATGAAGGTATAGATTATGTCATCGACGCCAAGTTCCTCCGAGTCCCGCTTCGCGACATCTAGCAGGAAGTTACGCTTGTCAACCTCCCCGTGGTAATGAGTTATGAATACTCACTGGAACGTTTTGCGATGCCAGTGGCTCCTTGCGTGGGGTACGCTGTAACAAGAACCGCGATGGATGCGAGCACGCTGAAGACAAGAGAGAGCTTCATGTTTGAGTTAAGAGGTGCGACTGGTACTTTGTCGATGTATTACATTGGAATCCTCGAGAGGACTTTATACCTTTTCATTACGAGGTCCGCTCATGACTCTGACAGGTCATTAGGATTGGCTGAAGCCTTATCCACCAAGAACGTTTGCAAGGGATGGTTCTTAGGGAACGGTCACAGTAAGATTTAGCTGTCAATCTCATTGAAAAGCCACTTACTAGTAGCGCCCACATTAGATTGTCCTAAAGAGGCAAGACTACCAAGCCCAAACTTTCATATCCGGTTCAGTGTGCGCAATCATTGGGCATGGGCAGGTCCTGTCATCCGAGAAAGCGAAATGTAAGAAGGACAATACTCCTCCATCAGGGGCCAGGCGCAGATATCAGTACCATATACGATTATACATGGAACAGAATTTCGTTATATTGGAATATAAGTTACATAAAGGTCATGTATACTACCCCAATCAAAGTAGTAAAGCACCGATGCCCGAGGTTGTATTTCGCATTTGCAAAGTTCGAAGATCAGACGCGTACGGGAATAGCGCGACACCATTGGCGGCCGATGATCAGAGTCAAATGAACACTTCTATTAATATTTCAGTTTCCAATACTAGTAGTTCTTGATGCTGATCCTGCCATTGGGAGGAGTAGATACTAAACACGAAAAAGTCTGCTACCTGACTTTTGACTGTACGGTACCCACTATGGGGTTGTGATCGGTGTCCGTACCGTCCAATGCACTAGTATCAACCACGTACGAGTTCTTTGGAGTCCTTTCCACGCATCAGCACGCGTTTCAGGGCTGAACAGAAGTCAGCGTCAACTAACGTCAGACGGCGGCCCTGTCAGCATGCACCTCACTCTTCCCGGTCGTTATCAGCGCCATCGATGGTTGATATTTCACTCTTTCTGTAGCATATCACATCATGGTCGTAAACTCCAGGGTCTAGTTTCTGGTTGCAGTGGTAAATTCTCTGTAAATGCGGAGAAGTATACCTTTAATCACCGCTCTTACTGGAATGGGGGTCTCGACACGAAGCATGTGGAGGAGGAGAAATCTGTCTAGGTCAGCTCCATGATTGATGATGGCTCGAAACTAATACCGGTGTCCCATGGAAGTGAATTATAGTCGTGTCAATATTTCCGGATACTAATTAAAAATTCTATTGTTGTCCTTTTGTGGCTTAGCTATCAGACATCTGAGAATCGAGGCGCGACTCGAAGAGTCGAACAGCAACACCTAGGACCTAGACTCTGACGTTGAAAGAAGTGCTGATGCACAACAGGCACTGAATAATTGACCAGCACGACGTCAGAGAACAAGGGGATGTATGACTCGCAAGCAAGCCAGAACAAACATCATATTCCGTGACCAAAACGGTGGTTCCTATGATATTCATATTCCTACTACTTAGTTTTAGATTCGTGCTTGAAGCTTTCGGAACCATCGAAGCACTTAGGAACCTTATAGATGACCGTCATTCATTCACTCCCATGTTATTGATGTACTCATAATACATTAAGTCGGCTGAGCTCTTAACACATCGGAGGTTTGGACATTTTACTTCTTGCAAAATTTCAATCAAAAGTAGATCTAGACCTAGCCTGGAACACTCTGGAGCGCTCTAGATTGCATTTCGAATGTGATTTCACTTATGCCAAAAATGTGGTAAAATGTCGAAACCTTCGCTGTGTAATCATTGCCGTTCTTGCAAGATATTCGTGAATGTATGTAATAGCGAGTAAGCAGCACGATATTCCTTACACATTATGGCTCATCGGATAGAAGGGTAAGGGGAGTTCGATCGTATCGTCGAGGCGAGTAACCTCGGATGCATTGATATGAACAGCGTGCTTGTCAGCCCAATCCAAGATTTTCTCGTAGTCCCTGCATTGGTGCCGAGTGTTGAAGTTAGGGTATGGGATATCGTGTCCCTGAACCCAGTCCCATGTTATCATCGTGACGTCGGCATTGCACATGACATTCTGTCTGATCATTTCAATGCAATGATCTGTAATATATACGATAAGCATGAGGGTGAATCAATAAAAAAAAGCATATGTACCAAGATGCATGCGGACTACGTAGGGCTCGTCCTGGAACGAAATATCTGTGGGTCTGTAATACTCGGGCCACGAGGCTTTGCGAAGTAAATTCTACAAAACGTGAGGCAAGAACAACTAGACTATTGGTGTAGTATAGCTTACCAGACAATGGAGTTGGTGAGGGGCTTCCATGGATACCATGAAATCCCCATCAAGTTTAGCTGGATACTTGACCTTGAAGGTGAATCTACGTCGCCGGCTTTGAGAATTTCCTCAAGCGACATTCGAGTCGGTAGCACTGAGGTTTGAGGGTATGAGCAATCACTAATTAGGATGACGGAAAACATTGGACGACGCACCATCGCCAGCTATCCTGGACCAAGCGGCATCAAAGCTCGGGGGAAGGAAGGCCACGATAGATAGAAGGAAAGTCGAGGGTTCCGTTAAACCTTAGAATCACGGGCTCGACAGCAGCAATTGCTGAGCTGTGATGGATTAATAACTGTAGCGTTCGATGTGGTCTGTCCACTCACAGTATACAGGAATGTCGTCGCGCAGGTGGGGCGAAGGCGTGCCATCCATAGCGCGAAAAAGAGCAGCGATGTGCATTATCAACACGCCATGGCTCAACATGGGCCGCACGCGAAGGATATGCGACTTGGGACGAGGTTCTGCATCATCAAATGATTTTTCCTCATTATCGGTTGTCAAAAGTGTCGACACGAAGGTACTGTGAAGAATCCTTATTCATGACTCTGGGGGAACTCTGTTCGGATAGTTGGGAACACGCGAGGGTAGATGCGATACAACACCCCGAGAAATATTTAGGAATGTATTAATTTAGGATATACCCCCAATCGGCTGTCTCAGGTGTACAGCAGCTTCGTGAGTCACATGCCGCAGCGGAGCGCTGGAAGGAGGTAGTATTCAATGGGGAAATGCAGGCCCGGGTGATCGGAGAAGTGCCAGGAACTCGGATAAGCCTGAGATGGGTTTGATTCAGGAGCCCGGCGTATGTGGACGCTCGTGGCCATATTGCAGATAGATGCGGATGAATCACGCCAGGTGAGGCCAGGGTGGCGCCACGACTGGTAGAGTACTGAGTAGTAGTGTATACCTGTGTTTACTTGACGTTAACTGTCGGAGATCTCAGATGCAATCCAAATTGGACAGCGTACTGAATTGGATTTACGTCGAACTTGAAACGGCTAGCCTAGAAATAATTTTGCTTAAAGATAGTTCTCATCATTGCTTCTGCACCAGGCTCTGCTGAAGCGCTCAATGGTTCCATCAGAAGCCCCTCTATTTACTTAGGTCCTGGCTTCCAACTTGCCCACGAGTACGGCTTGTGTTCCAAGTGCTGGGTGTCTTGAAACCGTACTAACTTTAAGTCCTTTTCTTGCCCCCAGCTATGCCGAAGGAATATTTTCCATCGTATTCTCTTTTCGACGGTGTCGAGGATCGTGATGATACGAACCTTCTTGATAGCAATACAGCAACAACACCTCCTCCAGAATCCCGTCTTCTTCGCTGGTCCCCATGGCTAAGCCATGGGGTGCTGATGTCATAACAATGGTGTTTTTCGTGCTATGGGTGCGGGCGCCGTCGATCGATGATGTAGTTCTGTACTGTAGGTGGACGCATAGCGTCAACGCACAGGATCTTGCTTACTCGTCACAGCTCCAGCAAACGAAGCGGTTGAATACGTCGGCATTATAAGATTCAATGGAACTCTGGGCACCCCTTCTATATATCGTGGCCCCCCGTCTCCAGAAATCAACGCCGCTTGGGATAGGATATCTCTTAATGGTTGCACCCTATCCTTCACTTACATCATGGTCATTCATTGACTATCTCTCACAGCGCGTCCAATTCGTATGACGCTTGAACAGCTGCTCAGAACAGGGGAGAAACCTTCTCCCTCCATGGCTGGGTATCCGGAAGAACAAGGTGGAGGTTACATGGCGAGTATAGAAGTCGTTCACCAGCTCCATTGCGTAGTAAGTTGTAACACAGGGAGGCTGGTCTATTTTTACTCACTTCATGTAGGACATGATTCGCAGAGCCAGCTGGGGTGAACAAGATCATGCCACAAGTCATGAATTCCTCCCCGAAGTCTTCCGGCGCATTCATCTCGGTAGGTATACTGTTTCCTGCCCAGCCCACATACTGCTTACTAGTATGTTGAACCTCAGACCATTGCATCGAAATGCTCAGGCAGAACCTTATGTGTCGTGGCGACGTGACGATGCTTACTTACGACTGGGCGAAGGGAGTCGAGGGGCCTCTTCCCTT
>JABBWI010000145.1:0-181441 GCA_016647755.1 Suillus subluteus | reverse complement strand
TACTTTGGCATCGAGGAGGGTCCTCATGTCCGACCATCCACGCGACGACAGCTACGCAGAAGACTGTTGACGGTCCTTCCAACAAGGACTGGCGCGGTGGCCGTGCTGTTAACAACAACATTATCCCGTCTTCCACGGTGCCGCCAAGGCAGTCGGCAAGGTCATTCCTTCCCTAAACGGCAAGCTCACGTATGTGATATCTAACTTTCCCATAACTTTAAGATGCTAAGTACGTGCTTATAGTGGTCTTGCTTTCCGTGTTCCCACTTTGGATGTCTCCGTCGTCGACCTCGTCGTTCGCCTCAAGAAGCCCGCCACATATGATGAGATCAAGAAGGCAGTGAAGGCCGCTTCTGAGGGCCCTCTCAAAGGCGTCATCGCCTACACCGATGAACAGGTAGTCTCGACGGACTTCCTCGGTCACCCTGCATCGAGCATCTTCGATGCCAATGCTGGTATCATGCTCAACTCGCAGTTCGTGAAGTTGATCTCATGGTACGACAACGAGTGGGGCTACTCGAGGCGTGTGTGTGACTTGCTTGTGTACGCTGCCAAGAAGGATGCAGGTAACTAAAGGAAAAAGCTGTGAATGTTCAGAATCATACCGTAGTCTGAGGTTTTACCATACGAAACAAATGTTGTATTTCTTTATGGACATAGTGACGCTTCTATAGATTCGCTTATCTCTCCAACGTCATCATTTCTGAGTAAGTTAATTATAACAGGTGTGCACACTTGTCTGTGCGGACTTCCGCTCGAGAGTACCAGTTGAGAGCTGGTATAGTACCGGAAGCACTTGAAAGCATCTTTTGTCATGCCTCCCCGAAACAAGAAGGGTAGGATTGCAAGGCAGAAACGAAGGACTTTTTCTGGTTTTTGAAGGTGGTGTCGAAAAAGTGCTTCTGGTAGCGTAGTAGTTGCACTAACCAGAACTATACATAATATTTGAGACAATCGGCCCTCCGGGCATACTGTGAAGACCAACAAGTAGTGAGCCCTTTCGAATACAAGATTGCTCGACTGTATAATTCCAAATCATAAGTACGAGGCAGAGTGTGCTCCGGTAGACAGTTGCGCAGCAAACGGAACAGTATTTTCCCTGCTTCCACACACAGCAGGTCTTTGGCGCATAGGTTATAGGCGCATCTCGCTCGGAAGTAGCATGACGCGAACGAGACGAGGCTGCGAAAGGCTCTCACATAGTACATGTACACGAAGCAGATCACGAACATGATCCTTGCGATCGGGGACACATAAATGGAATGTGCGCGCGATCTCAGCATATTGCTCTCGACAAAAATTTCGACGACCCACCGCAGATTCGGCACCACGACAGGCAACAACAAACCAATAGGATATTACACAAAGACAGGCTCCGAAGAGACTTCTAAAAACCCAAAGTACTTCCACAGGACACATGAGGACACAACAGACATCCCATCATCTGCATTGTGCAAGCTTGCGATCTGAAATCACGAGCGACACAGGTAGAGGGCGAGACACAGCTTGATTGATGATTGAAGAAGAACCAGAAGCCATAAGGATGAAGAGCCAGAGAAGAGGGCGAGATGAAAACGTTGAAGGCAACAAAGAGGAGCATAACGCAACAACAGAGCACAAGAAAACAGACAGCGAGCTTGAGTCATGGTACAGGAACACGATCGCTTAGTAGTGTTTTTAGTATCATTATAATATATTGCAGCCTTCTGAACTATGAACCCTGGATGTGTGCGCATGCATTTCGGTCAGCATAATTATCAGATGGCCCGGCCTTACCATTCAAAACATTTGGGAACAGAACGTAACATGGACCCCACGAATGTCAAAGTGTTGTTATTGACGTTATTACTTAGTCTAATGGCATCCGATCTAAAATAGACGTGGTCAAAGACCAGTTCAATTCATGACCAGTCATACTTTAGCACGCGTCTGAGCGCTTCGAGGGGCAACGGCATTTCCTGAAGCGCTGGGCGGGTAATAGGCACTGTCAAGCCTAACTGATCTTGCTTCACATTATGCATGTTAGTAAGATGGGTACGAGTATTAGTTTGCATCGTGTGATCGAGTTACACACACCAGTTGCTTTCCACACAATCGATATTTGTATTTGTACTGTAAAGTATGAACAGAAGAATATTTCGAAAGGTAATGAAATACATGGCATCTTCACTTGCCGAAAAGTTCCTCGGGGGACGAAAGCTGAAATATCAATAAGAACTACAGGTATGGTACTGCGTTAGAGTCATAACAAAAAAGAAAAAAGAAAGCTAAAATACACCCGGAATGAGTCTGTAGGGCACCCTCTTAGACCACCGGTCCCATTCTCCCCCAAAACGCTTGCGAAGCATTGCATCTTCACTGATGGACCGTGCGGACCCTAGCACGATGCCCAGTATGACTTGGAGTACCCATACTCCAAATACAACACGCCCGAAGGGAGTGGAGAGCCACCCAGATGACCGCATGAACGATCCGGGGCTCGCGCAGATGAGCGAGATCCCGAACGAGGCGATCCAGCTGGCTGCATAGCCAGGGTGGCGCACAATGTTGTACGGACCTGTGGTGACAAGGGAGTGGTCCTTGCGCAAGCTGAGCTCGTGGGTGAAATGGCGTCCCATGACGCGAAAACACCATAGGCGTCCCAGGCAACCCATGAAGACTAAGATAGTTCCGAGCATGAAGTATCTGTTTGGCATCATATCTGGAAGCTGTCCAGTGTGAACTAGAGTAGAGAGGACTGTAGAGGAGGCAGGCGACGGAAAATCAGCCGCGAGTATGACGGCTATCTCTGCAACACATGGTATCAAACCCGACACCTGCGACAGGTGTTCGTTAATGTGTCTAAACGTTGTGATTTCACGTACCCGTTGTAATATTGGGAAAATGACTGGGCAGATACGCTCGTAGAGCGGGCCGCCGCTGATGGCCTCATCATCATGAGGTGTTGCGTTCGGAGAGATATACGCATTATTGAATATAAGAACAGATGGCACGAGAAAAGGAAGTTTCACGAGGGTCATTGTGATAATCGTCACTGACCGTGCAAAGGTTATGCATCTGGTCAACTGCTCACAGCCCTCTTATATGTGTCCTCACGTAGACGCGCACCTACATAACCAAGTTACCAGATTATCGGCAGTAGGCCCGTAGGGTCCAAATTCAACTTAAAACAAATTCACGAAGTGGATTCCCGAAATTGATCGAGAAGAAGCCCTGCATAACGCCGGGAGTTCCACCGAACCTAACGCTGCGCTGAGGTTTGAATTGAATCTTGTCGTCGGAAGGGCTAAAGAGTTGGATCAGTGGCAAACGCGCCAGGTAAGTTAAGTCACATTACGTTGTAGCCACTCGATCTAGGGTAGGTGCCAGCATCATGATCAGGCTCCCAGTGGGTTGCTGTTACGTTCGCGATTGGCGGTCTTTTGAAATATTATATGACTGAAATGGTTAGGATGGTCAACGGGATCCGTGTAGATACTCGATAAATCTCGTTATTCCAGCCTTTTCAGTCATGTTTCAAACTTGAAAGCGAGTCATTATGCATATTATGATGCACCTGAGACAACCTGAGACACAGTCGGAAAGTACTAGTTCTATGGACAGATGCGATATACACATCCCAATACATATTGAGGAATGCATCACATGTTGCGGACCCTTATTTGGCTGTGTTTCATATTGTGTAGGCGGACGGAGATTACGTTATCGTTCAATGTAGATTATACCTTCTCGGATATCTACGTACGCACGTACGTCGTAGTGTCCGGGATGTATATAATAAATAATGGTTTGACGGTCGACGTCGACAAAATATTAGTGTCACGAGGGCAAATCGGTGTGTAGTACTAGTGAGCGCTCAAGATGAGGAATCCTAACAGCCTACCAAAAATGGATGGGGATAATATACGCCAAGTAAGACTGTGTCTAATGATTGTTCTCTTTCACTCGGTGACAGCATCCACGATGAGCTACAACCCTAATGCTGTCAGCATCAACCTCCGGCTTCGCCGGTAATCCGTAATAAGTCCTAGCTGTGCAACTACTAGTATGTACAAGCGACAAGTCGGGTCCGGAGCAGTGGTATGTTTCACTGTGCGACATGATGGCAACTTTTTGAACTTTCTTAACAACGCAATCGTAAAGGCTTGCCCTCTTCTGACGCAGCTACATGTAGAGCAGAGAGATCTATCTGCCACATGGGCGCCAACGAACTATTTTGCGGCAATGCACACATCCGCCACTTATCACTGTTCCCATCTAGGTCTCTTCCACCCTCCGTGAACGGCCGAAACAGCTCACGGTGATGCCAACAACCACTGCTACTGGCACACAATGTACTGCTTATGACCCTAATGCACTGGCGTTCGCAAACCCGCCCGGCTAAATGCACATCATCCAGCTACGTACCCAGTAGTTCCCACAACATGTCCAGATTTTTAATTTCATAGACTGCGTCTTTCATGGCATGACTCTATTCATACGTGAACCATGTCCGCCACATCGTTCCATTTGCAAATGCCTTTCTGAATTCCGAATCTGATGTGACCAACTTGATCAAAAGAATGAGCGAATGTAGTTGATGTTCGGGTCGGTGGAGACACGCAGGGATACTATTGTGGAAGAACATAAGTAAAGGAAGAAAAAACATCACACACAAAATTTTTGATGTCCTGCAGCCGCATCTCAAAAGTGAATCGCCAAAGTAACATGCCTCGAAATACCCAATTCTCGCTGGTATATGTCGGTAAGCGTTGCGTCTTTGTCGCTCCCAAATACATAAATAACATAAATAACGCTTCCCTGCAGGAGTACGTGGCCCCTTTCTACTTTCTTTCGGGGGATGACAGATTGTTATTGAATCCGCAACGATCTGACTACCCCCACCTGCCTTTTGTGCAGCGGTTCCCTGTCACCGTCAATCACAGCTCTCTCATCATAATGGAGTCACCGGGATGCAGACTTGCTTACTGAGTGCGCTCGGCGTGGAACATTCTGAAGTCGGTTGCGAATCCCAACATGTCCGTGTGCGTAGCACGGCGTCGGCACACCACACAGTCCCAAAGACCAGTTTTCCACCTACCCTACGAGGTGCTACGACTAAATCAGGGGACTTTTTTCTTTCTTTCTTCTTTTAGTTCCAATTTCTGTCCATTGGGGTAAAATACCCTATGTCGGACAGTACTAACATTTTCTTTCTTTCTTTTTGGATCATTGTTTATTGTCCGTTTGGGCCATGCCCTATGGTAGACAAAACACACAAGTATTTTACTGTTTTTGAACTATTTACTTCTTTCGCTTAACAGTACTAACTAGTCTAAGGGGCCCCTGCCCTGTCTACATCTCTGGATTCGTGAATGTCCCGATGTGAGGACTTGCCCCCATCGGTCCGCCGTTCCTGCCGGCCGTTTTAGATGTGCAATCCAATCGAAGATGAGTTGACTGCTCTCTCCGTTACGTGTTGTGATTCGTTCGATTGTGGATTTTTGTTCTGAAGCGTGTACTCGACTGTCTCGGAAAACAGACTGTACATGAAACTATGAAAGAAGTGCGTTAGTGATGCGGATTGGTGAATCAGGGGACTTGTCTTGCGATATGTCAACTCGACATATACTCGCGCAGCAGTGGGGAAGCCTTCCCTGGTGTTGTGGATTGTCAGCGCTTCTTCTGGTTGGGCATTGACGATGACTATGGTGCGGAGTCTTTCATTCCGGGCTCCAGCACTATCCTGGCACAGTGCACACAGGCCTGGGTTACTGAAACTGTATACACGAGTTTGAGCGGTCAGCATACACATCACCTGAGGCTGAGTGATATACGTGTCATTTTGGGTACCTCTATCACGGCGGCACACGGGGGCCTTCAGTCTCGCATGCGATTAGTTACATAGTGCTGTACAGACATGAAGTTGTGGGCTTGGTTGAGGTGGACTATGTTGAATATTCAAATCGTGACAGGGGTGTTGCTATGTTTAATGGGGCTACTGTAGCTGTTTTCTAAAGGCTCATTTGCTTACAGGTTATGGTAGGTTATGGTTGATCTGTTGAAGCTATGGTAAATATTGCCGATCAATGGATCATTTGAACGCTGACTCGGAGCATAAGTATGTTAAAACGTTCGTCAGTCTATTACGTAGTGAGGCACAAGCGAAGACTTTAGTGCGGCAGAAGCGGCACGAACCCGGCCTCTTCTCTTCGTAAGTACCGCAAGTACTACTAGTACTATCCTCTCAACAGTCGCCGTTGAAGCATCTCCCTTGCCCCACCCACCACTCTCTTTCGTGCGATATCACTCACTGACCAGCGGCCCTGCATCACGCAAATCCTCGCCAAACTTCTAGAGTGCGACACAAAGAGTGGTATACATCATGGTTCAAGCTGCCTTCCCACATCTTCCTGCTCTCAGTCTCTCACTATCAGTAGCCTAGCTATACTGTG
Organism: Suillus subluteus; assembly: GCA_016647755.1. Classification (NCBI taxonomy): domain Eukaryota; kingdom Fungi; phylum Basidiomycota; class Agaricomycetes; order Boletales; family Suillaceae; genus Suillus; species Suillus subluteus. Next base: position 175,007 of record JABBWI010000145.1, on the reverse strand, counting down.
TTATCGCTTTTCTGAATCCTGAATCTTCTGAAGACACGATTAATGGGGTTAGAAATGCTCAGCCACATGTACAACATCTTGATATATTGATTCTGCGTGGTCGTGTGACGTTGCACTGACAACTCTATTAGATACCAAAGGCGATATTTTTCGTGGCGCATTTCGGCAATATAGTCAGGCTCAGGAGAAGAACGGGGCATTGACTGGTCACTCGTGCAAATGAACAAATAGTCCGCCTATAATCAGAGTTTGGTCTTCAAATCGGGTGAGTGTACCACATCGGATTGCAGTGTTTACCTTTTATTGGCTGACACGCCGTTAATGTGTTTGACGACCATCTAATACATTGTGGCCTTGCTTTTTCACGATGGCGAGTTACATGCTCCTGGTGAGTCCACTATCATTTTGCACCCTTGTGAGATATATTTACAACGACTAGACAGCGGCCAGGTCTACGTCAATCATGGCAAAATTCTTTACCGCACTCCGCAGAACGAGATCCTATTTTCTCACTCAGATGCAAGACCCAACGTTACATTTCTGGAGCACGGGTGCGGGTAACACCGCTCAGTTTCAAATGTTGGCCGCTGGTGCGGCTGACTATACCTGCTTTCGATTACTGCGAAGGAAAGTCTCTATAACTGAGAGTTCCTATATGTTTCCAGATCCCCAATAGGCGCCCCACCATTCCTCCCGATTATCATTCATTTTCGCTCTCAGACGCACGTTCGGTTGACTATGGCACCGTAAACTCAGATGGCCCATGCACTTCCACCATTCGCAAGTGGTGTGGGAACAGAACCATCTTCTGTTGCCTTTGTTATGATATTTCTATTGAAAGGAATGTACCACTTTTCAGTGGGCGTCCCACGGCGGAGGCATCCGCGAAGTGCATGAAGATAAACAGTTCCCCGTCCCAAAGCCCAGGTGCCACGTTGCATTTCTGGTAGCACTGAGTGCATAAATTTCTCCCTCGCATACTGGTTTACTGCCACTTTCTCCCATTGTACCGCCATGATGGATTTCAAAGATGAAGTCGATGTGGACGCTGTCGCCCGTGCTGGGCTGGAGAAGCTGGGCTACAAGCAGGAGATGACACGGGTTTGTGCTTGTTCTTGTTCCTATTCGATCAGTGTGTAATGTTCGTGGTCATCGCTAGTCTCGAGGACTAGTACAAATATTGTTCAGTGAGTAGAGCGTTCCTTTCACTGTGTCGCAGAAATTGAATGCTTCCCAACAAGTGACGCTAGGTCAGTCTGTCGACTTGAGTGACTGAGCTGTTGACCCGATGATTTGATTAGCAATCATGGCAGTCCGTATGTCTGAGCAACGATTTTGCTCAATACCGCGACTTACCTTCTGGTAGCATTTGGTCTTACATCGCCTATAGCAACGTCGCTCGTTGGAGGCGGTCCAGTGGTGATAATATGGGGGTAAATTTACCCTTTCCACCTTATCTGGAACGCGATTTGACATGCTGTAGTTGGATCTTGGTGTCAGTCCTGACTCAAACGCTCGCTTTTTCACTGGCGGAGATATGCTCCAAATATCCCACATCAGCAGGGGCATACTACTGGTGTTATCGACTTGCGTCCCCCCGCACGCGACTTCTTGCTTCCTGGATCAATGGCTGGTTGACGGTCGTTGGTGGTTGGACGGTTGATTTGAGTGTCAAATTTGGTATTCCTTCCTATGCATGTCTCCTCTGATCATCGACGACGCATTTTCCCAGCAACTGCTCAACTTATTGTTGCCGGAGCCGGAATATATTACCCTGAATGGAATGCGACAGCATCGCAAACATGCAAGGATCCTTCCGTGTAGCAATGTGTGTTTGCTGACCACTTACTGTCTCAATGTAGACATGATTTTCCTCGGCGTGACTGCTGTTGCTGGCATATTCTGCATATTCTTTAACAGGCTCCTGCCAACCGTCGACGTAAGTCCTCACCCGTTTTTGTCTCCGAGATACTCATAGGTGGCTAGATCATATGTGCATGCTGGACTGGTCTAGGCATCATCGGTATGTCTTGCTGCAACTGCTCTTCGTCTGTGATCCCCTGAATTTGCTTGTTTGAAGTTATCTCGATATGCTTGTTAGCCAAGGCCGCAGCAGGACGTCGTTCCGTCTCTTTCGCGCTCGGGAACTTCGACCCAACATTTTCAGGATGGACGCCTGGGTGGTCGTTCTTCATCGGTCTATTGCCGGTATGATCACTGTTACTTATCGAAACTCGTACTCAATACTACCACGATGTATCAAAACAGCCTGGTGAGATATTAACATATATTTATCACAGTGGGATTGGGCGCTGAACTATGCCCTAGCATATACATTCTCCGCTATAGGAATGAGTATGTCTTCAACAGTGATCTTGGCCATATTCACTCGACTAACATTCAAAAACCAGTCGTAAACATGGCCGAGGAGGTTCATAACCCTTCTGAAATACTTCCGAAGGCCATCGTTTCATCTGTACCCATTGGCACATTAACTGGTGTGGTATACCTTCTGCCAATCCTTTTCACACTTCCAGATGTCGCCACAATGCTTCAAGGTCGGTTTCACCCTGAGATAACTAGGGCTTCTCATGTATATAAGCCAACCAGTTTCTTCCAGTCAACCGATTGGTGTTATGTTTACTTTAATCATGGGCTCCAGAGCTGGTGGTTTTGGGCTGGTAAGTTTGCCGTGGCCTTTCGTCCGACGCTGCATCTCTGATTTGGCGGGGTATTCAGGTGTTCATTAGTACGTTACAACTGGTCTCCGCCAATTAGCCTAGCTTTCTCATACCACCTTGCAAAGTGTTCGGTATCAGTATGTTTTGTACAATCTCCACATCTTGCGCCGGTTCTCGTGCAACATGGGCGTTCGCACGTGACAAAGCTATTCCATTTCATCGATGCTTTTCCAAGATCGGTCCTTACCTCGAAGATGTCCCGGTGAACGCGTATGCGCTCTCCACCGTAATTCAAGTTCTCCTTGGACTCGTCTACCTCGGCTCCTTAGCTGCATTCAACGCTTTTGCAGGAGTCGCCGTTATGTGTCTTGGAGCGTCCTACGCCATGCCCGTTGCCATCTCGCTCATGAACGCCCGACGAGACATGCATGATGCCCCATTCAACCTTGGTAGGTTTGGTACTGTCATCAATGTAATCGCAGTGCTGTGGATCATGTTCGTCACCGTGCTATTCTCGATGCCTGCTGTCATTCCGGTAACGATATGGTCGATGAGTGAGTAGCTTTTCTCACGTGAGTTGGCTGAGGCGCTGAATGTGTACGGGTAGATTACGCTTCGGCAATGTTTGTGGGGTTCGGGATGATCAGTGCAGCGTGGTATATGATCAGTGGGTTGTTTGCTTGCCGTTCGGGAACTTCATGTGATTGATATGGTTCAGATGGCCAGTTTTACTATAGAGGACCTCCAATCTTGGAAGAGCCAACGAGCTCATCCGGATCCTCGGACTCTGTTCCGTATTGAAAGAATTCTGGGCGACAGTCATGGTGGATACTATCATCAAGTGATGACGGTTGAGATCAAGGTGTCAGCGCATGGTAGCTCTTGCCTTTCGGTCTCCCATGCATGTGATTGTGATTATTATAGCAGTTAAGCCGTTGTGTAGAGTCTGTAAACGTGATGTTGTGGGTTTCGTAAGACTAGACTAGACGTCACAGGGTGGTGAAGAACCCCATTTTTCATTTCAAATTGGAGTTTGAGAGTATGACAGGGGTAATTTTCCCTTTTGATATGGCATATTTTTAGTGAATATCCCGGACTCCCGACGTTAGTGGAGGAGAGGAGGGCTCTAGGAGGGCTCTTGTCGTTTTGCGAGCGTTGCCCATTTGCCCACCACCATCTCCATCATTCTCCCAAAACCTCTGCCAGCTACACCCGCGTTCGGGCCATAATTTTGGTTGCAGTCACTTGACAACGGGCCTCATTTGCAACTTGAAGGAGTCAGAGGTTGGTCTTCATGTTGAACATCGTCTGTCATTCAGTTCTCGCTGAGCCCCCTTTTCTGTCATGCATGCCTTGGTGGGCCACTCTTGCACGGTATCTTGAGCTTTCTGTTATGGGGTGTTCTACTGAAGTTTCGCGTCGACCTCTGTTGATATCTCTGTCCGGACTCCGTTGCCCAGGTCTTGCAATCGAAAGTAATGTTCAATGCCTCAGCATTAACATAAAACAGGAGCGCACGCAAACTACGTGACACATCCGAACGGTATGACCTGGTCTGACACTTTCAATTCTTCCAGCCTCGCCAATGCCTCATCGATGAACGCTCCTTCAAAGTCGTCGGCTCTTCCAATGTGAGCAAGGATGACTTGATCCTTAGATTGCGCGCATCTTTCTAGCCTCCAACCCCATTGACATTAATCTCATCTTTCGTTTGGCGGTGAATCGGAAATCCCGACAGTTTTGGAAAGTCCGACTGTCGAGAATCTCTGTCACCTTTTTATATCTCGTGCGTGGCGGCGCTTGTGCCTTGGAATTTACGCCAGACGGTGAACCTGTTGTCTGTATGCCCCTCTCCATGCTGTTCGTGCATTCGACTTATTCAACTGCAGTTGCTTGTGAAATGCCGAGTGAGGTCGACCTCCGTCCACCGGCCCGGGATTGCGATGATCGCGATTCGCGACTGTCTGATAGACTTGTGCATCATCCATGCGTGTAATTCTGAATTCAACTAACACCTGATGCTACTTCGTTACCTGGACAGATTCGAATGCATTATATTTGCAAGCTTTTGGCTAACTTTTGGCTTTCGACAGTGGGTGAAAAATCACGCGGTCCCTGACAATGTAAAATTAGCACGGACCTCAACCATATGTGAGGATTCTGTTCCGACAAACGGAGTTGGGGACTGGGCGCGTAGGCATCGTTACGATGCTAGCTATAGTATGTATACTAGTAAGTACTCCTACTAAGTAACCTCATGCCCCACAAGTTGGCACTATGCAAATTTCTCAAAACCATGACAGTGTAAAGTCGTGCTGTATGAGTCCATGGTACACTAGTTACTAGTCTAGTAACTGACTACTGTAACTGTTTTATAGAGACTCTTGAAAAGCCACAACTTGAACTTCGCTGCTTCTGCTCGCTTACGGTGTCATTGTCTACTAGTACTATCCCTAATGCGGTTTACTCGTCCATTTCGTGAGTCACGCTTTTCCGCAGAGATGTTCGTGACTTACCGTTACATCGCGTGACGAATCATCACGTTTCCACAATGAAAAGTGTCACGAAATGTCATATGGGCACTCACGCGCAGGAATAGACCGTAAGGTTAGTACCATAGTTGAGGTCACAAGATGCCGCGTGTTTTCATGCCGCTAATATATGTTTCTTATCAGCCGCTTATGTGTACTAGGTCCATGAGCATGATAGGCAATTCTTATTACCAAGGTGTTCTGTTCGCATCAGATTCAGAAGCAAATATATCCTTCGCCCTTGCATATCGGCTGCCGCTATCTTTCATCGTACTACCACGATGAGCTTGAAAGATTCAGACGATGTGGATGCTGTCGCCCGTGTCGGGCTGGAGAAGCTGGGCTACAAGCAGGAGATGACACGGGTTTGCACTTGTTTTTGTTCCTTTTGATTCGCGTTTCATGCCTATTGGTCGTTGCTAGTCTAGGGGACTAGTACATATACTATTCAGTGAGTAGGATGCTCTTCTCACCGTGTTGTGGAAATTAAAATGCATTCCAAAAAGTGACACTAGGTCAGTCTGTCAGTTCAAACGAAGACACCCGCTGAGCTGTTGGTTCAATGATCCAATTAGCAATCATGGCAGTTCGTACGTTTAAGCAGCGATTTCGATCAACACTATGACTTACCCTCCCCGTAGCGTATGGTCTTGCAGCTCCTATCGCGACATCGCTCATTGGAGGTGGTCCAGCGGTAATGATATGGGGGTAAATTTACCCTTTCCAGCTCAAACACGATTTGACGTGGTGCAGATGGATCCTGGTGTCAATCTTGACCCAAACCCTCGCTCTTTCACTGGCGGAGATATGCTCCAAATATCCCACATCAGCAGGGGCATATTACTGGTGTTATCGACTTGCATCTCCACACACACGAGTTCTCGCCTCTTGGATCAATGGCTGGCTGACAGTCGTTGGTGTTTGGACGATCGCTCTGAGTGTCACATTTGGTATTCCTTCCTGTGCACACCACTTCCGAGTATGACTAACGCAGTCTATTAGGAACCGCTCAACTTGTTGTGGCCGGTGTCGGAATATTCCACCCTGAATGGGTTGCAACGGCGTGGCAAACATGCAAGGCTTCATCTATAGTCTAGATTGATGTGGTTTTCTGACCAGTCCGTGACTCATTCTAGATGTGATTTTCCTCGGCGTGACTGCTGTTGCCTTCTTGTTCTGCCTATTCTTCAACAAGTACCTGCCGACCATCGACGTAAGCTCTCGTTTATGGGTTTTCTCTGGGATTCATACGTTTCCAGATTATTTGTGCTTGCTGGACTGGCTTAGGCATCATCGGTACGTTTTGCATGTACTTGTCCCTGTACGCTGAGTTGAGTCGTTTGAAGTAATCTTGATATGTTTGTCCATCAAGGCTGCGGCAGGGCGCCATTCTATCGCGTTTGCACTTGGACATTTTGATCCATCTTATTCAGGATGGACGCCTGGGTGGTCTTTCTTCATTGGTCTATTGCCGGTATGATCACCGTTGAACATTGAAACCCTTACTCAATAGTAATAATGCACTCAACAAACAGCCTGGTGAGAGGCTATTATTTATCAAGTTGTAGGACTTGGAGCTGAACAACGTCCTAGCATATACATACGCCGCTATAGGAATGAGTACGTCGATGTCTTTGCATCACGTCACTGACTTACATCATGAAACCAGTTACCAACATGGCCGAAGAGGTTCATAACCCTTCTGAAATACTCCCAAAGGCTATCACCTGGTCCATACCTATTGGCACATTATCCGGCGTGATATTCCTTCTGCCAATCCTTTTCACGCTCCCAGATATTGCCACATTGCTTCAAGGTTAGTTTCATACTGGAGCAACTCGTGCTTCTCATGTATATATGTCAATCAGTTTCTTCCGGTCAACCGATTGGTGTTATGTTTACTCTGGCCATGGGCTCCGAGGCTGGTGGGTTTGGGCTGGTGAGTTTACAGTTGCCTTTCGTCCGGCGCGGCATCTCTGATTTGGCGGGGTATCCAGTGGTTCATTAGTATGTCACAACTGGTCTCTACCGAGTAGCCTCACTCTTTTAACCCACTTTTCGAAGTATTTGGTATCGGTATGTTTTGTGCGATCTCCATATCTTGCGCCGCTTCTCGCGCAACATGGGCGTTCGCACGTGACAAAGCTATCCCATTCCATCAGACGTTCTCAAAGATCAGTCCGTACCTCGACGATGTCCCCGTCAATGCACTCCTGCTCTCCACCGTCATCCAGATTTTCCTTGGACTCATCTACCTTGGCTCAACAGCTGCGTTTAACGCCTTCGTGGGCGTCGCTGTCATGTGCCTCGGAGTATCCTATGCCATGCCCGTTGCCATGTCGCTTATGAACGCCCGGCGAGACATGCATGATGCCCCATTCAACCTTGGCAGGTTCGGTACCGTGATCAATGCAGTCGCAGTGCTGTGGATCATGTTTGCTATGGTGCTATTCTCGATGCCTGCTGTCATCCCAGTCACGAAGGTTACCATGAGTGAGTGTCACTCTCTTGCGTGTGTGGGCTGAGGCGCTAAACAGAGTCGGCTAGACTATGCTTCGGCAGTGTTTGTGGGATTTGCGGTGATAAGTGCTGTGTGGTATTTGATCAGTAAGTTGTTTGTTTGCACTTTGGGAACTTGCTTACTGTGGTTCAGACGGCCGATTTCACTATACAGGGCCTCCCATCCCGGAAGAGTCCACGGACTCCACGGATTCCAATCGGTCGACCTCCCCGCTTCGAAGGTGATTTGAAAAGCCGAAGGTCTACCATGTCACAGCCTCCACGCTATTACAGTATCACTTACAAACTATGTACAAAATATCTTGAATGCTCCAGCTTTGATTGCAATGAATCACATTCAGATTCTTTCCTGAGTAATGGTGACAAGTATTAGAGGGTATGAGATATCATGCAAAGAGTGTCAGCAGCAGGAAACATGGTATAACGATAGCAAACAAGTGTAGTAAAGTGATATGGTTTAAGGGGGAGTTCATCCAAGTAATCATGTCCCATTTCACTACGCGCGTAGTTTCGGGATCACTTTGACCATCTGGTCAATGTTGATGAACTGCACCCAAGCCTCTAAATCTTTCGCGTTATCATGCCAGATGAATTTGGACTCCTTCGTACCCCTGAAGAACGCGCATGCGCACTGATACGATTCCTCGAGCATGACCCCGCCCATGCGTTGTACGCCAAGTTGGGCTTTGAACACACGGAACTCCCATCCCTGCAGTGGGTGGTCATCGCCGCGCGCGGACTCGGAGGGAATGTTGAATTCGAGGCGTGACCAGTCGAAAGCGGTGCTTTGGCCAACGGCTTTGATGTATGCCGCTTTGAGTGAGAGAAGGATGGAGAGGCGCCGGAGGACGACTTCGTCTCCGAGTTCAGGGTTGAGGAAGGTCATCTCTAGCGGCGTCAGCTGGTGGCCGGTCCCGCGTTAGTCTTGTGATGTATTGTGCCTGTCTTTGAGCTTACTTTATGTGCAAAGGATTCAGCGTAGGCTGCTACTGAGACACCTTTGGGCTCTACAGAAATCTGTTTAATGCCCAAGCCGATGTTTATTACTTGGCGCTGCCGTCCCTGCGTCATCACCATTCCGCAAAGTGAGTTGTCATATGCAAGGTGGTATCCAATCATGGACTGTAGAAATTTTTCTGGGGGCATGTCATCCGGTGACTGTTGTAGGGGGAATGCAATAATCATCGATGAATTATGCTACTATGCAAGTTGATAACCACCACTCACCTGCTCGATCCAATGCTTTCCATTCGGGGTGGCGCAGTCTTTCCATTTTGCGCGCGATATTCGTCGGTGGCGCATCATAAGCAGAGGTAACATGTGGCAAATAAGCTGTCCTGCTGAGCGTCAGAACAAACCAGGCAAGTAGTGGAGAGGTGCTCACGGAAGGAATCTATAGAAGTAGGCTGGTACGGCAGTCTGGCATGAGGGACGCAATCCTGCACAAGGTGGAAACATTTGTCGTATTCCTGCGGAGACAAAGTTAGATGCTTGATTATCGACAACAATATTCGTCAAACCTCTGTTAATACATCACGATTCAGTGAGAGCATCCAGACGAGAAGTGGACAGTCCATGGCCATTTGTTTCACAGGGTCTGAGGGAGAATTCAAACAGTCTATTACTACGGGCGGTGGCGCTGTGAACGAATGATTGCGTGCAGCTTGGGCTACAATTGGGCAGTAAAATTGCAGGATCTTGGTGCTAGCCACGAGACAAGTCTTCAAATTTATCCAGGAAGCAGGGTGGAGGCCACGGAGGATACACAGCAATTGCGCACGCTCTGGCACAGTAGGTTCATTATAAGGTGATCACTAGCCTAACAAGCAAACCGTACAGTTTGGGTCGCCACGTGCCGGGCCACCGGAATCTTGTTGTTTCTTTTCCATCTTTTTTTTTTGAATGAAGTTTCGTTTCACGTGAACAACTCGAAGGCACTCGAAAAAAACTCATCTCGGCCATGCTAATCAGTACGTGTTTGACATCTATCGTTAACAATCCTCAAGGACGTCGGATATGAAGAATAATACTTTTTGGCTTATCTCTTGAGTTTGCAGTCCACCGCGTGCTGCATTCTGGATTGTGCCGTCCCTATCCGTCAGATCTGATTCCAAGAAGGCTGTCCTGTGGAGGGACACGTCCTCCCATGATTTCCACTCACTATTTGAACCCTACCACTGCCCATTACAGGAGGTTACAGGGTATCACCAGCTCTAATGGCTAGTCCCTCGCCCAAACAGAAGATAGACATAGAATCATGGGTCCTAATTCTCATGCAAAGCATGTAAATGGATTTTACTCCACTATCTGCTCAGCTAGAAAGTTCGGAAGCTGCATGCACGCATGCATGACGAAAACACCTAAAAGGGTAAGATGGCCCTGAGGTGACTCCAACTACATATCAGTACACTATCCCCAAGTTCCAAGTAACCACGTTGCGTTAGAAGCAAATACAAAGATTGCCCGTTCCTTTGAACATCCCCACCGCCGCCCAATAGTCCACCTACTGTACTGCATCTGCCGATGACAGCGGCTTCAGCTCCTCGACCGTCGGACTGACTTGCTGAGCCACATCCGTGGCGAATGGAGTAGAGTCACCCACTTCTGAAGGCACCTCGCCAGACGCCCTGATCGGATATCTGATCGTGTCATGAAACACATGAAGCCCAGAAGCTTGATAGCAGGCTGCAATCGAAGTCAGGTGGGAAAACATTATGCTAGCCATTGGAACACACGTACGATGCGCTTAATATTTTCCTTCCTCGCGTCCTTGGCACTCGATTCAAGGTTTTCAAGCCACGCCAAGAATGGAACGAGACGCAACGAGAGGCTTGTGGTCTTATGCTCAACTATGGCGTGTGCAACAGGCCGCATAACTGCCCCCCACGCTATCGGCCTCGGTGTACGAGATTAACCACAATGGGAGGCTCTTCTTCCGCGAAAGCCAGATCAAGAATAGCATTTGATACAGCGTGGGGAGGGATCCAGGTTAGAAGTTGGACCGTGAGTCGATGATGGGTACCTTCGGGAAAAACACATACACAAATCCACCGGGCTTCCGGAAGTCCACCTAGACTGACACTCGACTTGACGATGATCGGCAGTCATTCTGTTGACCAGGCTCGTGGGGGCCCTTCGGATGTTTGATCAAATTTTTGCCGGCAACTTGCTGACCTTGTTTAGCCGTGTTTGTCAGATTTGCACACTCCTAGAAGCAGCATACGACTTACCTTTTCACAAGCATATTTGCTCGCGGCGCAGCCAGAGCCTTCTGCGACTATGCGCGTCTCGTACTGGACTTCTCCCGAGAAAGGTCCATTTGCTCTATCCCAGCCTTGAGCAGTTGACGTGGAAGTGGTGAACATGAAACCCGGCTTTGGATGGCACAGAGAAGATAGTGCGAGGTCTATAAAAATTCCGCGTTCCCCTCACTTGAGGCTCCAATGACGACAGTGCCAGTACATACGCGCAGGTCTATGTCATGTTTAAATGGAATTGAATTGACTGTTTTAGTCAAACTGGCAATGAAAGCAAACCTTCTGATACAATTGCTCATCGAGACCCAGGTCATCGTGAGAGGTATCAGTTTCTACATACACTGGTTTCTCCAAGTGCAGAAGGGTGATATCCAGACCGCGTCCTTCGAAACCAATTTTCTGTCGTTGGTCGTTCGACGTCACTTCCCTTGATGGACAATTGAAGGCATGTACCGCGGACACGTCACCACGTTGGAGCAGAGATGAAAGCAGGTATGAGCCAAAACCACCCGTGGACCCAGTCAAGATGACCATATGATCGTCTCGCCTGCGTCCGTCGATCAGATAATGGAGTCGTCTCTGACAGGGCTACCAAATCCGACTGAATACTTCTTGATCATGTCCTCGATGTCAGTTTTGGCATCAACGGCGCTTGGACCGTTTCGTGACGATATTGCATTAATGATGCTGCTTGCGGGCCGGCTAATCGAAGGATTTGAAAATGACTTTCTACTCGATCTGTACTGATGCCTAGATGTCACGATCCAGAGACGACCTGAGGAAATTAAAGATGCGGTTTCTGAGAGATGTCGCAGACAGACTAGACGCATGTGGTCAGTAGAGCATAAGCCTTATTCGCTCTCGACCCACCTGTCAACGCCTTGAGCACAAAAGGATCAATCACGTTGGCGGCATTCACAGCAAGCGTGGACCATGAGCCAGTTCTCAACGTCATCCGTAGTCCAGTTCGTAAGCAAAGACACATTAATGCCTGCTGTGATGCTGCCATCCACCTTTTCGTATCTGTCGCCTATGAATGTCATTTTTGCGTATTGGCAGATGTATGAAATACGCATAGGGTACAGCTTGACAGTTCCCTTTCTAGCTCGCAGCATGGGCTTTACACTGCGTGTTACAAGAATCATCTCCTCGAAGATCCTGCTGGAGGTAGGAGCCTCCTGATTCACTTCCTCTACATCTGGCCATCACTGGCATTGTCAGACTCGACGGTAGCAAATGTATACGGCACGAGCTTACCAAACTCCAATCCTGAACTCGGCAGGCCGCTTCTCGTCATCAACGTCGATTTCATGCCCCGCTCGAGGCTCTATGAGGATTCCGAGGTGATTGCGTCCCAAACCGAACATGACGGTACCGTTGACGTAGATATCGGCGGCAATGGTGCTTTCTATGGGAGCTCTTGTTGTCTTTTCACTGGATGAGAGTACTAACACATCATCAATACTTCCTACGTTGCAAGGACAACATCAGAAAACTGTATGAATATGGATGGTGCGAGTTTTGGTCTTACGCCCTCCGCATACCCTCGACTGTTGGATGCTTGACAAACACATCTAAAGAAGTATAACCTTGGACGTCCGAGAGATTCTCCACTGATACATGATGCGTCGGAGCTGTCTGCGAGCAAGTGTTCAGCAACTGAGAAGGAACATAAAGGCCGAGACCTGCCAAAACTTGGCATTCACATACACTGTCGTCCTGAGGAACTCACCTTATCTTAGAGTTTGGTCCAAATCGCACCCAGTCCCACGATATTTGCTCAACTTCATTTCGGGAGAAGCAAGTGATGTCCCAAAATTCTGTAGCACCGTAAATAGAGATAGCTTGACTCCTGCATCCGCTAGGGCATCTTCTATCTTGGGTGCGAGCGGACCGCTAGCAAAGACCTGTTACTACAGACAACACGAGCCATTCCTTATCTGAAGAAAACCCTAATAATGAACGTATAAAATACAACACAATCGAGTCTTCTAGATATCAACAGCATTCTGCGACAACACCCATTACTCCAGGACGCTGCGCACAACTGAGTGTTTGATTTCGTCTTGATCACAGAGTCCAAGATATTTTGCGAGTTGGAAATTATAAGGGGTCGCCAATGGATCTGGGAGGAATGCGGGTGGGTAAATAGACACGCTGTCGATGGGGGCTACCGGCGTGAGTAGCTGAATATATAAACCACGATATGAAACTGGCAATGGTGCACAACCAACACGGATGGGAGTGGGAAAGTCGATGTGTTCAAGGATGTGTGCTAGAACCATCTTAGCCATTTATGTTGCACAGATTGTTTCAGTGACTCACGGGATAAGGACCAGTGAATCACAGTCAAGTTAGAGATTGAAATGAGGCTTGGGAAGCCAGTGCTGCCTGAGGAACACAAGCAGAATATTATGTCGTTCTCAGACGACTGTGAAGCTGGGGGACGATATGGAAGAAAGGTTTCGTTTGGAGAACTCCTGACGAGTATGCCCCATAGGTCGTTTAGCGCCGACATCTTGTCAAGCTGCAGGTGGCTCGTTTGAGTGCCCGGAGACTCGAAATCCCTGTCGATTAGGGAACCGAGAGTCTGGAGAGTCGTGATTAAACAAGGGTAGTTCGTTTTCTACATCATGTTTATTGCTAGGGTACATGGGGAATAGCTTAAAATAGCTGTGGTCAGAACGTTGTTTTAGAAATACATTCACATACAAGCAATCCAGTGAAGATGATACCCATGAATACTGCCAGGTAAAGGAGGGTGCCTGAGTTCCCGACCAGAGCAACGATCTCCTTGTCTGCTCCTCCACGACCCGAATTAATTTCCTGGGCGGCACGATAACAAGCTTGATGGAATTCCAAGTGTGAGATGGACACCAGATCATGGCTGTTAGATTTGTCCTAGATAAACAAAGTGACATCTAGATTATGTTGTGTATTGTCCAAACGATTCATGGAGAAATGAGGGTCCATCATAGGGAGAATGTGTGGCGTGAAGAAACCATGATGGATAATAGTTTACAGTGGCAAAGCTGGCTGTTGGGAAGACGGGGGGCCGGGTGTACGCGGTACTAGATTCATTTGAGTGTACAACGATTTTATAAGAGCACAAGTCAGTTACAGTCTGGAAGCGTAATGTCATACTTGTTGTAACATCACTGCAGTGGCCCAACACCTGCTAGACGACAGATTCCTTCAAAGTCTCGTCATAGCTTGTCAACCGAATTTGTGAGTCGACGTTATTTAACTCCTGCTGCAGCCGTATCATAACGATGGCGTCAGATCAGAATCCTGAAAAGACCTAAAGCAAGCACAGGCGAGCACCCACCATCGACCGTATTGTAACAGAGTTTGTAACTTGTCGCAGCGAATTGGTGTTGAGTATATACAGTTATCTATCGGTCCTTGAGACACCATCACTCCTTGATACAAACACATCTCCTGCATTCACAACATACTCTATAGCTTCAAAAATACTTCCACAAGGTTAATTGACCTTGCCTCTCACATGGTATCAAAATTTTTATGAACTTAATTAGCAAAATTGCTTTCGAGATGTGTGTTTTCATGCCCGAAAGCATTATTCTGAAATTTATAATCTATCTTATTCAATATTATCCAACATTAAACTGCTTTATCATGCATAAAATAATCAAAAGTGTATTAACAAGTATCTAAGCTCTCCAGAACATGTATAATTAGCTGGAAAACATCATGAATTACATGTGTGGTGTAGAAAACAGTGTTGGCTAGTGTCGCCAGCTTAGACAGAGTGCGAGCCATTTTGCTATAGTTGGATAAGCTAAGATAAGCTAACAAGTCACGTGTCTCAAGGAACAATAATGGGCAAAAAGGAGGTCCCCTCACTGTTTTGGACGTTGTGCTCAAGTGGTTGGATATTTTTCCCTAAAACTTCAGATCTGGGGTGTTGAGGTAGACTACTTGTCAGGAAAAATACGACAGAGTCATTATCATGTGTTTTAGAGGTGTGGTACATAATTTTTCAATTTCATGTCTCAAATACCCATTGATAACTGTAAACGATGAACGATTTTAATTAATATTGGCTAGCATATATAATATATTAATATAAATGGTGCATATTAATTGATTATGTAATGTTCAAGTCGTTCATCGTGGTATCGGGCTGCCATCACTGTGTAACAGTGTGTTGACTATGCTCCTCAGATAGAAGGAATGACTGTCTTCCTTCTATATGGTCTGACTCTAGGTTTCTCCGCAGATGAAGCAATCGTTCATTTTCCCTCAGGATTGATTTCTTCTCCGTTGTGACCCCAGGCTCAGAAACCTCTTGAACTCGGACGCACTGACTCGGAACTCACCAACTACTAGAATCGGGAATCTGCCAGTTTTTCCCGGCAATCGAACACACCACCGTGGATTGCTTGTTCGTGCTTCCTCTACGTGCACTGACTGCTGATTAGTGGTTTGTAGACATACCTCGACTTCCCCCTAAACGTCCCATATCTCATATAGGGAGAGATACAAAACCGACGGAATGGCCAGGGAGGCGCTCGCCATGATCTCTTTATTGTTCAGTGACTGCTTGTAAGCCCATGTTTGGTTGTTTACGACCTTCAAGGCCATAGCAAGATGGCTCGTACAAATTGTAAATCTAGTATTTGCGCTCCACCACGCACCACGGACGAGCTATTATAGTATGCCTTTTTAGCAGTGCTTCTGGGTATTTGATCTCATACTGCTTCAACCATCGCAGAACTATGAACTTAGCTTGTAGACATCACAGAGATATGCTGTGACGTGAGTCGCCAAGAGCATGCAATCTAACTGATGTGGATGTGCGTCACCTATAAATGCATGACAGGTCCACGGATCTTTTTCCAGAGTCGAATGAAATACTACAGCATGAATGTTTGACCACACGAAAGAGATACTCGGTCATCAGCCCCCCTCACTGATGAAGTTACTTAGGCCGACGTGAAGAGATACCACTTCTACGACACGGCTATTGGCCACCAGTCACAGGCTCAACCCAGGACCTATGTATGAGGAACTCACTGAACCAACCCTGACCAGCACTTCCCAGACCACAGATTCTTTCGATTGAGATACTGTCGCCTCAAACTTGTCTATTAGATTGATTTCTATACAGTTCAATGCTCGACATTCAAGGGTATCGAACTAGTATGTTCTTCCCCTATCTCCCAGGTCAGTACTCTGTTCCTATGCGCTGTAGTATTCACGACCGGTAATTCCTTAGCTCGACCGTCAGTCCGTACTACTACCTACGCCTCCATCGAAAGGACGTGCATTATCTTCTGTGCAGAAGCACCACTCGTAACTTTGAAGCACGAGGGGAGCTGGCGGTTCTGGTTCAGCTTATTGAGCGATAGGACCGGCTCTGGCTTCAAGATAAATGTGCAGAACCTCTCCAACTTGACATTGAACCTTGGCCCCTACAAGTCTAATCCCGTTTTGATGGGTGCGTCAGTAAACTACGGGAATTTTACAGGCTTCAACGCCGCACAAGGGGTCAATGTCGTCCCTTTCGGCGGCCTCTTCTCTGCATCGGACGTAGTAGTTATGTCAACTCGATGAGATGGAAAGACAACCACATGAATATCGAGAGCATTGAGCTCAATGCGTGCGGTGAGCCCGTCAAAATGGGAGCAGGTGTCTCGTCGGTTAACCGCACCTCCTTTAACTATGTAGGGTGCCAGTCTTCTTCCGTATGAGCCATCCCATATTGCTTTAAGTACTTGAGGTATCACACACGTCTCAGGTAGTACGGACGTAGGGCCAATACCTTCTGTTGGGCGTCCACCGAGTCTGGCCATCTGAGTACTTCAGAAGTGAATATAGCATTCAGGCTCGACCTGGAATCCCCCTTTCAGCCAGTCTACATTGCACTCATTCACACTGATCAGTGCACCCGGGCCTGGTGCCTGGTTCTGTTGGGTATCAACTTCTACGGAAATATTCACGAAAATTCATCTCAATTCTTCCAAGTTCAGCCTTTCCCTTTGTCCCCTTTGAGCTACTCTTACGACCTCGCGGTGGTTCCAAAGACAGAAAATACTATGGTAAATCTGATCTTCTCGAATTAGTGTTACGCAAATCTCCGGAAGAGAACAGACCCCTTGCGAACTTCAAGCGAGACTACCCCGCTGCCACCTAGTATGTGATACATATAATCAGGTGTGTTCCAATCTAGATCTTTGCTATCCCTTCCTTGCAACGTGGCCGCTAATAATGACGCTGACTTTGATGCGGCTCCGGTTAGTACTAACGACAGCGGAAATAACATTACGGCGTCTGCGTTCTATCAGGTTCTTACCTTGTGTTTTACTTGTCTTCTCGTACTCACTGCCGTTGTCTCGTCTACAAGACTCCTGGAAAATATCCGCATTACCTACCCTGCGCAGCTCCTATTTATCATTCTGCCGGTATAGATCTCGTTCTCTTGAACCCTGTATGTTTATGTTAATGCTCTGGAACGACTTAGCGAGGCTGGCCTAACCCCGAAGGTCATCCCTGGCTTTACTATGCAGGTATCCGTCAGCAGGTCGTAAACCACTGGTGGGTGTTTGGTGGCGCGATTTTATATTTAAATCCTACATGATAGGCTAATCTTGACGATCCATTAGGCAAGGACTTGGAGATAAGAACGTATACCTGGTGAACGCAACGAGATGGATCAATCACAACCATGTGTATCCGTCGTGGACATTTCATTTCATTTCTCAAAGTGGAATAATATGAAGTAATTTGTGAACATTCAACAATTACACCCTACTAGTACTGTTGAGGGTCACCAGAAAGTGGTGCTTCGAGAGTTCGCTCGAAGAATGGGGAATGGTGACTGAGGGCCGCTGAGCAGTGAGCGCTAGAGCACTGTACTGAGATCCCAACTTGCCTAAATGGTAGTACGCAAGTCTAATGAATCTGGGAAATTGACGGCGATTTGACCATCTCTCCTGGAGTGATCTCGTCTACGATTTTGTTGGTAGTTACATCTTACAATTATATGCGATAAGCCGGTCACCTGCCAGAGTCCACGTCTGAGATTCGCCGTGGGGGCAACCTGGGACAACACAACTATCGTTACCGGCTATCTGTTCGTAGTTCTACAGATTCGCACACCGGGTGCACAGCAGTGAATTCCCGGGCACCACTAGACTTGCGTATATAGCATACCTTCGCTCACGGTTCATAGCCAGTTCACATCCGTTGGCATGGCATGTCCAATAGGTGTGCATCCTTCCAGCCCCCAGTGCCATTGACAGAAAAATTCTCGCACATCGTATGAGAATTCTATTGATGATAACATATTCAATCTCATGTTCCTGTGTCCGTGAGCTTGGAACTTCCCGCTGCTCAGCCCAGCCGCGCCCCTTCTTTTCCTGCCATAAATTCTTCAAGAACTGAGTCTTTGGCGATGTCAGAATTGATCATTCACCACCATGTATAGCAGGGAACCTAGGTCGCCAATCAGTCATTATTCAGAAGAGTCCCGCCCTGGGTCGTCGGCGCCGACTATCGACGTCTCGCTGGGAACTCCACCTTTTGACTACGCCAGCTTGAATGCGCCACTATGGCCACACCGTCTCTCCGCATCATTTTCAGCGATGGCTGACCAGATAGCAGCTGCGTCACAAGCACTCGCACTTGTTCCTTCCACGGCATTCAGCGGCAATGACATGTCAGCTGAGTTTGCGGTTCTCAAGTCGAAACTCGCATCGATTGAGAGCACACAAGATCGCCTCGCAGCTGAGTTTGCTGCTTTGCAACAGCAGTTTACGGAGCTGAACACGGATAAGGGACCTGCGTTCGAAGAGTTGGACAAGAAGATCGAGGCACTCAAGAAGATTGTGGAAATTGAGTACGTTAGCATCTTAGATGAACTATATGGAGGCTGACGTACCTTTTTTGTCCATCACAGCCAACAGCGACTTCCTGCGCGTTTGAACAACGCTCGGTCAACAGCTTTGAAGACGCTACTCAAGGCGCCCGTTGGATCCGATGGCAAGCCACCGCCGAACTTCCCTGCCACTAGGGGAGAATTCGAGCATATTACAAGTCAGTGCAGTTTTTTTCTTGGGTTTTGAAATGGTCCGCTGATCGCACGGTGTCATTTAGAGGAGCGCTACGAGGCTATTCTCAAGGCTTATGGTCTGCCCATCAAAGGAGACACTGATGCCAAGCGAGAAGCTGTTCGTGCATTTGTCGGCATCCCTCAAGATGGGCTCTAAGCATGCAGGAGGAAGGATGAGGACCATATGGCTCATAGCTCTGATCGGGCCATCAAATAAGGAAATGTTGGAAGGACTCGGCTTGCTGGACGAGCTTTGGTCATTTTGGAGGCTATTGGAGATTGACCGACCCAAGAATCTACGCAACAACGGGATCAGATCGCGTAGTTATAAGTACAGCTATATCAGAGCATACATCAGTAGACTCAAATCAATAGACTAAATTACTTGTGGAACTTATCTTTCCTTGTTGTTTGTCCGAGTAAGCGGCAGTGCAATATAAGAGCACAAGTCGCTTAAGTTAGGGTTATATACGTCCGAGTCTGTCCGACCGCCCTCTTTGCCTCTCACTCCCCGCAACATGTCTCACGAGTCCATCTCCATCCAAACCCTACTCAACGCCAATGAGGAGTGGGCGCAAAGCGTAATCAAGAACACACCGAATTTTTTCTCTCAGTCGGCCACCGGCCAGAGCCCCAAGGTATTGTATTCCCATCGTACGCCCTTTAACTCCATTTACGAATATGATTTCAGGTCCTTTGGATAGGCTGCTCCGACTCGCGGGTGCCGGAATCAGTCATCACATCCTCTAAGCCTGGTGATATCTTTGTGCACAGAAACATCGCCAAGTACGTATGAACAACAATTCATTGAACTCTGGGGCTATGGAGCTCACGACTATTTTTGCAGCCAATTCCACCTCAACGATGATAGCGCACTCTCCGTCCTTATCTATGCTGTCAAAGTAGTCGGCGTCGAACACGGCGAGTTTCTTACTGTTCTCATGATAAGGTTTCGATTCTTCCTCTAACGGGTATACATCGTCAACAGTCGTCCTCGTCGGTCATACCTACTGCGGAGGTGCTGCTGCTTGTCTGCAAGCAGCCAAAGATGCAGCCGCCGACACCGGCGCATCCCAACCCGACACCCCACTCACACGCTGGCTAAGCCCCCTCATCGCGCACGTTCAATCCCTCGACCTCTCCGCGTGCTCTGAAAATGAAGCGTTGAACAAGGTCGTTGAAACCAATATCATTATGCAGGTCGACAATATCTGCAAGTCGGAACCGATTACTACTGCGTGGGCGGACCCGAATGTCAAGAAAGTCACTGTGCACGGATGGATGTACGACCTCTCCCGTGGACGCATCGATGAGCTCGTCTGTCGGGAAGCTCAAGCGTAACGAGAACAGTTGATGACTTTTCCTATTTTTATTCCAGCACTGGCAATACAAGCTCCAGGCCTTTGCGATAAATATTTTTTGACACGTTCTTTAATAGATTTCCTTTAGACTGGCTGTTCACGTCAAGGGTGTGGCAGATATTATTTCTAGATTATACGTGCAGCTAAAGAATTATTTCAAAGTTCAAAGTCAAACATTACCTCTTTCGTTTTCCCATAATGCACGTATTTGTCCCATCAACATTTCTGAATCGCTGCTCATGAAGAAATGAATGCGACCTACTGCAATTGTACTACGATGCCCACAGTCAATGACAGTGTGGCAACAGACTTTCCGCGACAACCTTTTTTCCAGACTCCGAGGTAATGATGGGAGCGCTCAGTTTGAATAATGAACTGAAACTTCTTTGACAGCTCGGCGTCCGAGTTGAGACCGGTTATCGTCCCACCTCGAAAGCAGGAGGCACTACTATTTGCTCCTTCAGATCTTTCTAACGTGGTTAGCAGAAGTCAATTGATAGAAACCCAGATGCATACATTCGGGATCCAACAGCAAAAAAACTCGGATGTTGTGGTTTATTCCACATCTTACATCTACACAGGTATACTGCGGTGGTTACATTTACGGCTAGCTCGTACTGAAAATGATGTGTAGGAAATAACCCATATCCTTAATTTGTCCGCAGTTTTCGTGATTTCAGGGGAAACTGCTTTAAATAGCCATATACTTGAGCGTAACACCATGTAAGCGGGCGCCGCCACCAGAGTCTGTTCCTGTTTAGAATCATAGGTTTAAATTTGCCATGTATTCGCATCAGGTGGTCGCATCAACCTGTGTAAGCCTTCTAGCTATCATGACGGGGCCTCCTAAGGCACTGACCATCTATTCCAGGATAGCTGCATGAAACGTCGAAGGAACGACTCCGAATGAATCAGTCATCTAGTCATGATGGGGCTTAAATCAATGGGCGCTGACCGCTGACTGCCTGTTCGTTGGATTGGCTGCTAACTTGCGAGTGTCGGCCTCTCTGTCATTACCGAATGCATGCCTGGCACTATCGTTGCACACAAGAACACCGCCAAGTACGTATTGACCGTTCATTCGACTCTAAGATACACCGCGCCATCTCTATAGCCAATTTCACAAGCTCGACGACAACGCTCACTCTGTTCTGGGCTATGCTGTCAAAGCAGTCGGTGTCGAATACGGTTAGTCTCTTATAAGTCTTATGATAATGTTTCGACCGCCCCTCTAGCGGGCATACGTTTCCGATCGGTTGTTCTAGTCGGACACAGTGTCTGCCGAGGTACCAAAGCAGCCATATCTGCTGCCGTAGCCCCACGTCTCACTCACGCGCTGGTTGACCCCCTCACTCAACTCGTTCGAACCCTCAACCTTTTTGGATTATCTAAGAGTGATGTGGTGGACAGGGTCGTTGAAGCCAACATTGTCACGCGGGTTGACAACATTTACAAGTCGGAGACAATAAAACCGGGGACAATTTTACCTTACTTAGCCTGTGTTTAACCAATTTATCCAACTTCTCCAGTGTGCAGATATCGCATGTATAAGATGCTACGTACAATCCGAAGTCTAAACATGAACCTAGTCCAAGACTTATCTTTGACATAGCGTGTAGGGCGAGCGCCAAACGAACGAAAAAGAAAAGTATGCTATGCATTGAACAAAAATCAGACAAATGAGATCCTGTGATATTAGCGGACTACTTGGAAAAGGTGGGTGCAATGTGAACAAGTTAGCTCCAGATCGAAATCAAGGCGAGAACATCGCGTCATATCACGTATATGCAAGGGCTGAAGCTAGTCCATAGGATGCATCCGAACAGAGCTATGTATAAGCCCGAAATGAACGCGGGTAAGTGCAGTTATCAGCAGACAACGCAGCACTTCCAGCTGCCACCAGTTGAGTCTCCGTTAGACGCTTCACCACTACGCCCACTGCTCTTCCTTCGGTGATGAGCGGAAGAAGGCACACCCTCCCTCATGAGCATGCTTGCTCGAGTGGCAGCCTCGAAAACATCATCCACACCCTCAATCTTGAGGGCAGAGCACTCCTTGTAAGCGCGCGCACCAATCATAGATGCTACGCGTTCAGCTTCAGCACGCGAGACGAAGTTGCCAATATCAGGAGAATTCGGAGATGGACGGAGGTCGGCTTTACACCCAACGAGCAGAATTGGGATGGTTGGGCCACATATGCTCCGAACTTCTTCGATCCACTAGGCAGGACGGATCAGGGATCGACACGCGTGCCAAGAAAACGTGTCGATATAAACCTACTTTTACAGATACGTTATCCAGAGAATCTGGGGTGTCGATAGCAAAAGCAATTAAAATAACATGTGACTTGGAGTAGGACAGTGGTCGTAAACGCTGACGCAGAGGTGATGAGCAAGCGGAAAGACCCGGTGATGAAATGTCAATATCTTACTTCATACTCTTCTTGCCCTCTGTGTGACGCAATTAGTTAGATATAAGAGAAGTTTGGTGTAAGAAGAGAAGACACAAACGCAGTATCCCAAAGTGCCAATTGCACAGGTTTACCGTCTAGCCTGATTTCCGCGACGTAGTTTTCAAATATAGCTGAGAGCATCAAGGGGTAAGCAAGTGCCGGACAACGTGCCTCTCCAAAGAGAGCTTACTCGGTTGCTTGAGATTGAGATCAGTTATGCTCAGTGGGCACATGCCACAACGGTGTCTAGGGACTCACATATTCCTTTGGAAATTCTCCCAGCGCAAAAGAACATAGTAGGGAGGTCTTCCCACAAGCACCTGTGATTGGCAGCCTGAGTTCAGCCGGACATGTCCAGAAACAAAGGGTTGCGGTTACGTGCCGTCACCGACAATGACAAGTTTTCTGCGAATCTACGGGGGAAACAAGGCGCCGGAATGTAAGACTTGCGAACCAGTACTCGAGCAGAGGAATAAAATATACATACCGGGTTTTGGGACGACATAAATGTTGCTGGGCTGTGAACGGTCAGATTATTCGGACTAATGGAAGACGGCGGCAAGACTGCGCGCTAGCCGCGATGAAAAATCAACAATTACAAGGAGCGTTAGAGAACAAAAAGGTGTATAATGAGTATTGTGATGAGAATGAAGCCCAGGTAAAGAAGAGAGGTGAGAAGCAGAAGAACACGGTGACTGCGTTTGACCGCTGGCTTCTTGCGCGCGGGTTGGGACCACTTATATAAGCCATCACAGCACCGCATCCTCTAGTCTGACCATACAAGACCCAATTGCAGAGGAACCGCAGCCAAACACTACTCACACTATACATAGCACCCACTCTGCTCAGCAAAATCCGTAGAAGCGAATATGGACTGCACAATCTATCATGCTACAAAATCCGACTAAAACATACAATATGTACAATATGTGGAATTGTCAAAGAGTCAGGTGAATCGAGAAATCAAAACACAAGTAGTTGGTCGACCAAATTACATGAAATCACTGGACACCATATGCTGCCTATTATAGCTGTCGTCAACGGAAGGCCGAAAAGCATAAAGGTTGAAGCTCACCTTAATCTCCTTCTCAAATTTCTTCGCAACCTTGGAGCGTTGTACCTTCTGTGCTGCGGTAACAAGGCCGCTTTCGGGCGTCCACTCCTCTGACGTCAGAATGACAGCTTCTAGAATCTCCATCTGTTTGAAGCCATTCTTTTTCCCGAGAGCATTGCACTCCTTGAGGATGAGATCTTGCACCACTTTGTTGGTGCATAAATCCGATAACTGAGTGCTCGCATCTGCGGGGTTGGACTTGGCTTCGAGAGCATGGCGCAGATTGGCCTCATGAGGGATGATGATACCAATGGGTTGTTTGGCTTCAGCATTTGCGTATACACAGATGTTCGCCACAAGGGAGCATGACTTGTACGTCGATTCAAGTTGTTCAAGGGCTATGTACTGAAAGCGGTAGATCAGGAGATCTGTGGCAAAAAAAAAGACAATTTAACACACCTCGCCGCCCTGCAACTTGATGAGATTCTTAATCCTGAAATGAATGTATATCAGACGAAGAAGATTGTCCGGGAGGTCAGATTACCTGTCAATCAGAGAAAGAGTTCCATCAGCATTCCACTGACCGACATCACCAGTCCTAAGCCAACCATCCTTAGTGAAAATCGACTCATCGTTGTTGAGGTCGTCCCGCTTGTAGTATCCTTTGGTGACTGACGGACCCCTAATACAAACTTCTCCCTGGGGAGGATTGTTGGTCGACTTGTAGCCCGCTTCAGGGACATCCAGAAACTTTATTTCAGCTGAAGGAACAGGCAGTCCAACCGAGCGATATTGCATAAGCTCCGGGGGCAAGATGGCGCACATTCCACAAGACTCAGTCATACCGTAACCTGCCCTCATTTACGTCAATTATCGCAAATCGGCTTGGGAAATTACGGACCTTGGAGCATAGTGACGAGTGCAATGGACAAGAACTCCTGAGTTTCTTTGCTAAGAGCAGCGCCACCACTCAATGCGAGACGGAGCCGTCCTCCGGTGGCTTGCTTGATGTTATTAAACACAACAGCATCTGCCAGCTGGCTAAGAACGGGAACCTCAGCCTTCTTGGCCGCCATCGCCCCGTTGAAGATGGTCTTCTTCAGGGAGCCGCTGGCGTTAATCTTGGTGGTAATTCCCTTACGGATCAGCTCCCACACAGCAGGCACGCCAACCATGATGCTGGGGCGAAACGTAACAATGTCACCCTTGCATTGGCGTACAGATGCATCTGTAAGGGTCTTTACGCGGCCGTAGCCTGTCTTCATGCCGACGAAGAATAAAATAAGCTCCACGATGTATTCAAGAATATGGGCGAGCGGGAGATACGCCAGGAAAGTGTCATCGGCAGTAAGGTGATGGCCAAGAAGCGTGTACACAGCACCGACAGAGGCGATGACGTTGCCGTGAGTGAGAACCACACCCTTAGGAGCCCCGGTAGTGCCGCTGGTATACATGATCAGGGCCACATCGTCTTTGGATGGTCTTCGCTCCTTCAGACCCTCCTTGGATTGCTCCGCGCCAATCTCACGCAGTTCATCAATGGAGAGAATGACTACGTTTTCCCTGACGTTACGGATATCATCGAGAAGTGATGCCTTGGCGTCACCGTCATAGACTATGAACCTGACCGATGGGGTATTAAGTAGCACATTCTTCAGGGTGGCGAGGAGGTCAGCATTGGTGAAAACACCAACGCAATTGGGCTCGTTCAATGAATGTGTGAGTCCAGATTCGCCGAGGGTATCGTAAGCAGTGGCCACAGGAATTCCAATTGTTGTGCACGCATGAGACATGAGCTGCCAGTTTACGCTATGCTACGCGTCAGCCATGCAGGTTTCCGCAGCAAATCAAGCATACCTCGTCTGAGCATAGATGTTGAATATGTCGTCCTTCGTGATTTGATGGTGAATAAGACCTCGTGCAAGAGCCGAAACTCGCTCTTGGACGTCTAGGAAATTGAGATACTTGTAGTCACTGAGCTGGAAATACTTCCAGGTCTTCTTCTCAGTAACTTCCTTTCCATTAACCATCTTCTTTACTTCCTTCTCTTCCTCATGAATGTCGACGATGTCACGCCAACCCACAGCATCTTTCATGCCATGTGTTCTGGCCGCGTAATCGATGACATCGGGAATGATGTCGATACCCTTGAATGGTTGAGTTACGAGGTTGTCAGAAGTAATTGCCAGGCGTCGAACTGGGTTGCCATCCTCAGTGGCAACCACGATAGAGCCTTTACCAAAGTAGTTGCGTTTGGAGGTCATGATGGATCGCTTCCTTCAGGACAAGTACTGCACTAGTGGCAACATCCCCATGCCAAGCATATTTTGCACGTGACACCTTACTCGGCTCCAATGGTGATTTGTCGACTGCGAAATGATCGGGCTGACGGAGTTTGAAAAAACAGTCTGATGGAGAAGCCGAAAGCTCGGGTGAAACTACCTCTACTTGAATGTTTCGGTATGAGCACTCGTTTTCTGCTGAGTCGAGAGGCTCTAACAGCAATTTTATACCCATGTGTACCCTGCCCTACATTTTGATCAGCTGCGAGATGACTTCTCCAGACAATCATCACGACGTGAGCGTACTAACTATCGCCTAGTAGTATGTCTCTCCGAGTCATGGTTGTGGAACCTAGGCTGTTCTCGAATATTTCGCAGGTAAGACATGTCCAATGGGATTTATCTGACAGCCTCAGGTCGCGTCTGGGAGAAATACGGGGGGCCCATCTGAACTCGGGATCTATGTTTGTTGAATGAATATGAACCACTGGCAAGTCCAACACTTCTCACATCGCTCTGATCTTGCACCTTGAGTTGTGGTCTAATTCGTTTATCCTTCCACTGAGGTATTTCGATACCTAAGCTGTACATGTCGCAATGGCTAACTGGTATTAGCCTGAGGGTGTCGAGGACTCAGTAATTACTAGGAGGGGGAAGTATTGGAGGATGTACTACTGACTGGAAAGAAATCTGCTGACAGTCTGGCCCATCTGGGCTTGAGCCTTGGCAACTTAAAGTATGACAGACCTTTCGATCATCTTGATTTAGTGCTTTGAAAGAGAGAGTAGACGGGAGGGGAAATCCTGGTGAGATGCCATAAGTATGTCACTCTGGACGGACATAATTTCTACCTGGCGCGCGATTATAAATGTGCGAAAAAAAATGAGCTATGACATCTTTCTGTTTGAGAACGATCTCTTCTCCTTATCAGACGATGAAAGACAGACCCCTTTTTATGCAGGAATGCTGCTCCACTGGACACAATAATATGGCTAATGGATTATCGATGACTTCCCAGGACGCAGCGTTTAGAATCCTAGACATCGTTTCAAACCTTATTCGTCGGAGACAGTACATCAACATATAGACACATGTTTTAAAGTTAACCTAAATATGGACAGCGACGCGGATCTACACCAGCAATGCTTGAGCTGGTGGAGGATAGATGACGAAGGAGAATTCCGGAGGCGCAGGATGACTGTACTTGGTACAGTCTTTTTTTTCAGGAGCCGAAGAATCGCACGACGCCGTGAACGCCGACGAGCAAGAAGAGCACGCTTCTAGATATCAACCTAGAACTTAGTAGGTCAGTTTGACATGCGGACTTGCAAAAGACAGCGGCACGTTGGCACGAGAGTGACATATTAACGTCGTTTATGACCAGAACAGCGTTCTAATCGCTGCGGGAAGTCACTAGTCATTCATTATCGGTCAGAACTAGTTTTCTGTAACTAGGAAATGGAGACCTTAGACTTGCTAAATTGGCAGACGCGGTAATGAAAGTGAAAGTGCGACACACCGGGATTACTTCTCAATCGCCTGTAATGGCCAGTGATTCCGAATCGCGTGTTGGGGAGACCGAAAGCTTAAGGGTGAACTCTCAGAAAACTTCCCACAGGGAAAAGGTAATATTTTTAAATGACCAATTACCAGAAGCTCCAACTGAGAATTCTATCAGTTGTGGGCCCTTGCAGGTCCTTGCCTGCCAGCCTTTTACATACTGCGTGCTTGACTTGAAGAACAACTCAAAGACCCCAGAACTGGCAGAGCGTTGAAAATTGTTACGCGGCAGAAGTCATGACAAACCTCAGATCAATAGTACGTTATTCAGGTCAATGTTAGCTGCTACTAGCTAGCAGCCTACACTTACTATAGTAATCTGGTTCAGTGTAAACGATTTGTTTTACTTAAATCGCCAACGGAACTATATGACGTTCTCGTACGGATTGATGCCATGTCCTTTGATGTTCACTTTAAGGAGGTTTCATTTCTTGGCGTTGATTAGATTATGAAGATGCAACCTCGAAATGGTGTTCCAGATGCGGCACTGTTGGCTAGTTGATTTTCCTGACAGCATCATTTGGCAGCTGCCGCGCAGCCATGCAACAACATTTATGCGATATATTGGCGCATAAAATGTCTACACTTCAGACCGGCCGCTGAACATAAACAAACAGGCCATTAATTGAGTGGTAGTGGATAAGTACGTATAGAGGTACAACAACATTAGATGTGTCATCGAAAACTCCGCGTTTATTTACAACATAAAAAAAAGCATATCACAGAACGCTATGCATTAGAATCAGAATGCTCCTTTCTCGAAAAGTGGCACAACGAGATTCTCGCGATTTGTGACATCAACGCCACGGAAGTACCCTGTACAACAGACCGTGTCAAGTTTGCTGTCAAGAAGGTGAGGCTCGGCACTTACTCGGGCTGAGGTAATACCACAGGACGGTCCCCTGCACGAAGTTTTCCAGCGCGTGAAGGTATCTTTGCAGCTCGGCATCCACGTCGGCACCGAACGACGGAAGCTGGCTCTTGAATTTGATATAGTCGTCCACGCGTTGATTCAACATCTCGGTGAGGATGTTAATGGCTTCTTGCAAGCCGACATCGCGTTCATGCATGATACAGAAGACAAGGTTTTGGTAATCGCCGTCAGATTGTTCTTTCTGAGGAGGAAAAAAAGTCAGTATGATCTAGTAGTGGTCAATATCGTTTTCCTCACATTAAAAGAACAGAGGTCCTGTTCCAAGAGGAAACATGAGCCTCTATGTCAAAAGATCAAATGAATGAATAACGAACATTTGGCCATGTCATAAGGTCGGTTGTCGCGTCTGACATCGCTTTAATGATAGGATTTTCAAAGACAATGTCCGGAAGATCCAGGTCAAGAGAATACTCGACCATAGCTGAAGTGACACTTTCAGCAACATGTAAGACCGAGGGAAATGCGAAATATTCTCACCTTCAACAAGAGCGCCGCCGATAGTCGCACGACGCATGAGAATAAATTCGTCAACCGAGGGCATTCGATCTTGAGAACGGTTGCGAGATTGTGTTACTTGAGAGCTACTCCAGGCCTCAAATGCCCTAATGAACCTGAACGGGGTTCCACATCAGAATACAAGCCCTTAAATTACAGCGTTGACTTGCCGTTGATAGGCCCCAATGGTAGATGTCCCGCGGAATCGCGTTAGCAAGCTAGATAACGCGCATCAGTAACGTCACAGGTTTTAGCAACAAGAATGCATACTCGTATAACATTGCAGCATATGGATATTGTGGACGGGAACTGTCTGGGTTGGTGTAAACACTGACAGAGATGTCATGTCCAGCTTGCACTGCGTCAGGTTTTGACTGCATGTCGCCTTCATCAGAAAGATCGTCGGTCTAAAATCCAGGATGAGAATTGATAGAACCTCATGAATCACGACTAGCTTGCGCACCGAAAAAGCCCAAAAAAAGAACATAAGACAAGTTTCAAGATGCATGGAGTCGGCATCTGGAAAGCTTAACGCGGCAAAGAGATCGAATTTGCCGTAGTTGAGGAACTTTGACTTCATCCTATCATTGTACACACTTATTCTAAAACTGTGTTAGAGCAAAATATGACCCATAGACAGTGAATGATACACACTGGGTGAACCATGAACGCGCTGCACGGTCGGCCTCGGCTTGGTGGGGATTGACTCTGAGCTCGCAGACCCGGCCAGTGATGGCGGTTAGATCCTGAAGGTAAAACTGCGGCGGAAGGGATTCGAATCGTTGCATGATGATTATGAGGACAGTGTTACACAGAATATACAGCTCAGACTTGCTGAGAATGGGTACTTGGGTTACAGTGGAGGAGGAGAGAAGATCTGGCCCTTCTTATTCAAAAACCGAAAGGGAGGGGTCTTCATAAGTCCTATCCGAAGCTGGACTTAAACGAAAGTTCATAAAAAAGACATAAATTGAGGAGGCGACGCCCACATGCATCATCGTCGCTAGTAGTATATCATTACACATATACACGTGAAGGACGACCCATTGGCACCCTTGATTGATTCCAAAAATCGGCAACCGGTCGGTGTCTTGGAGATAAGAAGAGCGTAAAGCCTGCTGACATGTCAGTTGGTTCTAACTGGTTTGAGGGGTGCTCAAATGAGGATGGATGAGGAAATTCTGGGATATCTTTGATTGCGAAGGGCACGGAACGACTCACCGAATATGTCTACGATGCTTGAGCTGGGACGTCTAGGCTCACGTTGTCTTGTAATGCGAGATGCTTGATCTCATTCTTTGATCTCCTTGATGGATTAAAGGAGATCGGCGACCTGACTCTCCTTCACATTGTGTAGTTGTCACCTGGCAAGGAATCTAGATCTAAGGGTGGTGACGGGAATAGAAGTGTGGGTCCGACTTCTGCAACTTGAAACGCGGATGCTGACAAGTGCTCGGTTGTGCTTTGCGCCGCATTATAGCGAGAAAGACAAGAGACAGCGCCAACCGACCAAACTTTTCATTAAGACCATATGCCGGGATGTGTGAACGGCATGAGAAGAACACGAGGTAGCAACGTGCCGCCAGCGTGGTTTAAGCTGGTTTGAGAGCCTTCTTTTCGGTGAACAAGTACCAGTCGTGCAATCTTCACACTAATACCGGACGACGAACCACTCTGATCTGAGGCCCACAACGTCGAGACTCGACTTCGGAAGTTGCTGTGATTGTACCAATCGAACCATTATTCCGATTTCCGATTTCCCACTGGGTAAATATACCGGAATATACTTCATGCTTGGTCGGCGGCCAGTCGGACCTCCCTGCCGCACCAAATATCTCGTCGCTAACAGACCGAGCATAACAGCGCGCTGGTGCATCGTGCATGTATACATTCCGTCAGATTCAAACTGAATCAGATTTTCAGATGCCAAAAATGTGGGGTACACACGTTTTGCATGCGTCGGTACTTACTAGTTGGCCAGCCTGCCGTTATTCTATGACGATGCCCGAGTACAAGGATTAGATATGATTATTACGAACATCAGGATTCAAATATTCAAGACTCGGCCGGGGTCTCGCACAGAGATCGATCTGTGCTAAATCTGTATGGTCACCTTGTCTTTTGGGTCAGGGCAGCAAATACAGATTGATGATGACCTCGACACCTTTGCCGATTCCGACTATCATCGCCCTGGTCAGCCAAGATCTTCCGTAGCAGTGATCAAGCTTAGCTGCGTTTGGTCTTCTTCCACGTTCTACCGAATCGGTGGGTGACCGGTGACGGCTGACGGCGTGAATATGTTGTATCCTTTGCCCCTTCTAGCCTTTACATCTCTCTCTTTTATCGTTATTTGATCCGTTAATTTCTTGTTCGAACGATGTGTGCAGCGTATCCCGCTAAACACGGGTCCCACATTGAAGGTACTGGAGGCGACATAGGGGTTTGTCTGTGTGTCCGGCTACCAACACCAATGTATAGTATGGACGTTCGTTTATGTGCGGTATGGAGGCTCGCTTTCCTCGAAATGTTTTAGTCTCTGCCGCAAATCTATGAATCTATCAGTTCAAGCCCTGAGTCATGGAAATAAGGTGTTCTTACTACAATCATCTCGGTGTCGTCGCCCAGCGAACCACCTGTGGCCGAGAGAACTGCGGAAAGTCCGGGAAGAACTCTAATATGAAATCACATCCGATCTGGCCAGACGCTATGAGTCCTTCTCGATTTTCGGCCTAGAAAACTTCTTCCTATAGTGTACAAACACCATATGCATTTCTCCACAATCAAATGTTAAGAACGTTCCTCAATCTAACATTACCCGGCGAGGAGCTCAGCTGGGCTGAATCTCATGAAATAAGGCGTTGAACTTCTAAGCGCTGGGCTGTGAGACCAATTGGTGGCAACACGTCGCCCACTTGTCGCCACACCATACTACCTGAAACCATGATGCAGTGTTTGTGTGTTCTTGATTCAGGACTGACCACACAAGGCTAACAACTTACAAAGTCGAATGCCCAATCAATTTTAACTTAGGCCCATCACTTGATCATTTCTCGGGATTCAAAAATGCTACCTAGTGCCGGTTAGCGCTGAATATTGGCAGATATGGGAGCACGATGAAATGAAACGCGCTGGGTCCGACATGAAGGGATCAGATTAATCATAATTCAATCGATCTATCTTAATGATCAACTACATCAGCGGGTTTCGCCACCATCAGTTAGTACTTGAGTGGTGACATGGTTCATTGATGACGATCTAGCTAGCTATGTACTCGGTGCGTTCCGACGCTATCAAGATCCTTTCCTTGTGTTCAGTCCCACTTCCCAACAATAACGAGACATGGATCTGCATACTAGTGTCAGTGTCTGGGAACGTTTTATCATCGCATATCTGCGATCAGCCAGGATTAGCTGGGCGTGGATCGCGAGGGATCGCGCCACCCCCGCCGCCTCGGATACTATGCCAAGGGATATTACTACTTAACCGGCGGCGGGCCTTGGGGAAATTGAACAAAGGATGTCCCTGAGAGAATACTCTCGGTTACCTGCAGCAATATACACACATAGTGGTAGAAGTGAGCCTATCCTGCGGTGCGACGGTGTCAGTCTCGTGATCGATGGTCAGCGATACTTAGCTCATCACTCGGATGACTCAGTAGGCTCTATGTATCGTCTATATTAAGAGTGAAAGGAAACATAAAAATGAAGGAAAGGCTGTGCGCACGTCAGGGCACGTCAGTACGTCAGGGGCTCTATAGCGACGTCAGTCATATCAGACAGATAGAGAAATGAAAACTTTATATTTGGCCCATCTAGTACGCTTTAGCATGCCATTTCAAATAAAGCTCGTGTGCCAAAATACCCCGGCAAGGAAGAGGTTACTGGATAGTCGCCTATATTCACCACGTAGATGGCTTGCTCTCGAAGAATGTACATTGCATACATGCACGATTTTTGGGGTTTCCTTGTCGTACGTGGACGTGGGGATAAGGCACCTACTTTGTCCAGAAGATTATTGATGATCGCCCACGGGGATCAGCAGGAAATATCGACTGCATTTGCGATTATTAGCTGATGATGAAAGTACCCTGTCATTCGTGGACAAAATATCTATCAAACCTCAAGATCCTAATTTCCGCCAGAGTCCACGCCTGCTTGGGCAACTTGGAACCAAATGACGACGGATGTCAATGGTTAAGAGCCATCGGGTATTTTCAATCATTTGCAGCCTGAGAAGGCTTCAGCACCTACAGTTAATTTTGGGGCGGGGCCCGCCCCAGCCATGACCCTGCAGAACACTCACATAACTATCGGGCTAGTTCATCTACCGAACCTCGGATGAACCGAAGTTGCGTAAATCATAGCA
Organism: Suillus subluteus; assembly: GCA_016647755.1. Classification (NCBI taxonomy): domain Eukaryota; kingdom Fungi; phylum Basidiomycota; class Agaricomycetes; order Boletales; family Suillaceae; genus Suillus; species Suillus subluteus. The sequence goes on along the minus strand of JABBWI010000145.1, from coordinate 141,438 downwards.
AACGAACTGTGTGTAAACGCCCAGACGCAGTGCTGGATATATGATTAGCCCGTTCCATGCTAGACAGTTGCAGAATAGGCATTCTGAACATGTGCAACATTGCCGACGTTCTGACGGGGTCAATTCCCTACCCTGTGAATTATCTGTTATAGTCTGGAACACCTTGAACTTGCCAACTCCTCATCGGGGAATCTGCAGAGCAGCTGTCATGAAATACACCTTGATTGCTGTTCCCCTGAGAACTGCTGTATAATCCGTTTTCTACAGAAGGTTTGTATTCCACTAGAGCTCGAAAAAGCTGGATTTCGTTGCAGGTAATATAGTGGAAGTGGACAACATATGTAGGCACTTAACTGCAACTTCAACGTGTGGTTCAACTTCATAAGAACGTATCACATTGTGCGACGGAAGTTTACTATGCAACGACGCAAAAAAACCAAGTGAGCTACTTGGTAGCCTCGGCCAACCTTTGCTCTGCCTCTTTGAAGTTGACGACGTTCCAAATTGCAGTGAGGTACTACATGCATGTCAGCCGTAATCCTCGAACAAAGAGAGGGACACGTACATCTACCTTGACATTTTGGTACTGTGAAAGGGAAAAAAATGAATGCGAAATATATCTCAATCCAGATCATTGCATACCTGTAAGTAAAAAGCCTGTGAACGGATGACGTCAGTGTACTGTCATAGGCTAATGACCAGTCATACTTACATGCTCCCAAATGTCAACGCCGATAATGGGCGTATGAGCTGCGTAAGTAGGTCAGGGGTATACAGACAGATTTCAGTGCCCACGTACAAAGTAAAGGATCTTGGTTGGCGGTCGTAACGATCTCAAGCATGTTGGTGGCAGGGTTGTAGCCCTTCGCAGGCTAACATCAACAATATGAATCATGCAACTTGTAAAATGTCTTACGAGCCATCCCCATCCACTGCCCTGGATAGCTGCTGTAGCAGCATTGAACTTTTTCTTAAATTCTTCCACAGATCCGAAGTCACGTTCGATGGCTTTTTTCAGAGGACCGTCGGAAAGGTTACCACCGTCAGCATTGGCGGGCGAAAGATTCTTCCAAAACAACGAATGGTTGATGTGGCCTATATGACATGAAGTCAAGCTTTCAAGACAGGAAGCCTTGAGCCTTACCGCCGCCGTTGAATTTCAGTGCTGACTGTAAGGCAATCTTCTCCTTGACGGAGGGTGACTGCGCATAAGCTTGCTCTGCAGCATTAAGTCCATTGACATAGGTCTGATGATGCTTAGTGTGATGGAGTTTCATTATTGTCTCGGAGATGTATGGCTCAAGAGCCTAAACCATTAAACTTCAGGTGCATCCTCCGCGCTCATATATGAAAAGACACCAACATTGTAAGCATAAGGCAGGTCCGGAAGAGTGTGGAGAGACATGCTAGTTGCGGGAGCGGCGAACGCCCGAGCCAGAGAGGGCCGCAGAGCAGATTTTGCGATGGACAACATATTGAGCATTCAAGTGAGTTGTAAGTGAGAGCTCCCACGGACTCCGTAGCGTAGGCCCAGCTGCTGACTAAGACGAGCAGCTTTAGGCTTGACACTTTTTCTCAGGGCCAGTGGCTGCCTCAGACTCATTCGCGTTAATGATACGCCTATGACGATCGAGCCGGACGTCATAAGTTTGGGCTCCACGCTGCCTATCGTAACCCAACAGACTACTGGACTTCGACTTTAGGCAAGCATCAAATGCATGCAAGGTAGTCTTAGGTTAATGACTCCTATCGTTGCGACAAGACATCTTGCAGCGTAGACCTCCGACCCCCAAAATCAGCCAATTACCTGGTGATCTTGGTGGTTTGTTGGCGGTCCAACTATATATGAGATAGGTGTTTTGAATGCCTATACTAACGGAACGCCCTGACTACCTTCGACGACGTTACTGACCTTCTCGAAGCATTCATCGACATCCCTTGTTACCCAGATAAGACTCCTCGCAAACACAAATGGCCGAGGAAGGCACAACTGCGGTATTTTTACAGCTTTTCTATGTATTCTAGCTTCTGATGCTTATTTTCTATTCTAATTTGCTTTGCTGTCCAACCCCTCAAAGTCCATAACAGCTCTACTGCCGCATCCTTGACCAGCCCATCTGGTAATTCCTTGCCGTGGCCAGTCAACAATATTCTATATTTTTTCCAGCCTCCACAAGATGGTCTGAACAGTTGCCACCATCTCTATATACTTCCCGCCTTTAACTCCTCACACCTAACATGGAGTTGAATGATGGCGTGACGTGCGTCAGCGCGCCCTAAAATTTTTGGTATACACATCAATCCATGTAAGTATTATATGCGTGATAATGGTGTTTCTGCAGCAGGGTGATAGCAACTGTGTGGAACTTTGTTTCCTCCCTCGCCATTGTCCTACCAGTACATGTGCATCGCACATCTGTGCTGCTCCGGTGACGCGCTTGTCTCTGTGTTTTCTTCGGACTTGTTTTCACTCGTCCATGTGCGTTTCTACTTGTTTAAGCTTGCCTGCGCTTGTCCCTGCTCATTTCCGTAAGCTGCCACTCTTTATTGCTCCCCTCTTAGATCATCTGCGCCTGCCGTCACTTGTATTTGTTTGTCCTTATTCATTTGCAGAGTCGTTGTCGCTCATTCTCTCGTTTATACCCAGCGCTACTTATTACAGATTGTCTGCACTTCCTCCGCACATTTCGCCTGCCCTTAGTATGCACCTGCCGCCATTCATTTTACTCATTTGCATATGGCGCTGCTCATTAATAAATTTCTGCACGTTCGAAAATGGGTAGATGGTGTGTGCTATAGAATTTATCGATTTTAAAGTTTGATTTATGCTCTTCATAGATCTAAGGTCTAGGCATACATGCATTTGAGTCGTACCTTCTATTAATCAACTGTTTTATCCATCTCTGTGCGGTCCCTCCTCTCTGTCTCAAATTAATCTGATTTAATTTATTCAATTCTCAAGTGAATACATCTATAGGTGCACCGCCTTAATCTTGTCAAAGATGATATTAATCGTATATCATGTTAATCAACAATCATGTCAAGTTACAGGGGGTCACATTTGTGAAAAGCGGAATTGCTCTTTGAACCTCACGATGCACTCAAGACTCAATTGTAAGAGTTTAGTACTAGTGTAATTTCTACTGATTAACAAGTGACAGACGTAGCCTTGAGGCCTGAGCACTAACAAAGGGGATTATGCATGGTTATGCACACTTTTGCAGATTTCCATCGGAATCAAGGTAATCTCCATCTAGTCAAGTGCTCAAGATACGCCGCAGACCCAAGCCGTTCAATATGCCCATAGATGAGCCTACCATCCAAAACACGGGATCTGTGGTTCTGTCGGCAACACCCTAAGCTGGATCTGAGAGTTCCAGCGAAGTTCCAGAAGGAAAGAACCAAGTGGATTATACTGCGGTGGTAGAACGATAGGATCGAAAGCCAGCCAGGAACTAATAAACCACCGAGACGGATCATAATCGTACATTGAAGGTCCGCTAGTATAGCGTCCCGGCAATAGACGAACTGCTCTTTTCTGACACATTACATTACGAACTTCCTACTCTGTCACGGTGACAAGCTCCCGGGTATAGTTACCGTATACCTGCGGTTTCTCTTTCATATGCAACACTCTTGACACATTACATTAATCTTGGAAACAAAGTTTCAAACACCCTCACTTCAGGTGCTTTGCGAACTTGTGCGTCTCAATTTAACTCTGTTACCAAGGCCTCAGAATGAACAGGCGGTTCAGGTGCTTCACGAGCTTGTGCGTCTCAATTTGACTGTGTTACCAACGCCTCAGAATGAGCATGCGGTTATGTATGATCCGGTGGCTCTGCTCACATGGCTCTGAACGAAGATAGTAGCGGCGCTGGCCCGGGCAAGTACCAGTCCCTGACTGCAAGAAATGAAACAATGATACTCGGCATATCAAAATGCCAGCGCATTCTGCTTTCGTTCTACACGGGCTGATTTGAGCTTGAAAGAGTGAGACAATTTCCTGTGATAGATGTTCGGTTACCGGTAATGAGCACACCAGACTCACGAGCGAGAATCTGACAGATAAACATCACCCAAAACACTCACTCCTACTTGAAATAGGTATAGTGCACATTAAAGACGTGGCTTTAGAGGCTCACTGAATCGATAGGAAGAGATGCGCTGATAACAGGAGTACGTAGAGTAGTGGCCAGCTCAGGGCCATACAAGTAAAGGTGCCCCATGGTCTTGTGCAAGCAGGTGGGACAGGTGCCATCAAGAGACTCTTGAAGAGGATACAATCCGACATGCTTGCAAGCTCTGTGCGTTTAAAAGTTAAATCAAACATGTGCATGATTACATCTGACACTACGTTCCTTATTTCGCGCATCTGATCTTCTAATTCCAACTCGCAGTGCAACATCGCATAGAATTATAGAATAGAGGATATCGTGAAAGATGCTATGAGGCGGGCAATCTGTAGACTGTAGCATCGAATATTCGAGGAGACATGCTGGCCATGGGGTACTTTGAGAGAAACATAGATATTCTGAATATGAAGTTCGGTCAATGAAATATAAGGATATCAAGAGAAACCGAAATGACTTCGTCATAAAGACGACAGACTATGGATCCATCACACATACGTCATACCAAAGGGTTCCCACGCATCGGCGTACAGGTACCTGAACATTAGGATCCTCCTCCCACTAACGTCGTCAAACCAGAAGCCATCGAACTCAACGTCAGGGTAGCAAAAGGTATTTATACATCTAATATGACACCGTGAACACATTCTCTAATTACACATGCACACTTCTAGTACAAGTTACAGAACTTACGCGCAGCAGGAATTCACCGCCTCGGATGTAGGGACGAAGCTCATCAGGTTATGTCCGTTCGCGAGCCACCACTTTTCTGTCTCCTCATCCGCATCGTAACCATATTGGATATCACTCTTCGTCTTATCAGCCCATTGATTCGCATTGCCTGCTAGGACATAGGTGCTCTTCTCGCCGCGCGCGACGCGCAATGCGTCCTCCATGGCTGCGCGCATCTCACCATCACGAGCCTCTTGCTCTGGCCCGTCGAGGAGATGGAATATGTCCCGGTTCAGACTTGAGGACCTCTGTGTTGCTGTAGCACGGTCGTACCGGAGAGTTTGGTAGGCATAGAGCAGCGGCGTAATCTGCGAACGATCCGAGCAGTGCGAGAATATGTTGCCTAGGACAGCAGCGTCTTCAATCTAGAGAACTCTGATGTCAGTACTCGTTTTACTGTTGACACTCCTCCTTACCGCCATGGCTGACCCTTGCGCGCGGTACGGCTAGGGGGATATGACACTCAGTATGCGCTATTTTGATGGAGAATTCACACAAACCAGCATTGGGTGGCATGAGTCGCCCAACAAGGCCAATTTACCATCCTTGTGAATCCAAGAAGGCAGTGGGTCTCGGTCCATCAATTTCCAATCGAGCGTTGATGGAACGAGCGCCAGAAGCTTTTGAATACTGCGTGTCACCAGTTAGCATGGGTACAACGGGTGCAACAAAATGGAGTCACTAACACAATGTTCCACCCCTTGTAGCTCTCTTTCATTCTTTCCACATTACCTTTAGCAGTCCACGATTCCAGGCCCTCTTCAGCTTCATCAGGGTGCATCATGACGAGGTTATATTCTTTCTTGGCACGCTGCGAAGCTCTCGCATTAGCTCCTATCGGTGACTATGTTTGACCGAACTGCTTACAATGTTATAGCCGACGATATGACCTCTAGGGCCCATCCATATAATTGATTCCGTATTCTCCACCAGTGATTTCAGGTCATCATCCTCCAGGAGTTTCTCGGTCGGGATGAGGGCTCTGTAAGCAGCGTCTCCAGTAGCCCTGGGTTCATCGGGTCCACCGACAACATACTCCCGAGTAATACTTTTGAGTCCGTCGGCGCCAATGAGTAGGTCAGCAAATACGACCTCCCCAGATGCAAGAGTCACACTAGGTTGTGACGGGTCCACGGATACGACACGACAATCGACGCGTATGTTACAGTGTGGTTCAGCTGCCACATAGAGCATACGGTGGAAATCAGCTCGCTAATTGAACTTGGTCAGGCAAAATCGGTGCATCAGGGAGAGGGACTCAACGTGTATGTGGTAATAAGGGGAACCGTAGGCATTTACGAACGCCTCCCCAAATAGTGTGAACCCTACGACCTCATCGTTCTTCCCTGGAGATTAACGTCAATCAAGAACGCCAGGACATTTAATCGTAACTCACACCGTCTAATGCTCAAATTCTGTGGTTTGACGCCAAGTTCCTCGAGCTGTGGGCCGAGACCCCAACGCTTTAAGAGACGCGAGACGTTGGGGCTGGCTTGAATACCAGCGCCTACATCACCGATGGCGGGCGCTGCTTCAAGGATGGTGACTTTGTGACCTGCGTGTGCGAGGCAGTATGCAGCGGCGAGACCTCCCAGACCGCATCCTATGACTACGATGTCGAGGGGTAAGGAAGCTCGCCTTCCTTTGTACAGATGTTCAGGCTGAGACATTCAGAAGGTCAGTACATAGCCTTGTGTTGATCGGTCCTGCATTGTCACTAACTGTTTGAGATTCCATATCACACAAGGACTTGAGGATCAGGAATGATAGAGGGGGGCTGAAATGTGTGGGTGGAAGACTGATATAGGCAGCGAAGGGGGATATACTATTTAGCCCTATATCGTCACCGAGTCGGTTCCCCTCAGTAGACTATTAAAATACTCAATCAGGTCATATCGATTCAATTCGCGCCAGTCTTCGCTGGTTAGTCGTTTCTCTTCCCTTGACAGTAGATTCTGCTTCTTGGATTGGAAGCAGGAGTGCTGTCTTACTGGAAGATCTAAGCATTGATTCTTTGAATTAAAGGCGGAGACTTACTATAGGCTTTCACAGTCGCTGGCCCGGCTTCCTTTAAGTTGAAGTTGAAGGTCGCCGCTGCCGTGATAAAAGTCTACCTTGACACAGCTTTATCAAATTTCAAATGATTTGTTATCAGGATCCGAATTGACTCTACATCGGTGTTGTTGAGAAGTTGGTTAAACGTTCGTGTCGCATGTCGTAATACTACGCAGCTATGAAAGCACTGAAAGACCCGTCACTGACCTCAACTGAGAACAAGTCCTGTCCAATTTGTCTCCCTTTGCCCATGGTGAGCTTAGATAATGTCGGACTTTGAACTAAACCTTGCTGTGTACAACGCGGAACTAGCTTGACATGGACAAATATAAGTTGTGACCATAGACACGGCTCTTGTGCTCCTTTGATGTCTGGTCGAAGGGCATATGTATCTACATACACGAGGTCAATATTAATATCAGCCCATATTTGTTGCCGTACGTTCCTTTTGACCCTGTGGGAATTATCAGCTATCAGCTACATAACGGCGCCAGCCCCTGACTCGCTTATTCCTGACATGTTTTCTGTCTATCGAACCATGTCTTTGTATTCCATTTTGCGTTGACAAATCTCCTATTGTCAATGCATGATGTTCTTCTACAGCAAACACTGCCTCTTAGCAAAGTGGTAAGTGTGACAGCACAGAAATCTGTTGCAGGTTCGAAACCTGCTCAACAATGTTTTTCATTTTACCACGCCTTTTGAAAATCCACTCATAGATGGGTCCTTCCTTCAAGTAGTAGTCACAACCTACTGCCACCAGAACCAATTAGAAATCTTGGGTGGTGCAGCTGTTCGAAACCTGGCGACAATAGGATTTTTTCTCTCTCGGAACACACCTCGACATTCACTCATGGATGATTTCCTCGGAGATTCGTCTAAATAGTCTGAGCCAAGTGGTTATCCCAACATAATCAAAATCTGTTTCTCTTGGGCTATGCAGGTTCGAAACTTGCCAATGATAGGTTTTTTCTCTCGGAGCACAGCTTGACATTCGCTCATGGATGGTTTTGTCGAAGGTTCGTCTAAATGGTCTGAGCCAAGTAGTTACCACAACAGAATCTAAATCTGTCTCTTGGACTGTACCAGCGCGGGTTTGAAACCTGCCGATGATAAGGTTTTTTTCTATCGAACACGCCTTGAAGAATCACTCATGACTGATTTCTTTGGAGGTTCATCTTAACTAATCTTCTAGCCAGGTGACGACTAGGTTTTTTTCCCTGTCGGAACACACTTCGACATTCACTCATGGATGGTTTCGTTGGATGTTCATCGTAACTGGTCTTCGCTAAGTGGTTGCCGCAACAGAATCAAAATCTGTTTCACTTCAACTCTGCAGGTTCGAAACTTGCCGAACAACAGGTTTTTTGTCTATCATAAACATGCCTTAAAGATTCGCTCATGGATGATTTTCTCGGAGGTTCCACATCTCAACTTCACCTTGGCCGAAGTGGTTACCACAACAGAATCTAAATCTGTCCCTTGGACTGTGTCAGCGCAGATTCGAAACCTGCCGACGATATGGTTTTTTTGCTCTTGAAGAATCACTCATGAATGATTTCTTTCGAGGACCATTTTAACTGGTCTTATAGCCGGTTTCCACAACAGAATCAAAATCTGTCAAACCTGCCGACGACAAGGTTTTTTCCCTTTTCCATCGGAACACACCTTGACATTGACTCATGGATGGTTTCGTCGGAGGTTCATCTAAATGGTCTGAGCCCAGTGGTTATCACAACAGAATCAAAATCTGTTTCACTTCAACTCTGCAGGTTCGAAACTTGCCGAACAACAGGTTTTTTGTCTATCATAAACATGCCTGCCTTAAAGATTCGCTCATGGATGATTTCCTCCGAGGTTCCACATCTCAACTTAGCCCTGGCCGAAGTGGTTACCCCAACAGAATCTAAATCTGTCTCTTGGACTGTACTAGCGCAGGTTCGAAACTTGTCGACGATAAGGTTTTTTTTCTATCCGACACGCCTTAGTCGGTTTTTGCAGTGTATAGATCCTCGGAGGTCCATCTTGACTAGGCCCAGTCATTGCGCCGAAACCCCTTCTTTTGTGATACTCTGTCCATGAAAAGGAATTTACCTTCGCGCTCTGCGATGGCTTCAGCTTTTCCTCGGAAAGTTTTACAGTTATCGTCCATAACTTGCGGGCGTTCGAGAAGATGATTCAACGAGAACGCGTGTTGATTCCATCGAGCTTGTTCACTGTAATTTATCACTCAATGCAGTAACAATCTCATCTGACCAAGTGAGACCAACTTTCGCGAGTTGATTGTGTTACGACTGTCGTTAAACATGTATTGTCTAAGCGTTCCGATGATGTAAATTTGGCGGTGGCCCTTCATCGGACAACTTCTCCAAAGAAAGGAATGCCACGGTGCTCAAGCATCTTCCGACTACTGGTAAATCCAACCCTCTTTGTGAAAGTTATATTTATTTCTCAGAGCCTGTCTATTGAAATGCGCTCATTCTCATCATACATGTAGCATATTGTCCGACAGCAAATCTTCCGCAGCTTTTCTCGATTGTTGCCCTGGCTTGCTACTCTCCAGAGGATACTGCTGATGATGTACACTCAGTATACTATTGATGTATTCTCCAAATAATAGTATACGACACTGTTAGTACTTGTGGGACAAGGTTGCTGCCGGCAAAGCTCGGCCTTTATCTAGTTGTTTGAAGGAACCAAGTAAGATCCGACTGATAACAGGATACCAGCTGCATGTGCATGAACTCGCGCGCCCAAGGTTTAGTCCAAGATCCGATTGTTTTTAGTATTACAGGGGTAAAACATCCTGAGGCAGAACTTCAAAGCTGGAAAATTCAAGCCCCTGTCCATGTGTCTATTTTGCGTGCGACGCTAGCTATACTTACTCGTGTCCATTCCGAATCCTTGTGACACCAACATTCCCGCTACCTTCAGGTAGCTGGGTATTTGTCAAAATCGTGGTTTTGCATGCCGGATATAGTACGTAGTGACATTTCCCATGTCTTGCAATTTCAGTCTTGAAACTGGATTGACGTCGTTCTAAATATAATTTTATGTTCTAAAGCCCTCGTGCCGTCGACGTCAAACGTCTGTTTTGCAAGTTCGCATGTCGAAAGTTCCAAGTACTTGATATCTAGAAGGGGGTCCCCCGCGGTGTTCAAACATGTTCTAAATTTCGAGCCTTTCCGAGTCAAACTCCGTAACTATGTTGTAACCGTCGCTTGCCTTACATGCCTTTCGACACCTCAACGCACTGTATATTAGAATCTAGACACAATTGGGCTGCAATTTGGAAAGCATTTCTAGATTGCGACAAGGTGCGAGACGACACTCCGACTTTCGAGGTTTGAATCAAAATCTAAGATTCTAAACGCTGCAGAAAGTCAGTGCAACGATGGGAACGGCTGCATAAGATAAAGGGATGTTCAGAATAGTTCATCCTGACGGATTATTGTGAAAATTCAAACCGTTACAGGTCGGCTGCTCAATAGGTACAGTACTAGGACTGCTGAGCTAAACGGCCACCACACACTCGATACTCGTGTATCAGCCAATAGAAATAACTAAAAGACTCCTATGGAGTTAGTGATCGCGATTTATAGAATGCACAACACTTGGCTTGAGTCCAATTGAAGGAACGAGGGTCATAAGCCTGTTCCCATTCGCGAGCCACCACTTTTCTGCCTCCTCATCCGCATCGTACCCATATTGGATGTCGCTCTTCTTTTTATCAGCCCACTGATTTGCATTGCCTGTAAGTACACGCGTGCTCTTCTCGCCACGCGCAGCGCGCAATGAGTCTTCCATGGCTGCGCGCATTTCGCGATCACGCTCCTCTTGCTCCGGCCCGTCAGGTTTGTGAAATATGTACCGGTTTAGACTTGAAGACGTCTGTGTCGCGGTAGCACGGTCGTACCGGAGAGACTGGTAAGCATAGAGGAGAGGCAATATCTGCGAGCGATCCGAGCAATGCGAGAATATGTTGCCTAGAACAGCAGCATCTTCAATCTAGAGAACTCTGAGGTCAGCACTCGGTTTACTGTCGACACTCCTCCTTACCGCCATAGCTAACCCTTGCGCGCGGTACGGCTAGGGAGATATGACATTCAGTATGCGCTATCTGATCGAGAATTCACACAAACCAGCATGGGGTGGCATGAGTCGCCCAACAAGGCCAACTTGCCATCTTTGTGAATCCACGAAGGCAATGGGTCTCGGTCCATCAACTTCCAATCGAGCGTTGACGGAACAAGCGCCAGAAGCTTTTGAACACTGGGTCCCGCGCCACCAGTCAGCTTGAGCACAAGGTGGAGATCAAAACGGAGTCACTAACGTGGTGCTCCATCCCTTGTAGTACTCCTTCATTTTGTCCATGTTACCTTCAGTAGTCCATGATTCCACGCCCCCTTCAGCTTCTTCAGGGTGCATCATGACGAGGTTAAAATCTTTCTTGGCACGCTGTCCAACTCTCCCATTAGCTCCCGATGTTGACCATGTTGACCGAAAGTCGGCTTACAATAGCATAGCCGATGATGTGACCTCCGGGGCCCATCCATATATTCGATTCCATTCTCTCCACTAATGGTTTCAGCTCATCGTCCTGTAGGAGTTTCTCAGCCGGGATGATGGCTCTGTAAGCAGCATCTCCGGTAGCCCTGGGTTTATCGGGCCCGCCGACAACATACTCCCGAGTAACACTTTTGATTCCGTCGGCGCCAATGAGTAGGTCAGCAGATACGACCTCCCCAGAAGCAAGAGTCACACTAGGTTTCGATGGGTCCACGGATACAACGCGACTATTAACACGGATGTTACAGTATGGCTCAGTGATTTCGTAGAGCATACGGTATAAATCAGCTCGCTGTTTTAACCTCGTCAGAAATAATAGGTACAATAAGGAGAGGACTGACGTGTAAGAAGTAGAAAGGAGAACCGTATTCCTTATTCATCACATCCCCGAGCGGCGTCCACCCTATGACCTCATCGTTGGTCCCTGGAGATTGTCATCAAGCAAGAGCACCAGAACACTTCGACGTAACTCACATCGTTTAAGGCTCATACCCTGAATTTTGACACCATGTTCCTCAAGATGTGGGCCGAGACCCCAACGCGTCAAGAGGCGCGAGATGTTGGGACTGGCTTGAACGCCAGCGCCCACCTCACTGATGGCTGACGCTGCTTCAAGGATGGTGATTTTGTGGCCTGCCTGTGCGAGGCAGTATGCAGCAGCGAGACCTCCCAGACCGCATCCTACAACTAAGATGTTGAGGGGCAGTGAAGCTCGCCTTCCTTTGTATAGATGATCAAGCTGATGGGCCGAACCGCCCTGAGACATTCAGAAGGTCAGTATATAGCCTCGTTTTGACCGGGTCCCACATCACTGACTGTTTCAGATTCCTGTACGTTCATCGTATCACTCAAGGAGTAAGGCCTAGGAATGATAGAGCGGGGATGATAGAGGGGGCCGAAAGTGTGTGATGATTGGTGTGGATGAACTCTTGATATAGGCTGCTAAGAACGAGAATGTACCTATCTCGTATCGATCCAATCATCAGGAGTTTCGCGCCTGTCTTCGTTGCTTGATAGACGTCTTTCTTCCCTCACGTACTCTATCTCCTGAATTGGAAGTAGGAGTGCTCGCTTACTTGAAGATGTCAGCACAGGTCCAGAGGGTAAACTTGAAACAAATCATCCTTTCGCAGTTACTGGTCAAGATTTCCTTCCAAGCGACCGCTGCCGTGAAGGTGCATCACTGAATGCACCTTGACAGTTAGCCCTAAGGCTTTGTCTGTGTCTAAATGATTTGTTATCCGACACACTCCAATTGTATGTCACGTGGACGCACATCAAGTGATTAAGATTGGTGAGCAAGTTCGTCAAAATGTCTATCTAAACTCTCAGGCATAAGCTTCTACAGGGCCGGGAGGTTTTAACTCAAGAGACAGAATGCTTACAAAGGCGACGATGATAGGTGTGGGTGAGACAAGACGGTTGCAATGCGGTTGCCAGACTGTTGAGTATTCCATTAGTAAACCCATACCCGACAAAAGGTAATGCAAGGGACACTGCAAGGAAGAATGAATTACCACACTAAAAATTTAAATGCAGGAGGCTCCCATGGCCGAGGAGCAGCGAAGGCAAAATATCGAATCTTTTCCATGTATACGGTCGACTATGGGCAGGCTTATGGAAGGATAAGCCGTAGCTTGTATATTCGCTTCTGAATGATAACAGGCGTGTATACCGTGGGCATGTATGACTCACTCATGAGGTAGAGTGCCACTGTCTTGTCACTGTCACGGCTGCCACGCCCCTGTCTCCAGGTAACGTATGACTCAGTGAAAGGTTGAAATGAATGGCCCAAGAGGTCAGCGCACCTATCCTGGTTTAGGACCCCCTGGCAAATGCTATGGATACCATCAGATGTACGAGTAACTCGGAGACAGATAACGTTAAATCTAGAGGCTCGAATTTTTTGAACGTAGATGACCGTGAGTAGCTTGCAGACGAGACTATACATCTTTTTCCCTGTGTGTTTCTGCTGATATTGCCGGATTCAGAATCTCGTTAGTGCTAGTCTGCCACTCCATTCAAGCCACAAACCTCGAATCTTAACTGCGACACTATTCATTAGACTTCCAGAGGCAGGGTGCACGATGCAGTAGAGATGCCTTCATGTATGCAAGAAGGGACAACTGTCTTCCTTCTGTAACGGTCTGCCTTGAGGAGAGACTACCTTCATGACTCACGTGAAGTAAACAACTTGCACCGCTACTAGTAGGCCACCCTGCTGGGCCCCTCCATGAAAGTGCGTCATCGCAGTCTCTTGCAGATGTCGCCCAGGAAGTCATTTTCGATGTCCAGTGTCTGCAGACCCAATGCCAGTGATCGACTCGGATTCCTTTTCCGATGCTCCCGTGAATCAACCAACCACTCTTTTCCCACCACATATTTGCCACATATCTGATCCAAAAGGCACGGATATCATATGGCGAGGCTCTGATCAAGTCACGATACGGGTACTTGAGCTAAAGTTTTGTGTCTGGCACATGCCAAAGTTGTGCAAGTCGTGGAGATAAGTTTGGTGGTCGAGCAAGTTTAAGTTGGTGGCCAGCCAAATTTATGTAATTCAGTTACTACCCACGAACCGCTGCTACCGCGTGACATACTGGATTAAGTTGATCAAACTTTGGGCAAGTTCTAATAAATGTGTTTGTCCCAGCTCAGCTCGATCTGAACGTTGCTTAGATGTCGCAGTAACGTTTTTGGGTTCGTAAGTAACTTATTATGTCGCTGTCGCTGAAATCGAATCGTCGAAAACACTGGCACGAAACATTGTGTTACTGCAGTTCGTTCCATCTGGAAGCTTCCAGGATCACCCAGCCAACATTTGTACTGGGCGTCGCAGGAGGCATACGGTAGTTTTCCACGTCATAGGACCGCCACTTAACGCATGGGAGCTCCAGGACATTGGTTGGTCATGAGGTTCCGGTCCGTCGCGCACGGTGCAACGCCTGGCTCATTTGTCATTTAGAGTTATCGCTAGAACTAATTTAACAAGCAACGTGCTGCGGTGTCTTATCATTGGTGAGTGCTCCCTGTCTGGTCATTCCATTCAGGCGGGTTGCGATAGTACGAGCTCGACTTGTGCCTTGGATGTCCCAGAGGCCAGAATATGCTTCGATGGTGCAAGAACTACCGATAAAAATGACGAGTTAAGTGCGTCAGCACAGCGGATCGGGAGTTGATTCCTGACAGCCCCGGCCAATAAACAGCCAGGGCGTGTCTTCGATGCTTCACATTTCCCCCCTGGAAATCCGTCATGTGGACTTTGCGATGCAGAGCTTTGGTTTCGACCTTAGTTGACCTGCCAACCACTAATTCCCTACGTATGAGCTCAAGGCAGCATGGAACAGATGGTCCTTGTTAGCAAGAACGAATAGCCATTCGATCGCTCCTTGCGGCTCAGGATTGGCAACCATCTCCCAGTGAACCTAGAAGTCCATAACAGCATCAGTATGTGCAAAATCATGATAATATCAACGTCTACCTCAACGCTCGCCCAGCCGCCAACAAGAATAAGCGCATTCTCATCCTCGAGTGTAGATCCAAATACAAGTATCTTCTTGGTTAAGTCTGAGATCCTACTGAGGATGTCAAACACCTCTGCACGATGACTGGGAGCTTTGAGGGTGATGAGGAGGAGCTCTGTGACAGGCTGCTAGAATGCGATAGGATGGTCGTTGAAAATGACATGATACATCTTCGACGGGCCCCAAAGGCGGGTTTCGGAACTTCAAGCAGAGGACCGTGCCTAGTACGAGGGGGAAACCATCAACACCTGATGTGGCATGGTGCGGCAGAGTATCCCAGTCTAAAACCAGGGCATAACGGGCCCCCATTCAAAGACTAGCAAGGTGTATAACACGCACGTACTGAGAAAGACGAGCCTGTTGCGATAACAGCATAATTAAGCAGTCTTGAATGCTACCAGTGATGTCTACCAGTAAGAGAATCCTACGCATGTCAGGACACTATCAGCCTTTGAAACTATGTCGAATGCAGGGCGTAAAATTGAGACGTCCTTTCAAAACTCCTCTAAAGTGTCGAAGATAATGATTTCAGTCGTTGGGATACTAGTAGACGTGGTTGGCTTGGGAAGTTTTGGGAAGTGCCCCTTATGTAATATCCCCCACGAATTTCCAAGTCGTGTGGACTGCCGATTGCTCCTACCTACAGCTTTAAATTTAACTTAGAGGACTGATTTTGAGAACATGTGGTGCGTGCGTACATAGTTATTAATTTGGCTCGGTACATTGCAAGTATGTGTGTAGATACTTTACGGAATGAGCAACATTAATGTCAGACGACCTGCCAGTGATAGGGGTGAGACGTCGACTGGACTCGTGACCGGTCTAACGATAGACGGACTGTACCAGTAAACCATAAAACTGGGTTTAAATTTGGATAGTGCGCTCTGAATTTTTGTCCCACACGCAACCTAGACTGGCTGGCAGTAGCCTGGCCTATTACGAGGGCCAGAGGGCCCAGGACATTAATACTAGATCTGACATAGATGATGATAGATGTCGACGAAGGTCTGAGTACAACGCGGAGCTACTTACCACTACAAAGTAAGCAATTCCAAACAATCTTATCGTTGACGTAACGAATACCCCTGACTATTTTACTCAGACAGAGATACGAATTACAGAACGTGGGTCCTTGATGATGTCAGAGATCATGCGATCAATGAAAATCAAGTTGTCTCACTGGCAGCTGACCGAAGCCCTGTCAGCTGATGAACAGTCAGGACATGCCTTGCAAGGTGTTGTTTTACCTTCCCTCACAGCGTTCCGTCACGAAGACTTTGTGATACAGAAACTATGTACAAGTGCGTGCTTTGAATTCGACCTCAGTATCCTTAACATACAACCGCTACTTCCCCGTGAAGGAGGTCAAGGCGGTGTGGAACAGATGGTCCTTGTTGGCAAGAGCGTACAGCCGTTCAAGCGCAGCTTTCGGCTCAGGCTTAGCGACCATCTGCCAATGAGCCTGGAAGTCATCAGCGTTAGTACGTCCGAAATTGCGATAATCTCTACGCATACCTCAACGCTCTTCCAACCACCAACGACAATAATCACATTCTTATCTTCCAGCGAAGGACCAAACACGAGCATCTTCTTAGTTGAGTCTGAGATCTTGGTGAGGATGTCGAACACTTCTGTGCGATTACTGGGGTTCTTGATAGTGAGGAGGAGGACTTCCGTGACAGGTTGCTGGAGTGCGATGGGATTGGCATTGAAAATCACATGGTACATCTTCGACCAGCCCCCATATGCGGGTTTCAAATGTTCAAGCAGAGTCGCATACGAGGAGGACGCCATCATCGCTTGATGGTGCGCTAGGCTATCCCAGTCTGAAGCCAGGGGATTATTGCCCACCCCTTTCAAGACTAGCGAAATATGTATCACATACTCATGAAGACATAGCCTTTAGCAGGATTCTCGATCTGTGTTCCAACGTAGGAAGGCCTGTTGCAATAATAGTATGATCAGGGCGCCTGCATTACCAGTAATATATACTAGCAGGAGAACAACACGCACATCTGGATACCATTAGATTTTGAAACCTGCTCGAATGCAGGTTTCAAAATTGAGCGGTCTTTACGAACCGCCTCTGTGGTGTCGAAAATGACGAGTTCAGTCGTTGGAATAGGCATAACTTGAGTGCGGGTGAAGCTTTGAGAATAGATACTCTTTACAATAGTGCCTCCGTATATATACCTTGGTCGATGAATTTCAAACGGGACTCGTGTGTGTGATATCTTTAGCGCAAGTCTCGTTACGGCCCATCAATATCATGATTGCGGACGGCTCTTCAGCTTCAGTTCCGCTGACTCTTAACTTGGCACGTGTGAAGAATGGCACAGATATAGCCAACAGGTGGATCAGCGAAAGCCGTAGTTATACCATAACTATATCCATCGCACCCGCGGCAGTCAGCCGCCCCAGACTACAGGGTTCTGTCAGCTTGAGAACGGGGATGCCAAGGAGACGGATTGGCAACAGTGTCGATCCAACGAAAGCTCTTGTCAGGAACGGATGAGCCTGAACACTCGGTTCGCCCTTCTGAAATTTAGAATTCTCCGTACTTTCGCCTGTCTTCAAAGGGAATAAACCATCCGATCAGCCACTATCCGTGTTCATGGATGACGTTGGCAACTTGGGGGTTTAGCCGTGAGGTAGGGTTCAGGGCCAGTGGCCTTTGGGATGCGTGACGCACGAACGTGGATAGGACCATAGGTTCCAACCGGTTCCGCCGGAGATTTCCTCGACTGGAGCCAAGATATGGATTACGCAAACCTGGCACCAGTCTGAAAAGCCAAAACATTTATTGGTTCAGCGGCATCATGTGCAGAGCTTCAAAACTTCATTGACTAGATGGAGATTCTGTGTACGATCACCGGCATCCGTGACGGACGAAGGAAGACCCACAAGAGCGCTGCCAGCACTCCTTGATAAGTACCATAAGAGTGATACTATCGACAAGGATGTCTGCAGGTGACAAAGATAGTAACTTACCGAGATCCATAAGGGTAGCCAACCTTGACATCAGCCTGAGGCTCTAAGAATCGAATGTGAGATTATCGATCATCTCGCTGACCTGCGTGGCGACAAGAGCTTCGGTTATGGCTTTGGCCAACGTCGATTGACGCCCGCATCATCTCCTGTCGCCTGCGCCTGCGTATAGTTCTTTTCATGATAACAGCACACCACCCCAGAAGAAGGACAACGTTGGGGATACCAAGTCATGGTCTATCGATATGAAAATATCTCATAGCTGTAATATGACAGTATGTCTGAATTCGGTTCGGACGTTGCCGAACAGCGGCCTTGAAGCCGACGATATTTGTCTCGTACTAGTGGCAAACCCAAAAAATCAACGGTGTTCACTAACCCCTAGAAAGCTCACTGTCCTGGCAAGTTACTACGCTCTGACGCAGCCGCAGCACGTCCCAAGAGATTTGACAGTCAAGAACAGAGGTGACCTGGACCGCAAGGGCGCATCAAGCCCGCTTCTCGCTTACCGTGTCCATAATATCATAGTGAGATGTTACAGCTGTCTCCATAACTGGTGGTGCTGGCGCTGGAGGGAAGCCTGGGAGTTTGGGGTAATAGAAATGTCTTGTTGAGGCTCAAGAGCGTATTCGAATTCAACCATCGGCCGGTTTGGTAATGACCTCGGTTGACAAAACCACTTTCCAATACAAGTACTGAAAATTTACGGTTTCGAAGGCCTTGGTGGCGTAATCCGGTAAAACGTCTTTACACGATGAGACAACGAACGGACTGGAGACCGACACGAACTTACCTTGTGAAACGCCTCGGAGCGACGTTCTCCGAAAAAGCTGGCACAAGGTGAGACGACAACGTGGCATATAACCAACAGAAACCCACACGTCTGACGCCTGTTTTTCGGGTGACTGACATTACAACTTGCTTAGGTAGTAGTGAAATTCCGGCCTCATCGATTTGATATGTTTTCTATCACTGGAAAAGGCGTTTTGTCGATCCAAGCGTGGTGGGCGCGGTGAAGGCACAGCTACAGGGATGAGCGCACAACTTCATCCTAGGCCTGCAACGATAGCCACAGTACATGAGCCCTGTCAAGGATGAAACAAAACATGTCGGAGAAGAGTCTTTGTTCTTGAAAATGGATTCAACTACAATACCTTCGTTCTGACGTCGATGCCAGTGAGGTTACGAACAGAAGCATGACGAAATCCAGCTTTGAAATTTGAACTCTCCTATTGACCTCGTGATTGGTTCAGAACTGGTTCTACCTGGTAGATGGCAGAACTCCGCTGACAGAATCCGGCAGGATGTCAAACTACCGGCGTGACAGGGATCACAGCGAAAGATGTTCTAATACTAACCTTCTTCACCAGCAACTGCACTTCCTTACCTGTAGAGTAGAATCCTTTGAAGGAACTTGCAATCACCCTCTCATCTGTTATTGTTCCCCATGCTGCCCACATTGAAGTAGGGGACCCAGGCAGAGTAGCGGCCAGGTAGCACTGTAGCTTAGTCAGCCACTCATCGGGCTTTGTTGTGGCATCGCGGCCCTTCAAAGCTTCACAAGCGAAACTCACCACTTCTTACTAGCTTGCTCATGACATGCAAGCCAATTCGTCGACGTCATGCGCACATGCACACCAGCACCTGGCAGGCATCAACATTGATGTAGCTGCTGGACGATGGAAACGAATCTCACACGACAACAGACAGTGGGATGTGGACATGTTGTCGACCGTATGCACAACCCTGTAGCGCTTTGATAGTTTTGCCAAGTGGCGGAAGTGGCGGAGAATCAAACGTTCAACGTTCATGGTCAAAGTTTAATGTCAATAGTGACCTTCAACTTCAACCATGAACGTTTGATTCCAGTGAACACCATAAAGTCTTAGTAGATTGTTGTTCATGAAGTTAGTGTGCGGCACTGTGAATTGCATGAAGCATCGGCAATCGCTCAGCGTTCTAGCACTCATCGACATCGATCATCCTTATAAACCCATATTTCAGACGTTCCCAGGCTTTTCCGAGTCTCTGCCATGGTGATCGGATTCATCGTGCAACTTGTTATATTTGCAGGCCAGCCTACTAGCCTCATAAGATGACTGGCTTTAGTCATCACAACCGCTCGCTTTCTTGCATATACCACAGGACTGCAAACTAGGGTAACATTGCATTCATCCAGATTCTCATTGCTCCGGTCACCTTGCTCGTCGTCACTGTTCCAAAAGGTAGTAATGGTCCACTTTTACGTCAAATGTGCTATGTACTCATTGTACCGACCATTTATCAACAGTTTTTGAACCAGATACCGCGCAACCAATGTCTTCACTCCGCTTGGTGAATCTCTCGAAGAATTGCCTTCTGACATACAATCCTTACTTCGGATGCGACCTCACCTTAACTGACAACCGCTACTTTCATCTTTCATTCATACGGGGTCAAGGTAGTGCAGAACAGGTAGTCCCAGCGTCAGCACGTCCAAAATCTCTACACCTATCTCGACACTCCGCCAACCGCCAACAAGAAAGATTACGTTCTCATCCTCCAGCGTAGGACCAAACACGAGCATCTTCTTTGGTGAGTCCGAGATCTCGATGAGGATGTCAAATACCTCCGCGCGATAACTGGGGTCTTTAAGCGTGCAGAAGACTTCCGTGACACGTTGTTGGAACGCGATTGGATGGTCGTTAAAGATCACATAGTACATCTTCGCTGAACCACCCAAAATGGGTCTCAGGACTTCGCGCAGAGTACGGGGATGATATCATTGCCTGATAGTGAGCCAGGTTATCCCAGTCTGAACCTTAAAGCCAAAGCATTATCGACCCCCTTTCGAGACCGGCGAAACACGCAACACATGCTGAAGAAGATATAGCCTGTCGCTTGGTTCTCGATCTACACTCCACCCTAGGCGGGCCTATCATGATGATAGTATGATCAGGCGCCATGCGCTACCGGTCATGTTTACTACCGGCCAGCCAGAGAACGACCCGCACAACTGGACACTATCAGCCTTTGAAGTTATTTCGAGTGCAGGGCGTAACACAGTGACTGAATGGTCGTTATGAAGCGCCTCTGAGATAAGATTTCAATCGTTGGGATAAACATGGTCGCGGATGCATCGATGAGATTTTGAGTATTGATGCATGACGTCCCTTCTATTCATGCTATCTTCCCAACATATACGTCGATGATGAATTTTCAAATTCGTACTGGTCAACTCCCGTTGTTCTCGTTGCTAACATCAATGTTCCGACCTGTCGCAGACGGCTCTTGCACTTATCGTATCAGTTCACTGCATAGATCGATTTCAAATACAGCTGGTATGTACATAGTAATTTGACTGAAGATAAAGGAACGCTGGTATGTGTAAAGATACCTTACAAATGACACGGATCCAAGTCATGCTAGCTTACGTTACTACTCTGGTGCTGAACATCCTGTAGTGCACAAATTACTCGTCTGAACATGTGTCTAGGGAGGAACACGTACATCTCATAAATGGCGGAATATATCATTGGTAATTTCAGAGTCTACTTTTGAGTTTCATCTTCTCCTGAGCCGCAGCTTGCCCCCGTTGTAGCATGGGTCGAATATAAGGCTACGTAGACTGAGTAAATGACAACCAAATAACAAACAAAGACTTACAGCATAAGCGGGAGTAACTTCATCCTTGTTCATCGGCTCCATCTGCACTCGTTGCCAGAGTGCCTCGTAAACACGGCCATCAAAGACTCCCAGTGCGCTATCAAACGTAGTCAATACGTCAACCATACAGATACCGTTTACAAGTACCTATCTAGGGACCAGTCCGAGAAGCCGAAAGCATCGGTTAGACCAATGGCGTTGGGGAAGACTTCAATACAAAGAGCTTTGACGACTAAACGGAGATCCTGCGTAGGATCGCCAGCACCCGTATGACGAATCAACCCAACCGAAAGGAGATCCACGAGAGCGCTTTCAGCACACGTTAGTAAGTACTATTAAAATGATGCAATCAGAACGTTTGCAGTGACGAAGATGGCAACTAACCAGCCTATAAAGGCAGCCGACAACCTTGGCGTCCTCCGAAGGTAAATTGGCGAGATTGTTGATCATCTCACCGACCTGCGCGGCGACAAAAGCCTCTGTTACGGCTTTGGCCAAGCGCTGATTGACGCTCGCATCGACATCTCCACTTGTTGGCGTTTGGGTGAAGTTCTTTACCATAAGAGCAGCACGCCACTCTAGAAGAAGGACAACGCTTTGGACATTGTGCCAAGTTGATGCCGTGACTTGTGGAGGGGCCTTGCTAGTTGTGGACAACAGGCGCAGATAAGCCGATGAAGGGAGAAGCTTGGAAACATCTGTGGTTGACGAAAGCACAGCTTTGCATAACTTGGTAGCGGCGCGTACTACCTGTCCGTCCAGGACAAAGTTGTCCCCTTCGAACCTGGGTATCTCTTCAATATCAGTTGACGCTCAGAAGGCAAAACGCACGTTGCGGCGGGGAGGTATTCAATGTATAATCGCCCTAGTCCAGCAAATGCGCTGTACCCATGTCCACCCATAGAACGCCGAGCGGTTTCAATATCGGCGATTCCGTGTGTAGTAACAAAGACTTTTAAACCACACAAGAGAGCATGCATTTCTGGGAGAAGGGAAGTGTCTCGATTTGCAAGTTGCTGTTGCATCTGAGTCAACGCTTTGATCTGACCATCGCGGAGGTGAGTACTTGGGCTAACGGACGAAGAAGTAGAACAAACCGTATACCTCCCGAGCTCAATGAACACGAATGCCCTAGAGAGGATGGGCAACAAACGGTAGTATGTTGAAGGGTATGTCAAGACTTGACGTTCGAGTCCCCTTGCATCCAGTTCGCCTTGTCTCCGGACAGTCGTGTAACGAATGGCAACTGTTGCAGCTGCGAAAGGATTAGGTTGGAGATTACACTGGATGCACAGAGCTCTACCTTTGGCTATGGTCCATCCGGACGCTGGTATCATGCTGGATTATATTGTTAGTCCTATTGGGCAGAAGTGCAGAGAATTGACAAACTTTGCCCTGATATACATCATCTGGCATATCGTGTTAGTAATATCAATATCAGGACGAATTGAAGAAGATTACTCCTCCGTAGCTGAGTTTTGCGTGAGGAGGTTGGATATAACTACCCTCCGTCGTGACCTCAGCAAACTTTGAGAACATGTTCGTCCTGGGTATCCGTACGTGATCAAATCTGGCGAAGCCTTGATCTTGTGAAGCCATGCCTGTAGCGAATACATCAGATAATGCATTATAAATGGGTTGAGATTTCACGTACCTCCTGAAGCTTTCGGACCAATATCGCCCACAGTGATTCCTTGGAGAGGTTTATGATCCTCTGCAAAAGTATTCAGTGTCGCTATAAATTGGGTAATACTGACCAGGCATACCTAATGACCGCAGTTGCACGAAGAAGAGGTGAGGGCCCATATCCTTCCCATCCGGCAAGATCAACTTTGCTTGGACAGCACCATGAGTTGCGGACTTTCCCAGAGCACCGACCCACCACTTAGTGCTCGTAAGACTGGGAGAGTTTATTTCGAACTCTTGGGTTTCCGGGATATACGTCGAAGTAGTTTCTAGACGAGCTACATTTGTACCGTGACCAAGTTCGGTTTGCAAATAACACCTAAAGCTTCCTAGTGAGTATAGTTCAGGCGAAAATGACTTGAAGGCAACATACCCTTGAATCCCCTTCTCATACACCAAATCCCAATAGTTGTCCATCAATGCGGGAGATCCTTGACCGACGAAGATGGGCTGGAATGCTACACAAATTATGAGTGTCCTGTCTGCGTGAAGGACATACATCTACATACCGCGGTCATGTAGTGTGGTCGACGTCGTTTCCGAAAGAAGTGATGAGGCTGTATTATATTCTTCTTCAGACCAATTATGCATCCGACGTAACTCATCCAGCCTATTTATGATGGCGGCAGCTCTGACGAATTGATCTGTCCGCCCTAGAAAGTCCCTGAGAGAATAAGCTGTAGGAAAGACAAGATAGCTGGCACTCACCTGTGCTGTTTGTCGAATAATGGTTCTTGCACAAGAATCTTTTCCAGGCGTTCATGCAGATCCCACATTTCCTGTCCACCTGAGCGAAGTTAGGGCGTTACAAGAACTAGGATGTCTTAGAAGTACTGTTCACCATATAGATAATTTCTGACAGCCTGGACGCTGATTGAGGTTCGTGAACGTGCTGCCTTCATATCAGCAACTGTCTGTTGGTTGACATCTACTATTGGTCTAGGCGCCATTGTCTTTGTACTGCCAATTCAGAATGGGTTGGGGCCGGAGGATAATTAACCAAGCTTTATTTATACGCGACAGAGGTATGAGAACCGTGATTTTCAGTTTACCGGTGGCAACAGCTACCGAACCGACTCGGGGTTGACTCCGAGGGGTGTCTGACGTGGTTCTAACGTAATTAGACCTATTCCAGACTCGTAGACGAAATTCGAGCGTCTGACACAAACGGATGCAAATTAGACGATGCAGACTTAAGCTTGCAATTGAGCTTTCACTTTGTTCTCCACCGCGTTAACACTTATAACTCAACGATATCCACCCTCTGGCAAGACAAAATCTTCACAACCTGACCCTCAGTTCCTTTCAGGTCCCTTCGACCAGAACCGCCATGCAACCTCGTAACAGCCTGTCACGTCGTCTACCCGTCCCAGCTGCTTTCAGTCGTGGACCTCTTTGACACATGACATGGTCCCAACTTCTGCGATGGGTTGATGACCAACCGATCTGCGTGCGTCATTGTTGAATGGCACCTGTTCAATTTGAAGCTTGCGGCTATCAAGGTTACAAATTGGACTGTCGTTTTCTCCATGGGTGTATAGTATGCTCTTTTGATCAAAATTTCTCATTTATAGTCGCATCAACTGTGTACTTTCCATTACTTGTGTTTCTTCCTTCCATTTATGCATCTGTTAAACCCAGAAAGCAGAAGCAGGTCCTGGACGACAAGGTTACATCCATATGATGTCTGCTTAATCCAACTCTCCAGCTCTTTCCCCTGGATTCACTACTGCATCACTGGGGTGGTGATGAGAGCCGAGCATTGAGCGCTGGAAGGAGGGCCAAGGAGGGAAGGGATTAATCACCTGGAATGGCGCGTGTTCCTCTCCACCTCTTCGATCATCACAGTTGCAATCTACTGGAACGGTGTCTCTTCTCCCGCTCTCACGCCTTTTGTTTACTCCTCTCCATACGTCTCTCTTCCATACCCAGAATGGCGTAAGAAAACAGTCGAGACCGCGCGCAAGGCTGGCGGGTATGTCGGAAAACACCTCGCACTCCTATGGTCCGAAAATACCCGCCAAGAATCCTCATTGCATGACATCCGCGATTCGTTTTCTCGCAAGGAACGAGTACTGAATCTTCCAGTAGTTATTTTGCGCCATGCTCGGACTCGGAATCAAGCGAAATCGACGGAGAAAGCGAGATGGAGTGCAAGGGTTGGATGAGGGATCTAGAGAGGCAAGGAAGCGTGAAGCAGCATCATATTCATCATCAGAAAACCATCCATTCTCCCAGTGACTTTGAGCGCCAACCGCCAACCGCTGAGCCCATCACCCCTACCCCACTCCACCACTTTCAGATGCATATTTTCAGGGCTCCCAAGGGGTACTCACCCCCCGCCTACCCCACGATCAACAATGTCATCCAATGCGGGGGACCCTTTTCCCCGCACTTTCTTGAATAACGTGTGCCTGGGAGGGTCAAGGATACGACGGTTAGCAGCGTGAGCGTGGTCACCGCCTCGCACACGTCTCCGCGGAGACGGTCTTCGACGCTCACTCTAGGAAGCTTATCCAGGCTAATGAAAGACATGGAAAGGGGAGACGCCATTTGTCCATCGACTGCTATCAATGGCTCACGTACAGGGGCACCACCACCACCATCATCATCATCAAGAGACACCCATATCCGATACGCACATTCAGGATCCAACCTCCGTTCAGCTCTGACATAGAACCTTCATCGTGCACAAGACGCGGAAGGTTCGAGTACTGGAAAGAAAAAGGTTGGTATACAACAACGGGTTGCCAGGATTGCATATTACCAGCGTTTCCTGGTGTTCTTCTGCCAGGGACGTGGAACAAGTCAAATCTGAAGTTTGCTGGCAATGCAAATGTCGTCTGTTTGAAGAGGTATCCCAGGTGGGCAGGTTCTGCACAGAACACTAGTACATAAAAGCAGGCTATCCTCCTACCGTCCCCTTCAACTTGATCTTTGGGATCCCATATCACACCTCACAAACAATGCGTTTCTCCTTCATACTTGCCGTGTTACTGCTTTCACCTTGACAGTGTCTATGCCTGTCGTTGATGAAATGTGCGGCAACTGCGAAGGCACACCTGCCTGCTGCCTGTAGATTTCAAATCCCAAGCAGTAGAATATGACCCTACTACACATGTGAGCAGGAGTCATTTTCATCCAACCCCATGACTCACCGGCGTAGTAGATAACAACCATGTCTGTGTGTTAAACGAGTCTTGGCATTCCTACGAGCCTTGAACTAATGGCGTCCATCAATAGCAGCTACTAAATTCATCTCATATTCGTTGAAGGGCGCGTCTAAAACGGCCGGCGGGAACGGTGGACTGACAGTGAGGGCATGCCTCATCAGGGCATTCGCGACTTCAGAAATCGGAAGGGACACTGAGGTCCCATAGGTTAGAAAGTACTGTCCTACATAAGTGTCATCCTCAATGGAAAGAACTGAATTTTTCTCAAAAATCGTGTCTGAGACTGTGCCAGTGGGTGCACAGTGAATGGCACAACTTTATAATATCAATTTATGTAAAACATTCGCTTCCGCATTGTTTCCGGCATCCGCCGTGATTTATGTTGGCGCTAGTAATTATTCTCGCTTGTCTCGACCTTTATGTAAAGGCTCCGAAAATGCTATAAGCTGTAGTGACATTTTTCGGGAGCACTTTGGTCTTCAACGTTCAACTCTTTCCAACGGGGTGGAATCGCCATTTAGAGGAACTGGTACTCCTTCACACTTACTAAATGATCTTCGGGTAGCTGATGAATTTTTATGGCTTCAGACATTTCGTTGAAATGCATCTTCTCCTCGTCCATTCGTTAATATTTTCCTTCGGCCTTGCTAGGGCAGCTATTACTGCCTATGGTCCACACGTCCAGTCACCACTTGGGACCACGACGGCTGCCTCTGCCTCATACACGGGTGCTGCTTCATACGATCAAACAATATTAACTGCACCCGCACCACCTAATCCTCCCCCACCCACTCAGTTCGGTGTAGAGCTGCAGATTGGGGGTAATCTCTCGGGACTTTCAATTCAACAAGAAGGTTCATTTTTTGGCTTCAGTATAGAGTTTAGTGTTACGACGCAAGTCCGTGAGTACTTCCTTCACTTGCATTTGTATCCGTTGAACATGTCTTGTAGTCGGGCTGAACAGGTAACAAATTCGGTTACTAATATGGACTCTGATATTTACCCCGATCGGCAGTTCTTTCCTGCAAGTGCCGTTTCTCAACCTTATGGCCAACCTGCGAGAACGCGGGGGCAGCATTAAGGTTCGTGTCGGTGGTAATACTCAAGAAACCGCTACCCTAGTGGCCAGTACCCCGGACGGTGCTGCTCTCGAGAAGGACTACGGGGGGTCATCTAACCCTGTTTGTGTATTTTATTTATTCAATTATTCCGAGACTGAACACCTCCAAGACAGCAACGCCGCCCCTTGTCTTCACAAACGAGATCATCAAAATGATGGCCGAGATATCTGCACTCACTGATGTCTATTGGTACATGGGTATGCGATGCGTGATAATTAATACTCCTGCTGTCACTGACCTTCTTGCACAGGTGTGCCGTTCAATGACACTCAAAATTGGCGTTTGCAGATCGCTGAAGTTGGAGAGGCGATGCTTGGAAGTTATCTAATTGGTCTACAGGTTTGGAAACTTGACGTATAATACGCCGGTCTCTGATTACTTGTTTTTGCTTTAGGCCGGCAATGAGCCTGATCTTTATTCACGACACGGTCACCGACCGAATGTAGGGTTTTCTGGCCGCATTCTGCATCACATTGTTAACCCTCTTGCAGTCTTATAGCCCTCAGGATTACCACAATGAATTCGGTCTTCTTATCGGCGCAATGAACGCAGACTCTAATATTCCCAATAAAAATCTGCTCATTGGCCCCAATCTGGCTGGTGTGTGGAGCCTACCGGATATCTGGCAAACCGGGTTCGCCACAGACTTCAACCAAAACCTTGCTGCATTGGGTGTTGAAAGGTGAACGATAGATTGTTTATTATTATCGTCGTCCGGCTCACAACTCTGAAGGTACCCCACTGATAATTGTTACGCTCAGTTTGGCATAGGAACTGAGCGCACTGGTCAAGAGATGTTCCCGTCCTTCTTGACACACCAAGCCGGAATTGATATCGTTAACGAGTTCCCCGGTGCTGCCGCATATGCGCAATCCGTTGGAAAGCCTTTCATAATGTCAGAAACCAATACGGCGTCTTGCGGAGGTTTCCCCGGGTTAAGCGACAGCTTCGGGGCTGCTCTGTGGGGAATTGACTATGCTCTCCAGCTAGCATACAGCAATTTCTCAACTGTTCTTTTCCATGTTGGTGGGCAGAGCGTATATTATAATGTACGTTCAACTCGAGTCCAATCGGCATCCAACCTCTGACCATTGTCCTCTACAGCCCTTTACACGTTCGTATTAATCGTCTTACCTGGATGAAGATTGTTCTAACTTTGTCTCTTAGCGCCTGTGAGAAACCAGTCGACTTTCCATCAGTGGACCATCGGTATGAGCTACCTTGCATCAGTTCTCTATTGCATGCCAATGATGCTCCCATCGCAGGTCCGATCTATTACTCGGCTCTAGTAGTCGCAGAAGCGCTGGGCTCCTCCAATATCGCGCAGGTCCTGGATCTGCAGGCAAATGGTGGAAATGACTATACTCCGGGTTACGCAATTTACGAAAATGGCCAGCCAGTCCGTGTCGCGCTGACGAACTTCATCACGGATCCGTCGGGAAATAGCAACTACACTGCGAGTATTTCGATCGGGGGAACAGTGCCTGCTCAAGTGCAAGTCAAGTGAGTGATCCCGTATTGTCATGAATTTATTGTCTCCTAACGCTCACCCAGGTACCTGTTGGCTGACTCCGTCTCTCAAACATACAACTTTACGTGGGCTGGACAGGTGTGCACAACATCAAGTTTCCGCATTGACTACCTAGACTGATTATTTCCCAGACCTTTGGCGGTCCATTCACATCAGATGGACGACTTGTTGGCACACTCGACATACAGACAATTCCCTGTGACCAGGTCAATAACGTGTGTCAAGTCGAAGTACCTGCTCCTGGTTTCGCCCTCGTATTCCTCACCGATAATGCGCTGGCCGAGTCCGACCAGAGCTCAACAATGACCTTCTCAACCTCCACATACACGAATCTCCATGGACCAACTATGACCATTGACCCCTCTGTTCTGGCTACCTCGAACGGTGAGAAAGGATTAGCCGACGCCCTAGCGGGTACGAGCCAAGGTCGACAGATGAGCAACGCTCTGGGACTTGCGCAAGCGTTGCCTAGCTTGGTCGCTGTCATAGCTGGTGCTCTCATGGTCGGGCGTCTGGCCCTCGTGCGATGAATGTTTTGTATTTTTCATTCAGGGTTTAATGTGTCGGGAGCTTTTCTTCGTCCATTTACTTGCACTTGCATCGGACTTGATTTACATGAACATAAATACCGGAATTCAGAATCGATCATTGTCACTGCTGTGTGTAGCATAACATCCTTTCTTTGTCGTATTCTTTGGATCACTTGGAACTCGTTGGGCCTGCGTGCATCATACCTTACACTAACTCTACTTACCGTCTCTTTGTCCATCGCTTACTACTGCAACCCCAAATCTGTTATGGTGGCGTTCAAGTAACTTGACGCCCGCGTGATCCTTCTATTATCGCGGGCACTTTTTTTATGTTTTCTGGCGAGCCATTGATCATCGGGGTTAAACGATAAGCGTTAATTGTTATATATTAGCCTTTCAATAAGCAGAGCAGTATCACCCTCGTCTTGCAATGATTACATATAACTACCTTAAGCTGCTTTCTCGGTACTCGCCACGAGTCTGACCAGGTCATTCACCTCACTGTTATGATTTCAACAAATCATACTGGCGTTCAACGTTCACTTCTTCTCCTCAAATATATGCACCGTATATCAATCAAATCACTCATTATTGCAGAGATACAGACGCCTCATAGCCACTAAGGATGTCAGCTCTGTTATTCAGTCCCCTCCTGTCTCAGCGAAGCGGGGTCTTGATCAAGTCACCAGGTGGCACCAACTCGTGCATAATGGTGGGCATCGACCAATCTACGCAGCTTCGACAAGGTCTTTACGACGGAGATCTTGTAGAATGTGGGCGAGGAGCTGGCAATCGTAGCATTGCCAGGAATGACCGCCATCCCAATAGGCTCTACGCCGTTCGTCTGCAGGTGTGTGTCATTGTATCGTACCAGCGTACATCTTCACTCCCGGAAAATCAACTATTGGTTACTTGCGCTCACTTATGGTGATCAAATCTCAATTTCGTCTAGCCTCGTCACCTCAGCCTGAGTCTGAGCGAAACGAAATGCGATTGCGGTCAGGATATTCGGTATCGATTACTTGCAGCGTGAAGTTCATGAACAGCCGTCTCTTGGACTGGGCTCAGCCAGGCTTGGGTTGCAATCGAACATTGAACAGGTGGCGTTCACAGGTGGGAGTCTAATGGTGTTTTCTGCGTACCTGTGGGGGTCGAGACTCAGAAGCGTGATTCTACCTAAACCAACTGCGGATGCATGGGTGGGTTGTGTGTATATTTCCCCTCCTTCCCCATGATCATGGGGAACTTACTACCTATGAGTCCTGACAGATCCATTTGAGAAGTAGAGGTAGCTTCCAAGATCCCAGAGTAGTAAGCGTTGTTTGCGATTCCAAATAATGCATATACTGACAAATAACCCGGGCATTCGTTCAGAAGTGCCCCAACCAGATCTTGGGACAATCAGTGGCGAATCTGTGGCACCAAACGTTCTTCTGGGACGATTCATGTCCTGCTACTAGTGAGTCACTACCCAAAGAAAAAAACCTTCGAGTTTTATCTACTCCAGGCTCATCTGTTCTTCAGATACTAATCACGACCTTTAAGTGGGTAGCGAGACCGGAGGAGGTGAATAATATTGAAAGATCGATCACAAAAGAGTACTGATTTGTCCACGTAGCAAGGCATTTCTATCGGAATATTCCATGCTAGGCAATGATTCATTGAAAGATAGCTGACTTACCACCATGCCGCCCTTTCCACCGTTTCCCGTATAATAACCACTTCACTGAGTTGTGGTGTCGTCTTCTTTATATTCACCTGCTGGAGTAACCTCATCCGATTCAGGCTGACTGTCATTATTGCCCACTGTTATGTTCTCGCCTCTGGCGCCCTTCTTTATTGGCACCCTTCCTACGTAGGCAATGTGGATTGAACGAGCGGCCAGGATGAAGAACATAACACCTATCACGCGCTGGTACACGCCGAACGCGGGTTCTTTCTGGAAGCAATGACTAAAGCCGTTCAAAGTGCCAATTGCGCCCATGGTGGCTGGAATCACAAGAACATCAGCAGCCACTCTTTCGGTTTAGCATGAACAACTCACCATGACTATTAGTCGCATACGTAACTGGTCAGTCTGACAAGCGTTAAAGTAACCAATACAGGATGATGCGTACTATGTTCTCCCCGCCCTGCCTAGTTTTCCATTGCTTGGATTCAAGAAATTCCACGGGTGTACCTTCGCTTTCGAACACCACTCGGAAATACTGCTTCCAGCCTGCTTCGGTGCCACCAGTCGAAGACAGCACCAATAGCATCCGACAAGAAACGCGCATGTGAGAAAGACGGTCCTCACTCCGAGCGTATAGACAGCAACATAGCGGGCATATGGTCCCAGTACTGGAATGGTTGAGCCAAGATAGGTGAAAATGACTGCAATGCTGGCTCGCAATTTCTAGATCATCGTAGTCAAGAAGAAATTAACAATTTACCAGATACTATTGATGATATTAGAACTGTCAAGGAGCAGTGGTCAGTTTCGCACCACAAATTTCCTTTCTATGATCTGACTGCTTACAGGACAAAGATACCAGCGCCGATGGATGTTAACACTTTCTTGACAGCCAGCTTCTCAGTCAACGGTGGAGGGGGCTCGGTCGAGTTTGACATGATACCGTTCGATTGCACTGGTGAAGGTGAAAAATGGTGGTGAGATCGGGACTGAGTAATACACTTATATCCCACACAGGAGATTCAGCCGCCAGGCGTTGGATAGCTTCCGCTGATGCTGATGTGAATGCTATTCTGGTCATCAACGCTACAGATCTCACGATGTCACATGTTCGTGTACAACGCTGAATTCGTGAACAAGATACTATTCCAGTGGTTGCAGTGATAGGCAGTGCCCCATCTCGTGTGATATAAACAAAAGTCTGTATCTTCACCTTGCTGCACTTCACACCCAAGATGCAAGTCGTAAATCCAATTGCCGCCACCGTACTTCACCTGTATGTCCACTATATTCAATGGGGTAACTCTAAGGCGGGCTAAATTTTGATGTTTGTAGCCTCCGCACCGCAGCAATGCTTTGGTGGGTGTCTTCCATGGAGAACTGCAAATATTTCTTGCGTATAGCTTCTGACTCTGCAAACTTGATGTAGCATGGGGGTTATTTTCCTGCATCTCGCTCGTAGTGAGCCCAAGATTAAGTACTATGCATTCTATGCTGGAGCACACGCAATCGTGATGGGGGCTCTGAGGCTGCTCGCCTCAAGAAGCATTTATCGCAATGCTCTCGCGAAGAAGAATGAGGCAGCGAAACCCCAGTCGAGCGCAGAAACTGCGCACGAAACCACTGGGACGAAGGGCGTTTGGGAAGATGAGAAGCCTCGAGGAGTTTCCGAGAATGCTGATTTGTTGGTCTGATTGATACACTGAACCTGTGCGGGTACCAAGCAGGTACTCCATATGTTGTAATGAAAGACTCTATTTTCCTAGAAGATATCCTGCCACTTGTCGCTCCGAAGTTCTTTTGCATTGCACAATCCAAAGGAACGCGTCATAGACTCATACAACTTCTGAGATAATTTCCTTTTTCAACTTTCAGATGATCTTCCCTGGAATCTAGCTAGATGTCCACAGGCATCACCCTAGGAGACCACCGTCTTCTTTGGACTAGTTGTCAAAATGCGGTCAATATGACTTTGTATCTTCCACGGGTGAACCATATCACAAAGTCCTAGAACTCTACTGCTTGCACGTTTGCCTCCGAGTTTGGGCGAGTGGGAGTACATCGACGAATTTCTGTCCTACCAGAATGAACTCTCGTCTGACAAAAAACGTTTAATTTCATAATCCTTGTGTCGTACTGAACATAATATTACCAGGAACTTCATTTGGCCCTCGAGGCTCAACATGCTCACGCGTTAGAGAGTACAAGGCGGGAGACGCCAAAACCCATGGCTCCTCCCTCTCCTACACCAATACCTCAACTCCGCTCTATATCCCTAGCCTCTTCCTCCTCTTCTCTATCCACCACGTCTACCCGCACTGCCGTCCCAGCATTCCCCCGTCCAAAACTTGCTCGCCAATAATCCGCGTCCTCCACATCAGCAATTTCAGACTCCACCGTAACCAGATCCCCTCGCCACCGTTACAACCAAAGCATGCCCCGAAGAAGTTCAAGTGCCAGTGGTGTTCACATCTCCCGCATTTCGCCAGTCGACCAGTCTCGCGACTGCACAACTCCCAACCTCTCCAGCACTCTTCCGATCTTATTTCAACCACTATCCACCGCAAACAGAATAGCCACTCTAACAGGTTTGTTCTTCCTAATTCCTCTTGTGTCTTTTATCCTCCGGAGGCAGTGGTGCTTGGAGACACCTGCGAACTTGGTACGGAGGAGATTAGCGGAAGCCCGTGGCGATTCGAATCATTCGATTGCGAGACGGTTATAGAATGAGTTGGCGAGAGCGGTTTTGCATACTGTTAGGATGGGCGGCGGTGGGGAACTTGTATAACTTATGGTGCGCTTGCTTAGTACCAGTCTTCCTAGTCAGAGCAATCAGAAGGATATTGGTGTGTCAGGCTATAGGCCATGTAATTATACATAGTGATCTTTCAAGTGATTCGAACTTTATTACCGGCTGGCGTTCTGTGCAGTTGTGGAAGGGCTGAAGGCTGAATGTGCACATTTGGAGCAGACATCTTATCGAGCTAGTGAATGTATGAGGCAACGAATACACCACTCCACCTGTTTAGAGAGGTCAATTTGAACAAAACCCTTGCACTGATCCGAAATAAATCAGTGGCATCGACGCAAAGTGCGAAGACAATACTGAATTGTGCTGCAGCATGTCATAGGCTATGAAGCTGGAGCACTGAGCTGCAATGTTTCTCGTGCAGCTTCCCTCTGGCGGCAGCCTGCAGCGTCCACATCCACTTCAAATCGCGCTCGATCTTTTCTTTCCTCGAGCGTTGCCTTCGCTTGTCCAAATGACTCCAATCTTCCCCAACACCTACGTCCCCTGCCATGAGCCGAGGCAATCCTAGTAATTCCGACTTCCGGAGAGTAGAAGCGGGCAAGGGGTTAGGTGGAGGAGGTGGCGTCGTCATTTTCTACAGCCAGGTGTTTTGGGATACAACGAGTAATCCAGCGTGTGCCTTCCGCGCAGCTTTGGTCACCGTCTGAAATCGGTGGTTAATTTCCGCTTGCGAGAGTGTTCGTTTGATGCAAAACTTTTCGAATTTACTAGGTCCGGGAGTACCACTCTTTTCAAATACCTGCGCTATGAGACTGAGTGCGTCAACCGAGACCTATGTCAACGTCAACTTACTGTAGAGACCGATGGGATCCTCTGCATGGGGCGGTCGAGTAGAAGGTTGCCTTGTTATTCTACGCACGATAGTTGGATGCTCTTTCTGTGGCACATTGTGCTCTGGCGACTCATCTGAGGCAAGTTAAATCGCTGTCTGTTTCAAAGCCAAATTGTAAATGTCCTTGGTCGAGAATGGCGTTGTTGATGAAACAAGTGTACTTATTGTGCACGAGCTCACGCACCGAAGGCGAGCAATGGCATGGCCGCAGATTTTTTTCAAAATGAGGGAATGTCGGCTTTGATACAACTTTGACTCGGATATGGAAAGAGTCAGTAATCGGCTACGTCGAACACTCAGTGGCTCATTGACATGAAATATTAAGTTCACTAAAAAGTCGAAAACAAAAGACGACGAAACGGCTCGAAAACGCTACAGCGAATGTGCCTAGTAACTAGAGTAGTACATATTAACTAGTGCACCTCTGGAGTACGTCATTCAGTCGGCTCAGGCTCAGTGCTAGGTATAGAAATTGACAAGGAATCAAAGAATCAAACGGTACACTCGATGTTGTGGAAATAAAATCATCGTTACGTGGAACTAGAAGTATTAATGTCAGCAACTGCGAGGATGGATTGTAAAGACTAAGAACTCACGCATGTCGGCAACGCGACCAGTGTGTCCCATGTGCCATGCGGCTCAAATCAAGCTCGGGATATCCTCTGGGTATCACCAATGAAGTCCAAGGAGTATAGAATGCATGTCGGGAAGCCGGAGGTACCCAGAAAAGGAGCCGATGATTGGGTCCCATAATCCATCCATCAGCCTGCAGCAAGAAAGGAGTTGAATGAGAATTATGATGAGAAAGTCAGCGGGGTTGGGCAGGGCGTGTTGGAGGCTGGACGAAAAGGAAATGAAGTGATCATTACAAGTGTTGGTTGGCATGGTACAGCGTTCTTGAGTGGGAGGTGCGGAGCTTTGATGTAGCGAAAATGGGGAGGAATCTGGTTCTCTGGACATAGGGGATGGCTGTACTTTCCCTGCATCCCACAGCCGCACAGTGTTATCGTCCGAACCAGACGCGATGCGAGTACCATCCGGTGAGAACGAGACTGACGAAACATAACTAGTGTGCCCCTTCAAGGGCTCACCCAATGGCTGACCCGTCCCTGCATCCCACAGCCGCACAGTGCTATCCAAAGAACCAGACGCGATACGAGTACCATCCGGTGAGAACGAGACTGACCAAACCTCTCCAGTGTGCCCCTTCAAGGGCTCACCCCATGGCTGTCCCGTCCCTGCATCCCACAGCCGCACAGTGTTATCGTCCGAACCAGACACGATGCGAGTACCATCCGGTGAGAATGAGACTGACAAAACCTCTCTAGTGTGCCCCTTCAAGGGCTCACCCAATGGCTGACCCGTCCCTGCATCCCACAGCCGCACAGTGTTATCCTGCGAACCAGACGCGATGCGAGTACCATTCGGAGAGAACGAGACTGACCAAACCGAATTAGTGTGCCCCTTCAAGGGCTCACCCAATGGCTGTCCCGTCCCTGCATCCCACAACCGCACAGTGTTATCCTGCGAACCAGACGCGATGCGAGTACCATCCGGTGAGAACGAGACTGACAAAACCTCTCTAGTGTGCCCCTTCAAGGGCTCACCCAATGGCTGACCCGTCCCTGCATCCCACAGCCGCACAGTGTTATCCTGCGAACCAGACGCGATGCGAGTACCATCCGGTGAGAACGAGACTGACCGAACCTCTCTAGTGTGCTCCTTCAAGGGCTCACCCAATGGTTGTCCCGTCCATTCATCCCACAGCCGCACAGTGTTATCCTGCGAACCAGACGCGATGCGAGTACCATCCGGTGAGAACGAGACTGACCAAACCTCTCTAGTGTGCCCCTTCAAGGGCTCACCCCATGGCTGTCCCGTCCCTGTATCCCACAGCCGCACAGTGTTATCCTTCGAACCAGACGCGATGCGAGTACCATCCGGTGAGAACGAGACTGACCGAACCTCTCTAGTGTGCCCCTTCAAGGGCTCACCCAATGGCTGTCCCGTCCCTGCATCCCACAGTCGCACAGTGTTATCCCAAGAACCAGACGCGATGCGAGTACCATCCGGTGAGAACGAGACTGACAAAACCGAACCAGTGTGCCCCTTCAAGGGCTCACCCAATGGCTGTCCCGTCCATGCATCCCACAGCCGTACAGTGTTATCCCAAGAACCAGACGCGATGCGAGTACCATCTGGTGAGAACCCAACTGATTGAACCCAACTAGAGTGGCCACTGATTATGGTCTGAACAACCGCCCAGTTCAAATCACGGCCTAATGCTAGACGAAGATTACTCGGAAACCTTGCCGTGAATTTGGTAGCCATGGTGGAGTTGACGGGCGAGAATGGGAGCGCTGATAAATACAGATGCGGCGTGCTGTGCAAGATCATGCCGCAAAACACTTGGATGAATCTTTGTACATCCATCGTCGTGGACCATAAATCTTCGTACCCAGAATGGCCCTGTTTTTATTTATGAGCTGTTCAACCGACACTGCCTCGCAGGCATGTGCTCACCTTCAGCCACTTGGCAACGAGTGGAAGCACAGTTGATTACACCCCTGATTGCATCGAGAAGTCCGAGTGCTTCGATCCAGAAGAGCAGTCGCTCGTCGTCGAAGAATGATCTCATCGTCTTGGCGAGCTCATCGTCGAAGTCCGTTGTTTGAACATGCGTGGCCCAAAAACGACAGGAATAAGAAAGATGTGGGGGAATGGATGTTTTGACTCGTTCAGGCAGTCCGGTATCTTCGCGATTAGGGAGGTACGATGACTTTAAATCGCATATATTGAAGCGAAGGTCATGTTCCATCACTCGAAGTGATGCCAACGCTAAGTCGTGGTGTTGCGCCTTCGTCACCTCGACGAAAAAGTCTCCACTGGATGATTTGTCTGTGAGGAACTCTTGAAAGGATGCGTGAAGGGGTTTGACGGGGATATGCGAGTCCGTTGTGCCACTGAGGAGGGATCCCATATGTTGTACGATGTTCATTTTGTAATGTTTGCTGTGATTTGGAAAATAGACCCGCATTGCGTTGAGGGAATTGAAAGGGAGGGGTTCAGCCGTGCTGAGTATTTGTCCCATCACGGAACGAAACCCCGCTAGTGCTTTCTGGTACTCAGCATCACTATACCGGTCTCTTGGCCAGATATCTGCCAAAATAAGTCGATACATGTCATACAACTTGTCTTTCCATTCCCCAGGATCACGGTTCACGACAGTTTCAAAGCGAGACCTCGGGTCTACGCCAGGAAGGTCTTCCTTGATGTATTCGCATGCAAGACGTGCCCACTCGAAAAGTCCATCGGCTTTCGTAGCGAGGTTTCCAAACTCTTTGTCCTCAAAAAGCGACAGCCCTTCTAGTTTGTCACATACAAAAGTGCAGATGTCGCGCTTCGCCACCGCTGTTGGAATCTCGTCCATGGATAACTGTAGAATGTGTTGAGCACCGTGAAATGCACCTTCGATGTCGTGAAGTGGACGAGAGGTAACGAGAATCCGAAAGTTGGATGGGAGTTCTGTGATTTGGGGAAGACCTTTGCTCTGAAGTTTGCCGGCAAGTATGCAGAGAAGGTCCCGCCGCGTCTCTACTCCGCCGCTCTCGTCTAGCGCTTCGATCACGATCAAGACAGGTCCCACACTTGACCTAGAGGATTTCTTCAGTGGTTCCATGAGAAGCTTCTCCCACTGCTGGTAAATATCCTTCGAGTTCTTGAGTGAGGTGGAATCTTTGACCGCATTCGCCAATGCTCGTCTCATCTCCGGATCATGATCAGCTAGGTCACGAGCGATGGTGGAGAAAACTGTTTCATGGCGTTTCTCGGTCTTGTCGAAGCAGAAACACGAACCGAGCACCCCCATATCGCTGAACCACTTGGCAATCGTGTGAGCGATGGCTGATTTGCTCGTGCCTGCAGGGCCAGATAGCCACAGCACACGCTTAGCAGCATCCTCACTGCAGTTGATCCAATCCGTAATCTGGGAAAGAATCTCCGTGCGCGTCCCTGGTAGGCACTGTTTCATGGTATTTAGTCCTGCGCCCTTTGCATAAGCGATATCACCGAGATCCAGGGTATCGCCTGAAACGGTGTGAATGAATGTAAAGACAGAAGCGTGTCAGAATCCTTACCCGTACGTTGGACGAAGACGGCCACGTCCCGATCAGTTTGGTCCCGGAATTGTTGCATAAGGTCGTCCAAAGTGTCGCTGTATTGTTTGATGATGTTGTCGGTTTCTGAGAGAACATTTTTGCCAACTCTCTTCCCTGCGATAATAGTATAAGATTCACACTCGAAGTACGATAGCTTGGTGACTCACAAAAGCTCTTTGTCTCCGAGTAGTCCCTGATGAAACGGGCACACTCAAGAGTCTGCTGAATGATCTTTCCAACGATACCGCGCATAGATTCAATTTTGACAAGGCTGTCATTTTGAGTCATAAAGTGGTAAACTTCAGCTAATTTATTGAGAAGAGTACAGATCGATTTGTCGCGCTCTGCTTGTGCGATTATAATCTACATGGAATCATGACTGCTGAGTGAGACTGGACTCCGGGAGAAACCGGACGTACTTTAGATGCAGCAGACAGCACACCCAGCGCCATCTTTGCGTACGGATGTACCTATACAACTTGATCAGTTCGCTTCCAATCAAGAAGAATGGCCCATACATCCGCGATCTTCTCTAGGACAGCATCAACAATCTTCAGGGGTCGAATATACGTTGTCTCAAAATCATCCACGGCAGCGAGACCCGCTGGGGCCTTGTTGGCGTCGGATGCCATAGAAGTCGCATGTCCTCCGAGTGGTCTCATGCTTTCCGTACCACGAGAGGCACCCTGAAGTTCAGCATCAACTAATTGTGGATTAGGTCCTTCCTTCTCGCCAGGAGGGGTAGGCTGAACCTGTGGGACCGCCGAAATTAGAGAAGAAAGTCAAAGTATTTGACGAAAATACCCGTAAAGCAGGCTCTCCGGACAGCCCTTGGTTCATAGAGTCGCTGGGAATCTCAGATGTTGTGGGATGCTTGTTGTCGTCGGAAGGATTAAGATGCAGCGTGTCCTGGGCGCCTCTAAGAAAACCGAAGGACTAGGACAGCAAGTTCAAGCACTTACCTCGACTTTCTGACTCGATGAAGCCCCTTCGGTTTCAACGTTTTGGACCGCAGTGGTGCTGTTGCTTGTGCGCTTGAAGCGTTTCTGCACAATCTTAGCCGTATTCAGGACAGTCAGCATTCACGTCCACGCACAGGAAGTTTTTTGATTAACGCATTCTTGAATTTCCGCAGGGACTGACGGATTCCTCTACGAGGTTGGTTCTAGATGAAAAATGGATAAGGGCAGCGATGGATTTCAGAGACGACATACCGAGCTTTCGGTAGCATTTGCCCGGCTGGATCTGGAGGCTCCTCGAGGAGAATCTAGCCTATGGTCTTCACTCATCACGAGTAGTCGTAGGTCAGTGTGAGTGAAACGGTAGGGAACAATGAGAAGAGTGCGAGAAGGGAATGGGTGTCTTATACTTTGGCAGAACCTGGGCCGCATGTTAAAAGCATGGCCAACACGTTGACTTCGATTGCTACTAGAGCCACGCAATTCCAGTTCATGGCGGCAGGTTCAACCTTGTGCGTGCATCACAGTGCAATGAAGAGGACACAAAGTCAAGAGAGCTCGGTCCCCGGAATAGAATTATGCAGGCTGCAGCCCCTTCATGTTAGGTCTGGCGTTGTCAAAGTTTTAGTTGGCTATAGCAAGCCTGCATGCTGATGTGTTCCGACTGTACTTCAAGCACACAATGAGACCAGTGCATGGGATCAAATAGTAATGGTGCTGGTAGACACTGCAAGCAATGAAATCATGAGCTCATAGTTCTGTCGACCGAGTGATGTAAATTAGTAATGATTCAAACATGACGCGTGGGAAGGAACGTGGAAATCATGCACGCGCGTCATCCTCCGTTAGGGTTCTCGTCGTCTTCCCGTCTTCCTTGCAATAACGAATATTCAATATTCAATGCTAGGCAATAATTCATTGGGAGACAGCTAACTTACCACTTCCCGTAGGATAATCACTTGATTGAGTTGTGGTGTCGTCGTTTTTATATTCACCTGCTGGAGTAACCTCATCCGATTCAGGCTGACTGTCATTATTGCCCACTGTTATATTCTCGCCTCTGGCGCCCTTCTTTATTGGCACCCTTCCTACGTAGGCAATTCGGATGAAACAGGCACCACTGACGAGGAAAACGACACCCATCACAGGCTGGTACCTGCCGAACTGGGGTACTTTCGGTGGGCGGAAGCAATAATGCAAGCCGTTAAAAGTGTAAAGTACGCCCATGATGGCTGGAATCACAAGAACATCAGCAGCCACTCTTTTGGTTTAGCATGAACAATTCACCATAACTGTTAGTCGCATACGGAACTGGTCAGTCTGACAAGCGTTAAAGTAACCAATACAGGACGATGCGTACTATGTTCTCCCCACCCTGCCTAGTTTTCCGTTGCTTGGATTCAAGAAATTCCATGAGCGTGCTTTCGCTTTCGAACACCACTCGGAAATACTGCTTCCAGCCTGCTTCGATGCCACCAGTCGAAGACAGCACCAATAGCATCCGACAAGAAACGCGCATGTGAGAAAGACGGTCCTCACTCCGAGCGTATAGACAGCAACATAGCGGGCATATGGCCCCAGTACTGGAATAGTTGAGCCAAGATAGGTGAAAATGACTGCAATGCTGGCTCGCAATTTCTAGATCATCGTAGTCAAGAAGAAATTAACAATTTACCAGATACTATTGATGATATTAGAACTGTCAAGGAGTAGTGGTCAGTTTCGCACCACAAATTTCCTTTCTATGATCTGATTGCTTACAGGACAAAGATACCAGCGCCGATGGATATTAACACTTTCTTGACAGTCAGCTTCTCAGTCAACGGTGGAGGGGGCTCGGTCGAGTTTGACATGATACTGTTCGATTGCACTGGTGGAGGTGAGAAATAGTGATGAGATCGGGACTGAGGAATACACTTATATCCCACACAGGAGATACAGCCGCCAGGTGTTGGATAGCTTCCACTGATGTTGACATGAATGCTATTCTGGTCATCAACGCTACAGATCTCACGACGTCACATGTTCGTGTACAATGCAGAATTCGTGAACAAGATACAGTTCCGGTGATTCCAGTGCCTCGTCTCGTCTGATACAAAACAAAAGTCTGTATCTTCACCTTGCTACACTTCACGCCCAAGATGCAAGTCGTAAATCCAATTGCCACCACCATACTTCACCTGTACGTCCACTATGCTCAATGAGCTAACTCTAAGGCGAGCTAAATCTTGATGCATGTAGCCTCCGCACTGCGGCAACGCTTTGGTGGGTATCTTCCATGGAGAACTGCAAATATTTCTTGCGCATAGCTTCTGACTTTGCAAACTCGTTGTAGCATGGGTATTATTTTCCTGTACCTCGCTCATAGCGAGCCCAAGATTAAGTACTATGCATTCTATGCTGGAGCACACGCAATCGTGTTGGGTACTTTTAGGCTGCTTGCCTTAAGAGGCATTTATCGCAATGCGCTTGTGAAGAAGAACGAGGCGACGAAACCCCAGTCGAGCGCAGAGACTGCCCATGAAGCTACTGGGACGGGGGGCATTTTGGAAGATGCGAAGCCTCGAGGAGTTTCCGAGAATGCTGACTTGTTGGTCTGATTGATACACTGAACCTGTGCGGGTACCAAGCAGGTACTCCATATATTGTAATGCAAGACTCTATTTTCCTAGAAGATGTCCTGCCACTTGTTGCTCTGAAGTTCTTTTGCATTGTACAATCAATATCGTCCTTCAATATACTGGTGCGGCTGAACTTCGAATCCAGGTTGCAGCCAGAGATGTTAGAACCCATATACGTGATTAATAGGAATTCCGATCGTCCGACTCCAATGCCACACATGTACAGTGCACCGGCTGAGATGAATGCAATGAGCAAAATTTAGAACACTAGATAAAGGCCAAGCTTCGCCGGCAGTAACCTTGTCCCAGAGTTAGATTTGCAGTAGTCGGAAGATGCTTGAGCACCGCGACGTTTCTTTCCTTTGAGAAGGTTGTCCGATGAAAGGCCACCGCCTGGCGCCAAGCTTACATCATTTTAGTGAACCGGAAAGCTTAGGCAATGCATGTTTAACAGTGGTCGTAACACAATTAACTCGCGGAGGTTGGTTTTACTTGGTCAGATGAGATTGTGAGTGCATTAAGAAATTGAGAGTGATGAACGAGAATGACTTACAGTGAATAAACAGTGAACAAGCTTGGTGGAATCAAGACCTACAGCGTATGAATGGTGTTCAAGTTTTCGACATCGGGTTCTCGTTGAATCATCTTCTCGAATGCCCGTAAGTTGTGGATGATAACCAGAAAACTTTCCGAGGAAAGCTGAAGCCATCGCGGGGCATGAAGTGAATTCCTTTTCACGGACAGATTATCATATAGAAAGGAGGTTTCGGCGCAATGACAGAGCCTAGTTAAGATGGACCTCCGAGGATGTATACACCACGAAAAAGTTGTCAGTAGGTTTCGAACCAACTCCAAGAGAAACAGATTTTGACTCTGTTGTGGACTGGTAACCACTTGGTTAAGACCAATTGAATGGACCTCTGAGGAAACAATCCATCGGTCAATGTCAAGGTGTGTTCCGATAGAAAAAGAGCGTTTGGCAGATTTCGAATCTCCGCCGCGGCAGTCCAAGAGAAACAGATTTTGATTCTGTCGTCGAAACCACCTGGCTATAACTGATAAGACCAACCTACAAGGAAACCATCCATGAGTGAATCTTCGAAGCGTGTTCCGAAAGAAAGAAAAACCTTGTCATCGGCAGGTTTCGAACCTTCCGATGGCACAGTCCTAGACAGATTTAGATTCTGTTCTGTTAACCACTTTGGCCAGGACGAAGTTGAGATGAACCTCGGATGGAACTATCCATGAGCGAATCTTTGAGTCGTGTTCCGATAGAAAAACCAACTGTCGCTCAGCAAGTTTCGAATCTGCACAGTCCAAGAGAAACAGATTTTGATTCTGTTCAAGTTGTAGTAACCACTTTGCGGACGGGATATATTGATGATGACCATTGCTATACTTACTCAGGAGAGCCTGAGGCAGTACAACAAACAAACAGCCAGAAGCAAGTCCAGGTGTCCCGCGTGTTTTAATTTGATGAAGCCTGCCGTACTAGGTGAGCAAGTATTAATTTAAGGAACACTCACAGTATTGAAACTAGCCATTTCTTACATGATTGACCACCAGAGAAGAGTCGCCATTATTGGCGCCGGGTAAGTATCGCTTTTGATGTGATTCTATACCAACTGAATATCCGCTCGCAGTGTTGGCGGGTTGTCTCAAGCTATTGCTCTCAAAACTAAGCTCAGATTTCACGATTTTACAGTGGGTGCATTCATGCAACGAGTGGTACGGTCGCTGAGTATCTCAATAGATATATGAAAAAGGGTCTGAAGTCGGTGGGGCGTGGAGGGTACGTTGTTGTGATGCGCGACACGTTCTCCTGACAATTTTTTGCACAGGCCAACACATATCCTGTATGGTGAACGACTGAAACTGCAGAATATCGCTCACCCCAAAGCGTCTTCTAGGGATGTTCGTCGGATGTCCAAATTCATTGGTACAGCTTATCATCAGACCTTTACCCACTCTGGAACAAATCGCATGGCCTTCAACCGGAGATTCAAGCCTACTGGATTAAGCTCGCGAAGAAATATAATCTATATCCACACATCGCGTTCAACACAAAAGTGTTATCTGCCGAGTGGGATGATGCCAAACAACAGTACGCCATCGTCG
Organism: Suillus subluteus; assembly: GCA_016647755.1. NCBI lineage: Eukaryota > Fungi > Basidiomycota > Agaricomycetes > Boletales > Suillaceae > Suillus > Suillus subluteus. Next base: position 96,580 of record JABBWI010000145.1, on the reverse strand, counting down.
TGGAAGACATCTTTTCAGGCAAGAGAATGTCGAGCGTGGCTCACGTCGTGATATCTGCCGTTGGTGTTTTGCAGGCCCCAAAGATTCCATACGAGGTTCCTGGAGTTCGGAAGTTTCGGGGGACTTCGTTTCACTCCGCACAGTGGCCAGGCTCGATAGATATGCAGAATAAGCGTGTTGCAGTGATTGGAAATGCCGCTTCTGGGTGAGTCGCACAATGACTTCTGCGCAGGTAATCAGTGGTAACATACAACAAGAGCACAGTTCGTGCCATTTATATCTGAAGACCCGTCTGTCGAAGTAGTTAACTTCATCCGCACTCCGACCTGGTTCAACAGTCGAGTGAGAGTCTTTGTACCATGTTCGATGATTCGACAACTAAACAAAACATCTAAGCCACATATTCCGTACTCGGACACCGAGAAATGGATATTTGCCAACATCCCTTTGGCAATGCGACTGCACCGAGCTTGGATCATGTTCTGGGTCGGACTAGCTACGTTGCAGGGTTTTAGCTTGCTAACGTTTGTTGTAGTTCGATTTTCCCTCCATCGTGCGCCCGAGTGGCAAAGCTCTCAAAAAACGGCGTGAGGTGAGCAGGCTGCGAGAGTCTTGGGGCATTCGTTTCAACGTTTTTTGTCAGGCGATGACGAAATACATCCTTGATAATGCACCGACTAGATACCATGATCATATGATACCCAATTATCGTACGTGTTTGATCAAGGAATTTTCTTAGTGCTCACATGTTCCACAGCTCCAGGTTGTAAGCGCACCGGTTCGTCGGCGGTGGTTGAACTTGTGATATGTTCTTTCTCATTTCATTCCATGCAGTCGCAAACAGTGGTTTCCTGGATATTCTCCATCGGCCTAACTTGACACTGAACTTCGATGGGATTGCCAACATAGTGGAGAATGGCATCATCACTAAAACTGGTATGTGTAGGCTCTCAACGGCATCCTCCTCCTCCTCATATTAGTTTAGGTGAAATGTTACCATTTGATGTCATCATATACGCGACCGGATTCATCAGCGTAAGTGCTACTTACACAGATCTAATATTCTACAAGATGCCAACTGCAGACACAGGACCGATACTCAATGCACGTTCGAGGCTTGAATGGAGCTACTATCCAAGGTTACTATGATGCGCATGGTGGCCCTACCGCATACCTCGGGACTGCAGTTCCTAGCATACCAAACTTTTACTTGTTAGTCGGTGAGTTCACAAAGGACATGTTGTCGTCAATTTGTTGCCTGACGTATTAATTACAGGACCAAATACCGGAATAGCGGGATCAGCGTTGTTCATGGAAGAAGTTCAAGTAAGTCCAGTGTACTTTTTGTGTGTTTTTACTCAAGTTTGTCACAAGATTGGATATATCCTTCAACTCATAGAGCCGGTCCTCAGCGGTTCCGCTTCATCATTCACCGTCAAAGCTTCACCCACAGATATATATAACACCAAGGTTCAAGAACGAATCTCCCGCTCGGTGTTCGAGCAATGTCACTCCTGGGCACGCACAAACGGCACAGGCAAGGTATATAATCCGTTCCCTTGGGCTGCGACGCTTTGGTGGTGGTGGCTTCGCAAACCGAATTGGGATCATTATGTGGCAGTTGGCGCCGAGAAATGGGTATGGGCAAGGCGAAAAAAGGCCGTTAAGAATATTCTGAAATGCGCTGCCGTCTTGATGCTATCGTGGTCATATATCAGCGGCTCTGCTCAGCGGATTTTTTACAACATGGTGGTGAGTCCATTATTGTTCTCGATGCCTATCAATTGAACATTCGATATCTTAAGGCAAACAACTACTAGTGATAGATGGACACGGGTGCCGAAGCTTCTGTTGCCGCCCTGCACTGGGTTGCACGTTGACGGGTTGAAACCGAGGATGAGTTGGAATTACAAAGGGGTTTCATACAATGGAAAAGAAAAACCGAACCTGGAACAAGACTATATCAACTTGTCGGACGTTTGGGTGGGTAAAATAATAGACAAATGCGTACCTTCGCAAGTTTCTGCCCTTCAAATACCACTGCCGTTTGAGCCAGGAAAGGAGGTGAGGATTCCAGAAAGAATGGAATTTACAGTTAAGCGTGTCATCCCGTAGATTTGGAACATACGAGAAATGGATAGTCCAGTTTTGACGAGCGTACTTGAGAGCGTCGGAAGATAATCGATGTTTTTGCTGCGCTTTGTGTGTGAAAGTCGTGAAGGCGTTCAGTCAAAGTCTGAGCCGTCCAACGAGATGATGCCACCCTCCCAAGAAGTTGTCACGGGTATCTCGCGCACCAACAGGCGCACCTCGTTGTTCTGAAAGACTTTGCTAATATGCGACTCCGGGCGACTCGTGAGCAGGATGTGTGTCACGGGTAGATCAGGCTCACGAAGAGCCCGTGCAAGGGAAATGATGAGATCGGTAAGTTCAGGTTCTGATGTGCGTTCATCAAGGGCATCGATGACAAACGACAAAGGCGGACACCCGCACAATCTGGATTGGAGTTTCCGGAGAGGCCGAAGAAAGAAAGCTTCCATCTGAGGGGGGTTCTGCAGGGGCGAGAGCTCCAACTTTTTGAAGCTGATTTGCGTTAGTTTGCAGGTAAGTTTCACCTAATTGGCTTTGCAGACTCGCACTCATCATCCATTGGTGTCGTTGATGAAGTCACAGTATCGGCGGTGCTCCTTGCAGAACCTTCGAACAACATGCAAACTGCGAGCCTGTTTAATCATATGCATCTATCTCGCGGACACCGTCAAGCTCACGTATACAGAACTGATCAAGATAAAACGCGATAACACCTACACAAATTTGAGTGATCTGATAGAACATCAAATGAGAACTTCCATCCCGCCCCATTCCAACACCCTAAACAAAGTCATATCACCAGCTCTTGCAGGATCAACTCCAACTACATCCACCCACTAAGCAACGTCTTTCTCTGCTTGCATCTGGGCGTTAGACCAATTTTTTAAATGCTCCCTAGAGATACCTCTGAACAGCATGAATACGCGAGTCACGACGTCAGGCTGAGGAGAAATGCTTAAGGAAGCGGCGCGTTCGTATGCCGCTTGAGGGACGAATCGGAGGGCAATGTATTCGTGCTTAAGGATAGATGGTAGCCAGTAGCTACCACGGCAATTTTAGTGACGTGTTTATGATTTGAAAGTCCGAGGTAGCGCATATACTAGATAGTCCCACGAGTCCGTGTGTCCCAAGAGTCCGCGCATCGACTCTAGCACACGCAATTCTGCATGGAATCCTTATGTATGTTGCATATGTGTTTCCCCCAACATAATGCACAGTTCCATATATATTTTTTGAAGAAATTCGAAGCAGATCTCGTCCCATGGTCAACTTATTGGTGCTGGAGGCTAGTTTCGTGCATATAAGGCTCACTCTGAAGGTCAGATCATCATATAAAATTCTAGAATATTGTATGATGGTTATACACGATGAGAGAATACTAAAACAAATTTCTCCGGGGCTACATGCTGGTCAGGATCATCTGCAATAAAAGAAATATGCTCCAGGCGTGACAATCTATCCAAAGCGTTACATTGAGATTGTGTCAATCAAAACTCCGCAATGCCGAAGTGCGGCACAAAAACATCAATGCCAAATTGTAAGTCTGAGTCCCGACAGTTGCTGCATGGTCAAGTCAAAACAGCTGCGCCAGACACAACAAGAAAAAGTCCAGAAGGCCTGCGAAAAGCTTTGGGAAGATCAGCGAGCTGGTAATACACCACACATCAGGAGAACAGCAGCTTACTATGGTGTTCCCGAGAGTACTCTTCGTGGCCGCTTTCGTGGTCCAGTTGAGCATCCTGCAATCCGTCGCCGACTCGATGACTCGCAATATTCAACAGGCTCATCCTCATCCGCTACTCCTACTCCCCACTATGTTCCTGCGCTATCAATGTCCGATCCCCCCTCGACTGTTTATTCTGGCGTTGCACATACTTTACTTCCTCATGGACACCCGCATCATCCATTCTCTCCCCAGCATAATTTACATCATGCACCTAACAATACACAGTATCATACGATTCCCCATTACTCTTTTCACAATTATCATATACCGGTGCAAACTCATTCAAGTGCACCTCATTATTCACCTTAGATACGATACATGGTCATATAATCAGTTCAATAGCATTGATTGCACATTTCTGCCGCCTCATACAGATTGTTTCGAGTGCCATCGCCTCTAACTAAGTCCCCAACGCACGACTTCACAACACACTGTACAAACGGTGCCGATACTGCGGAGTGCGAATAGGCATTGCGGCAGACGTGTGACTTGATGTGACAAAGTGCGCGAACTCTAGGGAAAATGCACTTTTCTGCGCGGTAACTCTCCGCTGGACTCAACACGTCGAGTTTCGAAAAAAAAAATAGCAGATGTTGTACCTTAGACTTCAGTCTATTGAACTGTCAAAGAATTAAGTTTTTATGTCTGTGCGTTGTGGAGTAATAGACGTTGCGCCAAAAATGCGCGAACTCCCGTGGACATCTAGTATACGCACGTTATGAATGATGTTCTAGCTTCGGTGTGAAGTCCCAAAACCTTGAGTGATTTATCGAGGTAAACAGTTGCTTTGTTCACTGGAATGACAATTGAATCCATATCATCGAGACTGCCGGATATAGGACTGAACGTATCCACCGGTAGCGGTTTGGATGCGGGCGACCGGGGAAATGCCTGCGGATTTGTCCTGCGAAGTGTAATACAAGTTAGGAGTGTGATTTCTGCATCATCAGGGGACTAACTCGGCCTCCCAGAACAAGTACGACACATCTAAACCAGAATTATGTTCGGTCAGACTCCCATCTTGATGGGTGCGGACATTCCATTCTAAACGCTGTCCATGGTCTTCCGTGGTAACAACGGGATAGATGACAGAGGCTCCACTCAGGAATGAGGGAGAGCTTGACAGAAACGTCGATATCGGAGGGCGAGTATAAATAAATGACTGGCTTTCTATGAAGCTGAGGCTGTCGAACTTGAAGAATGATGGAGTGACCATCTTTGATGTTGTACGATCCGATACTCCGGTTTCCATGCATCACTACCCCATCCAATCTCCCATCCTTGGAGTGAAGTGCCATAATGTCAGTGGGACAATGTCCCGATGTTCCTATTAATGTCTGACTAGCATCAGCAATAAGTTTGTCCACCCGCATTTTCCTCGAGATTTCAATAGTCTGAATCTCGCCAGATGGAAAAACAACTTTGATAGTGACTTTGCTGTGTGGTCTCAACTTCAGTATTCCATACACTCGTCGAATATCTGGGGTGCGTACGAGCTGTTTCGTGACCATGTTCCTCGGAATGCTTGGAAAATGTTTGGAGGCGGCGTCAAGCATGAGCTTATGACATCCATAAACCATTAAAGATTTAAATAGTTGTTCCACCCACATTATACAGCCTATGCCGTCTAACCATGACCCGGTTTTGACCATGTTTCAGAGTAAGAAGTTGGAAGTTTTGTTTCTTTTTGGTCTCCTACCAAAGTAGCGTGACAGACATTCAGAGGTGCAAAGTTCGAGGATTTTAAGTCAAGTACAGGTAGAGGGTGACGACGCTGTCTATGAGCTATGGCATGCTGGCACTCGATCCCTTAATAGCTGGCAGAAGAGGCAGCTCGGTGGCAATGGCATCCACCACGTCATGCCATGTTGCTGCGTGTTTTTTGCTGTTGGTCTGTGGCGCATCGCATACGTGCATGGGTAGTATTGGGCAAATCAATTGTCATGCTCGAGTTCGGTCCGTCAGCTGCACCACATTTATCTTTGTGTATGTACCAACCTTGCAATTGCGATGTCACGGTACCCAGCAGGTCTGGCGCAGGTCCTCCGTACATAATCGATATTTGAGACTTTAAATAAGAGCAGCATTTTTTGTCTTTCACAAAATCGATGACCTGCAGCGAGAAAAAGACCTGACGAGCAACGCGCGCGTCCGCATTACCGCTCGGAATCAACCAGCTTTGATTGCGCGCAAGTATACAAGCAGTAGCTTCCATCCACTGCATACTGCCATACGAAGGGGATGGATGGCTTGTATGAATGAGTTGTGTGGGTGCTTCCACGGCTGGGCGAAGACTCCGTTCAACGAAATTGTCTTGCCACGGATCGCACAATGTCAACATCGCCCTAAGTCTGTTCTGATATCAAGTACTAGCTGGGTTCGAGGGTGTGATTGGAAATAATCTGGGCGATAGTTATCTGGATGGACGACGTACGAAGGTTTGAATCAAAACTTGTAAGTTGTGACAAAACTAGGTCACGGGACGATCCAGCCGTCGATTGATGGAGAGTGCGGAAGCGTAATGGGATGAACGGATGGATGTTTCAATCTACTTTGCTATGGAAAGCTCGCTGAATGGTTGTGTGCAGTTGAAGTACGGGTAGGCGCTTGCCAGGCTGCTTCCTCGTGTGATATCACATTTGAGATGCTCGAAAGCTTGGACTGGGACGTGGTCTTGATTCTTGAAAAGCCGGGAGAAGATTCGACATTACGGAACTGCAGCGTGCGTGTTGACTTTAGAGGTTGACCCTGTAGCAGGGGATGGGAATATGATGGTCACGAATATTATGATGATGGCAAACGATGATGTGGACTTGGAACATTGACTCGCTGTTAGTAGTAGTAACACGTCGGCACGAAGTTCGCGATCGATATGATAAATTGATGCAGTCTTATCTAATCTCTGATTTTATTTTCTGATGTGACTCTTGCATAACTACAGTAACATATATATTGGTGCAAAGCAAGCTTCTGTGCCAGCGCTGAAGCTGAAGTCAACACTCAGTACTCAATTTCGAGCGAGTTGGTTTGTTGACTCATCTCCGAATCTGTTTAACTATTAACGTTCAACTAAGCGCTTTCCTCTGCTGCTCCCATTTTCCTGAATTATTTCTTGTTTATAACCCATGTCTACGGAGCCTGTATCAGCCTCTGACGAGAAAAAACCCGTAGAGGGTACGACGATGCACGAAGAAAGTGAAGATGAGAAGTTGCAGAATGCTCGCAAGCAGAGTATGTGTTTTTTCTGTCATCTTTCTCCAGATGGATGATTGTCGACTCCATGGATATCATAGTCGAGTTCTATTTTGCAGACTCGAACCTGCCGTTCGATAAGTGCGCATGATCATCATGCACCGCGTGCATGGCTGATATGATTCAGGTTCATGTGGAGTCTCCACACCGCAAATGCGGAACATTGGGTACCCATCAAAACTGTCTCTTCGTTCAAGCGCATGCGAGAATATGTGTCGAACGGTCATGAATGGATAGTGAAGGCCTTACGGACAAGCAAGGAGCTGGAAGTAGATGAAGCTGGTGAAAATGCGAGGCGTCGCACTGAGGTACAACCACCGAAGGATCAGTTTCAGAGAAGTGTCTACGCGGTAAGCTGGATCATCGAAGTATCGATAAATTTGCTCATTCATGGCACTACAGAAAGGGTTTGGCGACGAGACCTCCGATCTGCAGAAGAAGCTGGAAGAGTTTTTCAACCAGTATGGAGAAACGAATGCTGTCAGGATGCGTCGAGTGGACGGGAACAAGCAGTTCAAGGTATGCTTCATAGACTCAATCAAGAAAAAAACATATGTGCTCATATTTTTCGCAGGGATCAGTCTTCGTCGAATTTGCAGAGATGAATTCCGCGGAAGCATTCCTAAATGCTGATCCTAAACCATCTTGGGATGGCGCGGAGCTGCTGATTATGTCCAAGTATGATGTTTCTCTTTCTAAGTTTCTCTCTAATGGACTCTAGGGAGGCCTACTGCGACATGAAAATCAAAGAAAAGGGTCTTACTGGCAAAACCGCCGAGATGCGCAAGGACAGCATGGCAAGCCGGAAGGGATTCAATGCGTTCCAGGAGATGCAGGACGAGAAGAAGGGGAAGGGTCAAAAGGGCAAAGACAAGCCCAACCCCGAAGTCTGGCTCGAGTTCATGGGGTCTAAGATTCGCGTGCAGGAGGAAGATGGAGGCAGCGTCAAGAGTGAACATGTGCCATATATCAAGGGCGCAACGATGAAATTCACTGGCTGTGGTGGTGATGCTAACTTTACGGAGATGAAGGTAATTGGTGGCTTTCACTTCGGCTATCAAGGTCCTGACTTCCTGTACCGATAGACTCCTTTGAAAGAGCGCTTTGCCCGGGTACCATACATCCAATTCTCAAAGGGGGATGACTTTGGTCTCGTCGGATTCGACAAAGCCTTGACGGAAGATGAGATCGACTACGTGAAGACCAGCCTGAAGACTGTGAATTCCAATGAAGTCCAGTGGTCTATACCGGAAGGTAGTGTCACCCTCCACGTACTGTATATGATCTGTGCCTTACTCCTGTTTGGTGTCACAGATGAAGAAGAGAAACAATTCCAAATCGATCGTGCTAACTTTGCTGCGCGATCAATTCTCTCGCGTTCTCAGGACCGAAAAGGTGGTGCATCACGAGGTGGACGAGGAGGTGGCCGGGGAGGTGGCCGTGGACGTGGGGGTCGGGGTGGTAGAGGTGGTGGCCGTGGTGGTAGAGGTGGAGGCCATGGTGGAGGTCGCAGTGGCGAGAAAAGCCAGTCCGCCGCAACGTCTGAGGAACAGAGTGGAGAAAAGCGCAAACGGGCCATTGAGCCTGACGGCGGCCCTGATACCGGTGTTCGTGGTCAGGCCATCCCCATGATTGCGCCGTCAAAAAAAGCAAAAACGGATGCTACATTATAGTAATATCTGGTAAGCTGTGTGTATTATGTGTGCAGTTGTACGTTTGGGTGTCTTGGAAGATAACGTCTGTTATGGCTTTCAGTACTCATACTCAATATTATTATATTGTCATTGTGCATAAAAGACAACGATACAGAGGAATCATAACACAAATAGTTGATGCAAATAACAGGAGGAGCAGAAAAGGCCAAGGAGTTCGCAGATCCAGAAGACATGCATAGTTGATCAAGGAAAGTCGAACAGCCAGGAATAATTAGATCGATAAGATACAGCGATAACACTATTAATAGACTAGTAGGGAAGCTGTGTATACGTAATAAGCTGTGTGGCGCCCGCTCAGCTGACAGCATGGTGGGCTGACCTTAAATCGACTTAATAAGTGTCGCACTGCAGTACTCTTCGGTGCCCTGTACTTCTTCTCCAGATACAATACCACCTACGTCGACCGCAGAGAACGTCGACCATAACCCTTTCTTACTAGTAGTATCAAGGAAATGGATGACAGGCAAGCACATTTCCGGTTTGCTCCGACTGTATTGTTCTGAACTCAAAGTGCTCCCAGGTGTAATCCTCTTCATGAACCTTGCAACATGGAAAAACAGCAGTTCGCAGACTTGGAAAAGGTTGAGGGACTGATTCCAGAGTTGGAAGAGGAAGAAACCTTGAGTTCCAAGGAAGTTGCTCTTGAGATGCTTGTCGTCGTCCTTAACTGGACATTGTTCTCAGTAAGTTCACATCGTCAGCAGTATCGTTCCGTCCTCTGATGAATGATTTTGTTTCTCAACTACAGGCGTTGATAACCGGGTCAATTTGGTGGTTCCAGTTCATTGCACCGCAACCAGGTTCCCCTGTCAACGTCGATGGCCCTACGCACGAACTCCAAACACCTTCGCTACGTCATACACTCTCACGCGGAGTCTTCCTTGTCGGCAGCTTGCTCAGTTTCTGCGTCGTGCTCCTCATCGTTTTGGGCAAGGTCCTCATGCGCCAGCACACGCTCACTCTGAAACTACCTCCTTATGGCCCACGTCGCCTCCCCAAGCATATGGTTCAACGTCTACGCGCGATTCCAACATCCATGCCTCCGTGGTTCATGCAGCTTCTAAAGTCATTGCAGTGTATCTTCCCACTTGTTCAGTTTGTGATTACCATCACACTGCTCGTACTCTACTGGTTCTTTTAGTGGCTCGCCCTTGCCCATTATCCTTCCACTCTGACAACAATACTTCGGATTGTCTCTTTCTTACAATGAAGTTTATGCTTACCTTCGCACTAGAGGCTTCAATCAACGAATGAAGCATATGGGGTCTTGACTCGGAGTACGATCGTTTCCCCCGCGCCCGATTTCCTTTCACTGTAATCCATTAGCCACCAACCGATTTTATTTTGTTTTATTATGAGCTTGAGTATTATATTGTCGATCTTGACCGAACGATAAATCATGTTAGAAGTTATAACAAATAGGGCTCCAGATTTTGTATATAGAAGTCCAGAAGGATAAGAGATCATACGACCATGATTGCAGGCGAATATATGCAAGAAATCCTCATTTGTCATGCAATGGAACACTCGACTCAAGATCGAGTGGTTGCCTCGAGCATGAATATCAACCCAACCAAACGATGAATACTGACACAAGCCTATATACTCCTAGAGTTTGTGTTAAAACGTTGAATGCAATTATACAACCGTAAAGTATCGACATGATCAACCTGAGAATCGATCGAACCTAAAGGTCCTTGACTTGTTCCTCAAGCCAGTTCCATAGCTCTGAAGCCTGCTGTGGATCCTGTGCGTCTGGGTGTGGGTTCCCAATGCGCGCCCATGGAACAAGGTACTGTCCAGGATATAAGCTAGAAAACGATTCAGTTGATAGAAGGAACTTACCTTTCCATTAAGATTCGCTCCTTCTGCAGTGGTTCCAGCGTATAACTGCGTGAGCGCGCCATATGATACATCATGGAAAACCATGTTCTACAAACATCGAACAATTAGCTTCTGGAAAGTTGAATGATGCGTGATAACATACGCCTATCATTTTGCTAATGGGGTCATAATAACGGCTAAGCTCAGTCTTGATACCACCAGGGTTGAGTGCTGTCGAGACTATACCCTGGTCGCCATATCGTCTAGCTACCTCAGTTGCAAATAAGATGTTGCCCTTTTCATGCCGGAGTTTAGGAAAGGAGTTAATATTATGGAGACAAAACTTGCCAATTTGCTTTGGCCATAGAGATTCATAGCGCTCTTCTTTTGCCTGGCAGGAGAGTCCTTGAACGTGTTGTAGTCTAGACTACTGAGCCAGTGGGCGTTAGAAGACGTGTTCACAATGCGTGCAGTCCCGTCAGGTGACTGCGAGGCACCCGCTAGAAGCGCAGGCATGATAGTTTTCGTGAAGTAGAAGTGACCAAGGACATTTGTGCCAAATTGCAGGTCATAACCGTCGTCCGTTAACATCTCCATAGGAGGAGTCATTACCCCACTGAGCGACATCTGAGCAGACGATGAGACGACAAGTTAGGCAACACTCACGCGTTGTTGAATAGGACGTCCAGTACGGGTTCTCTCCTGAAGGGGAGTGTCAGTTGCCTTATTGCTCAACAAGTGCAATGCAAGCATACCGCAGAAACTCTTCTCCAGAAGCCTTGATAGACTTCAGGTTTGCCAGGTTGAGTTGCAAGAAACACGCTTCTTTTCCTGTGCTCTCCTTTAGGTCGCGAATAGCGGCTTCACCCTTGGTCTTGTCGCGACAAGCAACGTAAACCTTGGCGTTTTTTGTGAGAAGGACCTAACAATAAAAACGTCAGCGTGAGGCAAACGCGTCAACAGGAGACAGACTCTGGCGGTCTCTTTGCCTATCCCTGAATTAGCACCAGTGACGAGAACAACCTTTCCAGACATGTCTGGGACGTCAGACGCGAAAAACTGCGCTGACGGAGGAAAAGTCTCGCGAATGAACGCTGACCAGATGTGACCCATGATGAATGATGGATTTTCGGGAAGTGATTTCAAGTGATGGCGGTAGAATTCAATGGGAGGACTTTTGAGCTTGGAGAAAATTGGCGAACTTCAACTGTGGGTGGAGATGCCGGGACTGTAGTAAATATTTGCGAGCCTTTTATACGCGTGTAGTACAAGCCGGGACTGTTCGCGTACGCGGCAATTAATTGATTGACTCCTATCAGAGTGGCGTGGAGTACTTAGCCAATAAATAAAAATCATTCTAGTCGTTATGTAATTGATTCGTCATGCTCATTGTGTAATGGGCCGCGACAATATTTGATGCCGAACCTGGCATCGACGGTGCGGCGATGGTCTGAAGGTACAAAACATACTAGTCCTCGGTTTCCGGATTAACTTAGAGACTTTTGCAGGTTATCATATCAACAATATTCTCTAAGGTTGACAACGTTGGACCAGGGGTCCCAAGGGCAGCTACGCCCCATCGGCCCTTTCCACAGCTTACTCAGCATGTAGACTAGGTTTCGCCATGTTCGTAGCTAGCATTCATCATCATCTCAGCTTCTCTGCCTTGCTCTGGGCTTAGGCCGCTGGCCCTGCTCCAATGTTGAAGGCTGACGTAAAGAGGATCCCAAATCACGGTCAACGCAACAACATCAATGTTACTAATTTACATAACGGATTCTTCCACAGAACGCAGCAATTGCCTCGAGCATGAATATCAACCCAACCAAACGATGAATACTGACACAAACCTATATACTCCTATAATCTGTGTTAAAACGTTAAAGACAATTATACAACCGTAGAGTATCGACATGATCAACCTGAGAATCGATCGACCCTAAAGGTCCTTGACTTGATCCTCAAGCCAGTTCCATAGCTCTGAAGCCTGCTGTGGATCCTGTGCGTCTGGGTGTGGGTTCCCAATGCGCGCCCATGGAACAAGGTACTGTCCAGCATATAAGTTCGAGTTCAGTCAAGAGAGAAGGGGACTAACCTTTCCGTTAAGATTCGCTCCTTCTGCAGTGGTTCCAGCGTATAACTGCGTGAGCGCGCCAAATGATACATCATGGAAAACCATGCTCTACAAATATCGAACGATTAGCTTCTGGAACGTTGAGTCACGCGTGATAACATACGGCTATCATTTTGCTAATGGGGTCATAATAACGGCTAAGCTCCGTCTTGATACCACCAGGGTTGAGTGCTGTCGAGACTATACCCTGATCGCCATATCGTCTAGCTACCTCAGTTGCAAATAAGATGTTGCCCTTTTCATGCCGGAGTTTAGGAAAGGAGTTAATATTATGGAGACAAAACTTACAATTTTGCTTTGGCCATAGAGACTTATGGTGCTCTTCTTTTTCCTGGCAGGAGAGTCCTTGAACGTGTTGTAGTCTAGACTACTGACCCAGTGGCCGTTAGAAGACGTATTCACAATGCGTGCAGTTCCGTCAGGTGACTGCGAGGCACCCGCTAGAAGCGCAGGCATAACAATTTTCGTGAAGTAGAAGTGACCAAGGACATTTGTGCCAAATTGCAGGTCATAACCATCGTCTGTCAACATCTCTATAGGAGGAGTCATTACCCCACTGAGCGACATGTGAGCAGACGATGATACGACAAATAGGGCAACACTCACGCGTTGTTGAATAGGACGTCCAGTACGGGTTCTCTCCTAAATGGAAGTGTCAGCTGTCTTGTTGCTTGACAAATGCAATGCAAGCTCGTACCGCAGAAACTCTTCTCCAGAAGCCTTGACAGACTTCAGGTTTGCCAAGTTGAGTTGCAAGAAACACGCTTCTTTTCCGGTGCTCTCCTTTAGGTCGCGGATAGCGGCTTCACCCTTGGTCTTGTCGCGACAAGCAACATAAACCTTGGCGTTCTTTGTGAGAAGGACCTAACAATAAAAACGTCAGCGTGAGGCAAACACGTCAACAGGAGGCAGACTCTGGCGGTCTCTTTGCCTATCCCTGAATTAGCACCGGTGACGAGAACAACCTTTCCGGACATGTCTGGGACGTCAGACGCGAAAAACTGCGTCGACGGAGGAAAAGTCTCGCGAATGAACGCTGACCAGATGTGACCCATGATGAATGATAGATTTTCGGAAGTGACTTCAAGTGGTGGCTCGAGAATTCAATTGAAGGACTTTTCAGCTTGAAGAAAATTGGCGAACTTCAACTGTGGGTGGAGATGGTGACTATTTGTGAGCCTTTTATACGTAGTATGTTCGAGCCAAGTTCGAGCCGGGCCTGTTCGCGTACGCAGCAATTAATTAATTGACTCCTATGATACAGAGTGGCGTGGAGTAAGTACATATACTCACCGAAGCCTGAATCAGCCAATGAAAATCGTTCTAGTCATTAATTGATTCGTCATACTCATTGTGTAATGGGCCGAATCATCGACGGCAACGATGCCGAACCACTATCGACGGTGTGGCGATGGTCTGAAGGTGCAAAACATAGTCCTCGCTTTCCGAACTGCGATCAACTTAGAGATTGTTGATATGATAGCCTGCCAAAGGCTTAGTAGGCCACGTCAGCCAGCAATCTAAGGTTAAGTGACACGAATCACGGTCAACGCAATGACATCAATGTTACTAATTTACGTAACGGACCCTTCCGCAGCAATGCTTCCTTGTGATGACTCGGCGGCAAGGTTACCTCATGACAGATGCCGGCACGCGCGTGGCTTAGAAATTCCTCGAACATCAATGAGCAGCCGCAGCCTACCAGCCCTCTATTCCCGAATCCAAATCACATCTCGTCGTTATGATGGTGGTCGACCTCACCAGGAGAGACCATTAGTTGGACCTCCCAGCTCCTCCTCGTCGGACATCGTCTTTGTAAGGCAAACATCTATCATGCCTGCTCGTCGCAGATTAGCCTCTGTCGGATGCTGCACATCTTCCAGGACTTCGTTGATAGAGGCTGAACGATGACCCAACCACAAGAGTTGCAGTACACCTATGTTCGGGATAGCAGCCTGAATGTCGTGCGATGCATCGAGTGCTCTTGTCAAGTGTAACGCCAGTCCCAGCATGATCACTGATGCAGATGTCGCGAAAGCCAACTAGAACCATTTTCAATGAATAGTCATCGCATATATACTACCACAAACTCACAGGAAGAAGGTTGATCTACAACATGCTTCATCAGTTAATCAAAAACAGTATCTGTACAGTTCACTTACATTGAGACGTAGGGCAATGAACTCCTCGTTGACATAGGCCGTCCCATTGCCGAGCTCAATTCCTCCATTGGATGTGCCCAATTGGCCCGCTAAGCATGTGACACAGAATGAGCGAGAAAACGTCAAACACAATGTATCCCTTACCTATCCAGATGAGTTGTGCAGCTGCCCTTGCAACCGCAAATTCTAGTTCATCCGGTCTCAAAGTGAAATTGGAAATCGGACGAGCATCGTCATATAGGAATTGTGAATATTCATCGGTGAGATTCAAGCCTACCAATGACATTATATACCTAGAAGTCAAGCGGTATGTGAGACATTTAAGCAGTGTAGTCAAGCAAAGTTTTTAGCCTACTCGTCCGCAACAGAAAGTTCGGTGATTTGCGAAGGTGTACCGCCAAATATAATCCCGCTGCTGCTGTCCGGGGTAGCCAAAGCACTGCCGATCTAAAATTGACAGTAAATCAGTGAACTTTCACAACCCCTCGAAATGAGTGCTGTATAACGCACTTGGGCTTGCCAACTAGTATTCGACCACTCGAATTGATTCATTTCCCATTGCGTGGATGTCTGCGATATGGACGTGGAGCTCAGTAGACTGTTGGTTTGCATGTCGACCATTCCATCTGTAGTGTTTGCTGACAGCGAGCATTGCACGAAATAGACCTGGATGACGTATGGAGTGACAACGCCGGGGATAGCTGCAGAACGTATTGTTATCACATCTGTATCACAAACAAGCTTTAACCGTACCCCAAGTCATGTTTATGGCGACCTCATCTTGTACTGAAGGCTCAACCTCCAATAATGTGGAGACCATGAGGTAGACGCCATTGAGCTAGAGTCAAATTGTTACTCAGCTTCTATAGTCTGTACGAACTATCTCGGAGAACACTTACCTCCATGACTTCATTGTAAGGATCTTCATACTCCACCCATGGAACTATATGTATCTGGTCTGGCCCTGTAGACATTATCAGTATGATAACACATCACCGCAATCACAACTACCAACAGAGAGTGCTCGCATTAAGCATGCGAAAAGAATTAGGCCCAAATGGAACGATCGCCGTGCTGGTATTCGCAGAGTATGTCACATTTGGAATCAATCCGCAATGCGAGGTTACCGTCGTTGCGTTCACAGTTGCGTTTCCTGCTATAGCGTTTGTTTTGAGGGTGTCGTAGAGTGTGATGTTAGCTAATCCTGCAGATACCAGTCCAGTCAAATGGTTGACAACTGGTAGGGATGGGGTAACGAGTCCCAGGTTCGCAAAAGAGCCGTACGATGAATCGTCCAGCCATCCTAGTGTTGTTGGCACCGACGTCGTTATAGAAGTATTGAAGGTTTGAAATTGTAGGAGAGTGGAAGAGGTGACATGTAGCACAGTTATGCTGGCAAGGTAGGTTGCCACAGCAGAAGTCGTCCAGCACGAGGCGGGGATGTCGGTTTGTCGCCAGACGCTACTGAGCGCAGAGCCAAGGCCTGCCCATGCGCCAGAGATGTCGTGAATGGCAGTCAGTTTCAGACGGCGTACAAGTGTTCTCGAAATCGCAAGTTGTTGGGTAAGGAAAAGTAGAACGGCCGTGTATATCTGGATCAAGTCCTATGATTGGTGTATTGTTAGGATAACAGTAGACACGTACAGTATAAAACGCTTGTAACGAGGCACTCAGCACCACAGGCCAAAAATCGTTGTTTGTTGGTGTGAAGGAGAAAGTTACATGGTGTTCCCAGTGACGGGCATAAAAAATAACAAGGACGACATGGATCATGACCAGCATGCCATGCAGGATGTAACACGCGCGTGCAGAAAATAGTCCATTGCGCATATTTTTTGAAGCATTTTTCGAGCAGGCCTTCCAGGGGGGAAATGTAGTTGTCGGCACGCAACAGCAAGCATTCGATCGACACGATACACAAGTCTTTGACTCGGACATACCAAGTATCAGCGATGCAGGTGAGTTTAGATGGACGGGTAAAAAGGACCTGGTCGACTATCTGGTCTCCAGAGTCCAGTGGTCAGACCTTGATAGAAGGAAGTCAGTCATTCCTTGAATTTCTTCTTCTTTATAGGTGAAGGCATGCGTCAACGTTTCAAACTTTCGAATGGGGGTGATGCTAGGTGATGCGGCCGGGCCGACCCGTGTCGTAAAGTCCCTAGTCGCCCATCAAATGCTAACGTATAATGAACCCGAGGATGCTATACTCGGTACCGTATTGTTCTACTGCAACTACAAGGTCGCGTAGGGCCGTAGGCTAAATAATAATGGTATCACTTGCCTTGCCGGCTGATCTCGTACGCAATCTATTATCTGGTTATCACAATCGAGGCACTCATGCTTTTGTCCTGCTTCTCAACGTTCAACTTCTTTGATTGCCATTAATGATGATGACAATAACATGTATGTACCTAAATGATCAATACCTTAGATCGGACAATCAAGTACCGTTTCTGCTCCGGCGGCCCAGAGTCTCCACTGCGCCAGGTGACAGACTGAGCTACAGATAATGCACAAGTCGAGAGGAGGTGCAGTCGGTCCTACCATTAGACAAGCTGGGGAGAAATAGAATGAATGACGAAAACTAAACGTTAACTTGTGCTCCGAGACGACGAGTAGGTGAGATGAGGACTTGAACTTGCCGCACCCGCACCAGTTAATCATTCCTTCAATGCGATAGCGCTAAGGATCAGTAACTTGAAGCAAGTACTCTTCTCGTCTCGAAATTGAATGTTTTAGAGAAAACTCCAACACGGGTGCTTTAGACCGCTCACGGATATTTCCGGTGTTCCTAGAACGTCTTGGTCACCTGTGTTGAGACTAGCTAAGTCCAAAGTCCTACATACATGACAATTGACCTAGCGGTGTTGCTTCTAGCACTCCTTATGCAAATTTCACGTTAACATGTCTCATGGTCCACGAGCCGTCTGATCAATCACCGTCGGCGTGACACAATCACCTATTCCTCGGTCCCAGGGATGCTGTAGGGTGCGGCAGTGGTGAGTCTTAATGTGCTATATAGAATATTATGTTTAGACCGCCCAGATTCCAGAGCATGCTGTAGGCTGTCGATGTGGCTATAGTATTTATCAATCTAGACACAGCTCAGAGCTGAGTATACCGTATACGACTCCGCGTCTAAATCGAGACAACACCACCAGTCACAAAAATAACCTCATTGACAGCCGCCACGGACCTCCGCAGTGTAAACTAAGTACGGAACGATGAATAAATGCTAATGACATACGGACTCATAAATGATAAAAACAACCTCACGAGCGGATCTCCTCCCGAAACAATCACCGAAGATCCCAACCCCCACCTCACCAGCCCTCCTCGCGAGACGACTCCAACCCCACCCAATACCAATGTCAACCCTCGCCGTCGTCTCAGCAGGAGCAATGGGCTCCGCAATAGCCAAACGCCTCGTCCATGCCGGCTGCACAGTATACACTAACCTCGACGGTCGGTCTCCTGCAGCCCACCAACGCGCCCTCGACGCAGGGATGATAAACGTCCCCCTCGAAACCCTCTTATCCAAGTCAAACTGGATACTGAGCATCATGCCTCCAGGTGAAGCGTTTACGTTCGCACGCAAAATCGTTGCGGTGTCCAATTCCGTGCCACTTCCCCTTCCGCGCGCATTCGTCGATTGTAATGCTGTGAATCCAGAAACGGTAAAACGCATCGGAGGGCTGTTTAAGGAAACCCCTATGGGATTCATCGATGCAGGGATAGTAGGGACACCGCCTCGAGAAGGATGGGATCCCACTTTTTACGCCTGTACAGAATCAGGATCAGAAGAAGTATTGGAAGAGTTTGCTGCGCTGTCCCAATACGGACTTAAAATATCACCGTTGAAAGGCGCAGGTGCTGGAATTGGCGATGCGAGTTCTTTGAAGCTTTGCGAGTCTGTGAGTCATTCGTTCTTGCAACATGGTTGAGCAGGGCTGAAACTGAAGGCTGGTGGTGGTGACAGATGATGAAGAAAGGATCTATAGGCCTCTTCATGACGATGATGCTGAGTGAGTCCCGCTCTGCACCCCTCGAATTCACACCTCCGAATAATCAAACAACTTACCAAAACTACAACAGCCGCCCACCGCTCCTCACCAGCAACAGCTGACGCTCTAATGAAAGAACTCAGCGTCTCCCAACCAGCCCTAATGGGCAGACTTATCCAAACAGTCCCAGAAGGAATCCCCAAAGCCTACCGATTCGTAGCCGAGATGGAAGGGCTTGCAGAATTTGTAGGAGGGGGAGAAGCAGATGTCTTCAAGGGATTTGCGAGGGTGTTTGAGAGGGTGGCGGGGTCGCTTGAGGGTGATGGGGCGGATGTCGAGACGTTGAGGAACGGCGTGGAGAAGGCTTTGGAGTTGCAGGGGACGTCGAAGTAGGCGTTGATCCTGATTGTGATGGCCCTATCTCCAGTTCGGTCGATGGTCCATGAACTTCATCGTGGCAATGTGCTTCAACGTTTCAACTAGAAGGGCTTGTCCGAGTCAATCAGTCAGAGATTTTGCTCAACACCCATTCCAAACTTTATGTGCGAGGTTGCACTTGTCGAGTAATTATAATATCAACTACAAACTTGTAGACACGGATATAAGACATGTGCATGTACATCGTTTAAGATGCGAGGTCAATAGAAGAACTGACAACTTGAACATTTGCAATTTTGCATCAAGGATCCGAAGCACTCCACTACTAAGCGTTTCTAAGTCGTACTAACCTCCACGAAAAAAGTAATGGGGCCAATGTTGTGAATAATGAGAGCTTAAGTTAAGTACTGAAGGGAACAAAACAACCAAACCGGGAGCAGATGTCAAGTGAGGATCGAAGCAAAGTAGGGGATCAAAGGGCGCGCAAAGTAGGCAACAAGCGATCAAAATAAGCGACTGTACATGTCACATTCAAGTTATATCTGAAAGAAATCACAACAAAGGATCGATAGCTAAAATAGCAGTATCAAGGTCTGCAAGTGTTGATTTTAGTAAGTGTGAGGAACGGAAAGGGCTTCGAAGAGACTCACTTGTCTCGGCACTTTTTCCAGTGCTGTCCATGTGCCATGCGGCTCAAATCAAGCTCAGGACCTCCTCTGGGTATCACTAATATAGTGTACGGGTTATAGAGCAAGTGTCGAGGAGCGGGTGGTACCCAGAATAAGAGCCGATGTTTGGGCCCTGCCACCCACCCACTGTCGCCATTCAGGGCAAAGGGGGTTGAACTGCAGTCGTCGTAGTCGTCGTAGGTTGAACTGCAGTCATCGTAGGTTGAACTGCAGTCGTCGTAGGTTGAACTGCAGTCGTCGTAGGTTGAACTGCAGTCATCGTAGGTTGAACTGCACTCGTCATAGGATGCTCCCTCCGTTAACTCAGAAGTGTTGCACAGCGCGTGGATAGAGTTGGACGAGAAGGAAATGAAGTGATTGTTCCGAGTGTTCGTTTGCATGGTAGTGGTGGCCTCGATTGTGCAATGTTCATCTGAGAATGCTGAAGGGTGTGGCATGGCGCATTGTTGCGACGGCTGCCCCGTTGCAGCATACCACAGCCGAACAGTGGTATCCCAAGAACCACTGACGATGCGAGTGCTGTCCGGCGAAAATGAGACCGAGTGAACTAACTCAGTGTGCCCCCGCAAGGGCTCACCGACTGGCTGCCCCGTCGTAGCATCCCACAGCCGAACAGTGGTATCCTCAGAACCACTGACGATGCGAGTGCCGTCCGGCGAGAATGATACCGAGTAAACTGAAGAAGTGTGCCCCCACAAGGGCTCACCGACTGGCTGCCCCGTCGCAGCATCCCACAGCCGAACAGTGGTATCCTGAGAACCACTGATGATGCGAGTGCCGTCCGGCGAGAATGAGACCGAGTTAACTAGTTCAGTGTGCCCCCGCAAGGGCTCACCGACTGGCTGCCCCGTCGCAGCATCCCACAGCCGAACAGTGGTATCCTGAGAACCACTGATGATGCGAGTGCCGTCCGGCGAGAATGAGACCGACATAACTGGTTTAGTGTGCCCCCGCAAGGGCTCACCGACTAGCTGCCCCGTCGCAGCGTCCCACAGCCGAACAGTGTCATCATCCGAACCACTGACGATGCGAGCGCCGTCCGGCGAGAATGAGACCGAGTAAACTGAAGAAGTGTGCCCCCGCAAGGGCTCACCGACTGGCTGACCCGTCGCAGCATCCCACAGCCGAACAGTCTTATCAACTGAACCACTGACGATGCGAGTGCCGTCCGGCGAGAATGATACCGATTCAACTGAAGAAGTGTGCCCCCGCAAGGGCTCACCGACTGGCTGACCCGTCGCAGCATCCCACAGCCGAACAGTCTTATCAGCTGAACCACTGACGATGCGAGTGCTGTCCGGCGAGAAAGAGACCGAGTTAACCAAATAAGCGTGCCCCCGCAAGAGCTCACCGACTGGCTGCCCCGTCGCAGCATCCCACAGCCGAACAGTCTCATCATCCGAACCACTGACGATGCGAGTGCCGTCCGGCGAGAAAGAGACCGAGTTAACTGAACCAGCGTGCCCCCGCAAGAGCTCACCGACTGGCTGCCCCGTCGCAGCATCCCACAGCCGAACAGTCTCATCAACTGAACCACTGACGATGCGAGTGCTGTCCGGCGAGAATGATACCGAGTAAACTGAAGAAGTGTGCCCCCGCAAGGGCTCACCGACTGGCTGCCCCGTCGCAGCATCCCACAGCCGAACAGTCTCATCAACTGAACCACTGACGATGCGAGTGCTGTCCGGCGAGAATGATACCGAGTAAACTGAAGAAGTGTGCCCCCGCAAGGGCTCACCGACTGGCTGCCCCGTCGCAGCATCCCACAGCCGAACAGTGGTATCCTCAGAACCACTGACGATGCGAGTGCCGTCCGGCGAGAATGAGACCGAGTTAACTGGTTTAGTGTGCCCCCGCAAGGGCTCACCGACTGGCTGACCCGTCGCAGCGTCCCACAGCCGAACAGTGTCATCATCCGAACCACTGACGATGCGAGCGCCGTCCGGCGAGAATGAGACCGAGTTAACTGGTTTAGTGTGCCCCCGCAAGGGCTCACCGACTGGCTGCCTCGTCGCAGCATCCCACAGCCGAACAGTCTTATCGTGCGAACCGCTGACGATGCGAGTGCCATCCGGTGAGAACGAAACCGACAAAACTAGATCGGTGTGCCCCCACAAGGGCTCGCCGACTGGCTGCCCCATCGCAGCATCCCACAGCCGAACAGTCTCATCCCAAGAACCACTGACGATGCGAGTGCCGTCCGGCGAGAATGAGACCGACTTAACTGAACTATCGTGCCCATTGATCACGGTTTGAACAGCCGGCCAGTTCATATCACGTCCAGAGGCCACACGAAGAGTATTCGGAAACCGCGCAGAAAGCTTTCCAGATAGCGGAGAGTTGGCAGGCGTGAATGGGAGTGCTGATACATATAGATGTGGTGTACTATGTAAAATCATGCCGCCGAAGACTTGAATGAACGTCTGTACGTCCATTGCAGTCGACGAGACATCTTTGAATTTGGGATGGCCCTGTGGTTGCGCATGAGCGCTTTATCTGGCAGTCAGTAGCAATGTACTCACCTTTAGCCACTGGGCAATGAGCGGAAGGGCAGGAACTGCACCGCGGAGCGCATCGATCAACGCGAGTAACTCGAGCCAGAAAAACACCCGCTCGTGGTCGAAGAACGATTTCACTTCTTTCGCAAGCTCCTTGTCGAAGGCTGTGGTTCGTACGTGCGACATCCAAAACCGAGATGAATATGACAAATGTGGGGGGATGTATTTTTGGATTCGTTCTTGTAGCCCGGGATCTTCGCTATTAGGTAGATATGATGATTTTAAATCGCAGATATTGAAGCGAAGACCGTGTTCCATAACTCGAAGTGACGCGAATGCAAGGTCGCGTTGCGACTTTGACAGGTCAATGAAAAATTCTCCGCTGGATGGTTTGTCCGTTAGGAAATCACGGAAGGATGCGTGAAGGGGTCGGATCGGGGAATCAGGGTTGGTGGTGCCGCTGAGGAGGGAGCCCATGCCTTTTATCACAAGCTCCACGTCGAAATTGTCCTCTCCCGTTGGGAAATGGCGCCTCATGGCATTCAGGGAAGCCAAAGGAAGGGGTTCAGCTGTGCCTAGTATTTGTCCCATCACCGAGTGGAATCTTGCTAGCGCCGTCGAACGCGATTCCTGCGAATGCTGCACGTGGGTAGATGTATCCTTGGGCATGATATTTGTCAAAATGAGGTCATACATGCTGTGCAACAGCATGCTTCTCTCCGCAGGATCATGTGACACTACAGCGTTGTAGCAATCAATTGGAGATAAACCCACATGAGGCTCTTTGATGTATCCGCATGCGAGACGCGCCCACTCGAAAAGTCCATTAGCTTTCTCGGCGAGGACTTCTAACTTTCTGTCCTGGAAATTCAGTCCTTTCAACTCCTTGGATACGTAAGCATGGATGTCGCGCTCTGCGACTGCTGTTGGAATATCATCCATCGACATCTGTTGAATATGCTGAACGCCATGAAACTCGTCTTTGATATCACCAAGCGGGCGAGAGGTAACGATGAAGCGGAAATTGGCTGGGAAGTCTATGATTTTGGGAACGGCCGGATCTTGATGTTTGCCAGCTAGAATACGGAGGAGGTCTCTTCGTGTCTCTACTCCACCGCTCTCGTCCAGTGCATCGATCACGATCACGATGGGTTCACCAGTTGACCCAGTGGACTTCTTCAGTGGTCGGACGAGAAGTTTCTGCCACTGCTGGATGATATCTGACGTCTTCTTGAGCGAACTCGTGGCCTGAACTGCATCTGCTAATGCCCGCCTCATCTCCGGATCACGGTCAGCCAGGTCCTGCGCGATGGTGGAAAAGATCTTTTCATGGCGACGATCTGCATCTCGCTGGTGGTCAAAACAGTAACACGAACCAAGCCCTCCCACATCTTCGAACCACCTAGCAATGGTGTGGGCGATGGCCGATTTGCCCTTGCCTGCAGGGCCAGATAGCCACAGCACGCGTGGAACGTTGTCCCCAGCGCTGTTGACCCATTCTGTGATCTGAGAAAGGATTTCCATGCGGGTCCCTTGAAGGCATTGTTTTCTGGTATCCAGTCCCGCGCCCTCTGCGTAAATCATACCGCTGAGGTCCGATATTTCTTCTGAAAGGTATGAATATACGTCCAGTCACAATGATGCCCGAACCCTTACCCGTACGGTGGACATGTATGGCTACGTCGTGAGCGACCTGCTCCCGGAAGTTTTGCATGAGCGTATCGAACACGTCATTGTACTTTTGGATCGTATCTTCCGTTTCCGAGACAACGTTCTTTCCATGGTTGCTCCCTGTGATAATGGTACAAGCTCGAGACGGTACAGAGCGCAGTAGCTTGTTAAGACTCACAAAATTTCTTGGTTTCCGAATAGTTTTTGATAAAACGGGCACACTCACGCGCCTGCTGAGAAATCTTTCCAAGGACAGCGTGCATCGACGAGATTTCGCCAAGGATCTTGTCTTGCGTTATGAAGCTATAAACTACACATAACTTTTCGAGAAGTTTGAGTACCGCTGTGTCATGATCGACTTGAGCTAGAATAATCTGAACAAATGATTACTGAGTAACAGGAGGAGATAGGGAGTGAGAAAATGAAACATACTCGGGCTGCACGAGACAACACGCCCAGTGCTATCTTGACATAGGGATGTACCTGTGCAACTATATTAGTTCAGTTCTGATCGAGAGCAAGGCCTGCATACATCAACAATAATCTCTCCGATCTTAGCGTCGAACATCCAGAGGAATTCGAGATATAAGTCCTGTAAACTGTCATCAGCATCGAGATCCTCTTGTGCGTCTTGAACAAGACAAATCACGGTTGTTGCAGGTCCCGAACGTGAATGCATGCGCTTTACAGACGGAGCAGCCTGAACCTGCGCAACCACCAGAATTTAGAGAGAGCATAGAGACTGGAGGGCAAGTGTGAGAACCCACCGAGGTCGATGGTGCACGTTCATTCGGGGGAACAGGGCTGCGGCTGGTGGAATCATTCGAGCGCTTATGGCAGTCTTAGTCGTATTCTAGACACTCATTGCACATGCTCGTGGACTTACTGAGATCCTTAACCTCTTATTGCCTCCCTCAGTATCTTGACTCGAATTGCTCGATAATTTGCGTTTGCGTTTGTCCATTGTGAAGCGAGGTATAAGGTAAGGAAGGGTCCGATATCATGTATATATAGACCATGCCTCGAGCAAGTCTCGAGGCAATATTTATTGCACTGCCAGACTGCAGGCACTAAATGGAACAGATGCCAACGGAGATTAAAAAGCACAGGCTAGTATGCACGGCCGCATCACCAGAATACAAGGGAACTTCTGTGCGTGTACATAACATCCAGAAGCCTCGAGGGTTCCCTAAGAACGAGAAAGGATCCAGTAAGTAAGAATTCTGATCAACTAAACTTGATCATTTGACTTTCGGCAGTATGCAGAGCAGGCCAGTTTATACGTCACAGCACCGCTATTACATCAATCCATATTCGGGCCTCGGCCCCCTCCATCTCATCTAGCTATGAAATCCGTGCTGCATATCAACGCCTTTCAAGAGCTTAATGCTTACCAAGGCACTGATACCCCAGAAGAAGTGCTCAAGGCAGGTGCACTCTACAGCAAGTGTGATATCGTTAACTTACGGCACCAAACCACAGACACTCATTTTGGTCCTACCTACCCTCCCTCATCACCGCTCACGTTTCTCAGCTCCTGACGCATGCTGATTCTGTCCTTGTGGGCTCGGGTATTACTAGGACATCGGTTGTGAGGAGGCTTTCGGATAGTGCAAGTGCTGAGAAGCAATACATGCGTGTTCTGGGGCGACTGGGAAGTAAGTCTCGTATCAGGCTCTTTCATAGACCAGTCCAACCCGACCTCTGTCTCCCGCCAATAATGCACGCCCGGGGTTCGTAACCACTCTTCCCCCTGGGTTAACAGCCGGTCCTTCACTCCTTCACTCAGCAGCCAGCCCACCCGTCCGAGGTATCTAGCCAGAACTGTAACTCTGAACTGTAATTCCCTCGAAGCCAATCATAAGTACTTGCATTAGCGCCGGTGGCTGAACCGTGAAAGACAACGAGTATTTTAAAATCTGGGGATCTTGGGGTTGCGTAGCCTGACTATTGCCCGCTCGGTTCGCTAGCCATTCAAGTTGAGCCTTTGTTGGCTGCGACAAAGTGGAATAGCAAAGCCACAGTTTTCTGAAGGAAGCCTCCAAGAAACGATGGATGTCTTCATCGACATCCGCGCTATCTAGCAAGATGGTGATAGCAACACCCTTGCCAGAAATGTTCACTGGTATCTCGTCCACCAGCGGGCGCACGACTTCGGCAGTGATATGAGTTCAGCGGGCTCACTTTTGGATTTGTCTTCATCAAAGTATTCGCATGCTGATGGATCAAGGGTTTCGGATGTGCATTCATCGGGGGGTGTCGCCCACGAACGCCAAAGGCGCACTGCCGCATTCGCATAGTGTACCTTGAAGCTTCCTGAGTGGTCAGAGAAACAAGCCTTCCATCTGATCACGAATAGAGATGTCGAAGTCTAGAAGTGCAGGGTTCTCTAAGATCTGTTGGGACAGTGTCACCGTCACATCTCTCCCTCCAGGGAGAACACCATCTCCCGGACGTCTGATTTAAGGACTAGCTTGTTTGTATACGAGACAATATATGATACGATATCGAGACCGATACCATTCAAAATTCTAGGGTACTGTTCATGTGGAAATGTTGTCAATCTATGAAATGAAAATGTCCCGTTCTTCGCAGCTACAATATCTCCAGCATCCTGACGTCCATCATGTCATCAACAGAAGCCATGTCCCTGACCCGTACGATGGTATTGTTATCCGAAGCGATTCTCTTATACTCCCCACCACGCTGTTGCGCTAGCAAAAGTGCGCCAAAAGGACAACTAAGGCGAACGAGCAACTTCAACCCTCTGGTGACCAGCTCGTCAGGCCAATCACCCACGTTCTGCGACTCATCCGCAAAGCCAGGTAGCTCGAGAAGATCACGAGTCCACGGATGGATGAGCAGGAATGTCTGCCGAGTTACGCATTGCAGGCGAGAATTGAACAAGTTTATCTTATGTGTGGTGTGTTTGAGTGGCTGCCCTATCTGCTGGTGCGACTTTCTGCTCCACCGTGACAGGCGCAGTCTTATCGTCCGAGGCAGTTACAATGAAGGAGTCATCAGAAGAGATGGCAGGTGAGTTGATGTCGACGTTAGTGTAACCGGTGCAAGTTTGACCGATCTGGGTTCCATTGTACGGACCTCCGCAGTGTAAACCACGGAAGGATGAGTATTATTGCCGTACGAACCCATAAGCAAGAACAACCTCACCACCCGTCCTCCCGAAACGACCACCGAAGATCCCACCCTCACGTACAACCTCAATACCAATGTCAACCATCGCCATCGTCTCGGCAGGAGCAATGGGCTCTGCATTAGCCAAACGCTTCGTCCATGCAGGCTGCACAGTCCAGGCCGCTCCTCCTTGGCCCACCAACGCGCCCTCGACGCAGGAATGCTAAACGTCTCCCTCGGGGATTCGCGAGGGTGTTTGAGAGAGTGGCGGAGTCGCTTGAGGGTGACAGGGCGGATGTCGAGACATTGAGGAAGGGCGTGGAGTAGGCTTCGGAGTTGCAGGGGATGTCGAAATAGGCGTTGGACTTAGCTCCAATTCGGTCGATGACCTATGAGCTTCATCGAGTGGCTGCGTGCTTCAAGTTGAACGTTTCAACTAGAAGCGCTATCAAAGATTTTGCTCAACACGCGTTCCAAAGTTTGTGGGTGAGGTGACATTTGTCTATACAACTGGAACCCACCACAAACTTGTAGACACGGTCATAGGATATATGCATGCGCGTAGGAGGTTGACCAGGCTGCGTTCTTGGCCTTTTCCTTGCAGGCGTTCTGTGTGAGGCATTAGTGGTGAAGTGAGGAAGGCGCTGGAGGTGAGGTGTAGTGGATAAGAATACGAGTAGCATACAAGAATAGACAAAGGAATGAACGAAAGGAAGGACTGAAGGTCAGATAAGAAAGACGGAAGTGACGCACCCCAAGCAACAACACTCTTCTCCCGCACCTCCTGCGCTTTCGAAAACCCGTCTTTCGTAAGCCCCGCGAGCTGCTAGCTCGTCTCGTCTATCTGTCAGGATCTTGAGGTGGTCTGCAGAATACAGTGCGTTTGATGAGTTTCTGTGCGCCGACGCCATCCGGTGAGCAAGCACATTCAAGGGTAGGTGGCACGACGTACAGTCATAGTAAAACAGTTATAAGGGAACAGCATCGGTATAAGATTGAAAAAGTCTTCATCGTATTCGCCGAGGTTGACAGCTTTCAATGCGACGTCGGCGAGTATGGGTTTGATAGAGGGTGGGAACTTGCCCTTGACGTCCCACGGTTCTCAGACCATAAGCTAGGGTATGAGGAGGCACACACCTTTGGAGATAGCAGTCTTTAGGTCTTCTATGGCTAATTGAAGTTCAGGATGAAAGTCGCGCTAGGGTGCGAAGTGAGCACAAAAGATGACGTGGTTTGGGTGACATACGAGATCGACGATTTTCCTCTTCTTCTCTAGGACTGTATAGTTCTTGCGTTTCTTATTGAGTCTTGTCTTCGCCTAGCAGACTGATAGGATGTTCCTTTGTTCCTTCTTCCTTGGCAATAGTCTTGCTAGGTCCAGCAGTCGCACCACCGTGGTCCGTCAGCAAGAACCTTTTTCGATTGAGGTTTCTCAGGCGTCCTGCCACACACACAAAATGAGGACATTGGAGATATAATCACATCGCACATACCTATCTTTAATAAGAGAAACTTCGCCACTAGAGACATAAAAGCCCTGTTGCTTTATCTGAGCGAAATGAGT
Organism: Suillus subluteus; assembly: GCA_016647755.1. Classification (NCBI taxonomy): domain Eukaryota; kingdom Fungi; phylum Basidiomycota; class Agaricomycetes; order Boletales; family Suillaceae; genus Suillus; species Suillus subluteus. The sequence continues at coordinate 67,737 of JABBWI010000145.1, read as the reverse complement.
GCGATTATCGATGTTCAACTCGGAGTCGTTGATGAATGGGTCGTTGACGTCGTAGCACTCTGAAGTAGCATATTTTTTCTGCTTCCTTACTCAGTACTCAGCGTCGATATAGGCATTTATAGGAAATAAGATATTTTACCTTTTGCTTTTTGGGCTCGCTGTCGTCTTCACGTTCGGAGTCTGATGTGTCTGCTTTTGGAGGAGGTGGAGGTGGTTGACGTTGACCTGTTGTTTTTGCCAAAGTAGCAATAACGACTTCATAATCATCTGGACCTCCCAGATTGATTTGTATTCTGATAGTTTGTAGGGGGTGGCGGAGGAGGGGGCGGAGTTGGACAAGGAGAACGAGGATGTTGTGGTTTTGATGAAGAAGATGAAGATTTCAGTTTCTTTGAAAGTGATTGTTGGTGTGGATGTTAGGGTCGGGGTGGTAGAGGAGGGGGCCGTGGTGGGAGCTGAGCGCTGAGGCCTGAGGTGGAGGTCCCAGTGGCGAGAAAAGCGAGTTCGCTGCAATGTCTGAGGAACAGAGCAAAGAAAAGTGCAACGGGCCGTTGAGCCTGACAGTGGCCACTGGTGTTTTTGGTCAGGCTATCCGAGTACTAGTCACGATTACGCCAAGTACATTCCGTCTTGAAAGGTAACGTCTTTGTCATTGTGCAACGATATGGAGGGATCAGACATGTGAATAACATAAAAAAAAAGCCAAGGACTTCACATCCGGATGTTTCCGGTGTTCCTGGAACGAGAACTGCTCAGATTCCAGAGCACTACTTATGCATCTGGACTCTGTGTCGCATGTCGCACCACTCCGCTATAGAGAGGACGACTATGATGACTCTACGTATACATCTCGAAACAAAAATAACCCCAGTGACAGTAAGTATATCCTCGGTGTAAACGATGAATAAATACTAATGACATACGAACCTCACCAGCCCTCCTCGCGAAATGACCCCAAACACATCCCCACGCACACCCCCAGTACCGATATATACCATTGCCGTCGTCTCAGCAGGAGCAATGGGCTCTGCAATAGCAAAACTTCTCATCCACGCTGACTGCACTATCTACACCAACCTCGATGCCCGCTCCCCCGCAGCCCATCAACGCGCCCTTGACGCAGGCATGGTGAACGTCTCCCTCGAAATCCTCCTATCCAAGTCAAACTTGATATTAAACATCGTGCCTCCAGGAGAAGCGTTTCCATTCATGCGCAGAGTACTCGCAGTGTCCTATTCCGCTCCCCTTCCCCTTCCGCGCATGTTCGTCGATTGTAACGCTGTGAACCCCGAAACGGTAAAATGCATCGGGGGGCTGTTTAAGGAAGCCCCTATAGGATTCATTGATGCGGGGATAGCAGGGACACCACTACGAGAAGGATGGGATCCCACTTTTGATGCCTGTACAGAATCAGGACTGAAGAGTGCTGGAAGAGTTTGCTGCGCTAGTCCCGATACGGACTTAAAATATCACCGTTGAAAGGCGCAGGTGCTGGAATTGGCGATGCGAGTTCTTTGAAGCTTTGCGAATCTGTGAGTCGGCCGTTCTTGCAACATGGTTGAGCAGGACTGAAACTAAAGGCTGCTGGTGGTGACAGATGATGAAGAAAGGATCTATAGGCCTCTTCATGACGATGATGCTGAGTGAGTCCTGCTCTGCACCCCTCGAATTCACACCTCCGAATAATCAAAAAACTTACCGAAATCACAACAGCCGCCCACCGCTCCTCACCAGCAACAGCTGACGCTCTAATGAAAGAACTCGACATCTCCCAACCAGCCATAATGGGGAGACTCATCTAAACAGTCCCAGAAGGAATCTCGAAAGCCTACAGATTCGTAGCCGAGATGGAAGGGCTCGCAGAATTTGTAGGAGGGGGAGAAGCAGATGTCTTCAAGGGATTCGCGAGGGTGTTTGAGAGGGTCGGCGGGGTCGCTTGAGGGTGATGGGGTGGATGTCGAGACATTGAGGAACGGCGTGGAGAAGGCTTTAGAGTTACAGGGGACATCGAAGTAGGCGTTGATCCTGATTGTGATGGCCCTATTCCCAGTTCGGTCGATGGTCCATATACTTCATCGTGGCGATGTGCTTCAACGTTTCAACTAGAAGGGCTTGTCCGAGTCAATCAGTCAGAGATTTTGCTCAACACGCATTCCAAACTTTATGTGCGACGTTGCACTTGTCGAGTAATTATAATATCAACTACAAACTTGTAGACACAGATGTAAGACATGTGCATGTAAGATGCGAGGTCAATAGAAGAACTGACAACTTGAACATTTGCAATTTTGCATCAAGGATCCGAGGCACTCTACTACTAAGCGTTTCTAAGTTGCACAAACTTCCACGAAAAAAAGTAATGGGGCAAATGTCGTCAATAGTAAGAGCTTAAGCTAAAGTACCTCAAGGGAACAAAACAACCAAACCGGGAGCAGATGTCAAGTGAGGATCGAAGCAAAGTAGGGGATCAAAGGGCGCGCAAAGTAGGCAACAAGGAATCAAAATGAGCGACTGTACATGTCACATTCAAGTTATATCTGAGAGAAATCACAACAAAGGATCGATCGCTAGAATAGCAGTATCAAGGTCTGCAATGTATTGATTTTAGTAAGTGCGAGGAACGGAAAGGGCTTCGAAGAGACTCACTCCTCTCGGCACTTTTGCCAGTGCTGTCCATGTGCCATGCGACTCAAATCAAGCTCAAGACCTCCTATGGGTATCACTAATGCAGTTCCAGGGCTATAAAGTAGGTGTCGAGAAGCGGGTGGTACCCAGAATAAGAGCCGATCTTTGGGCCCTGCCACCCACCCGCTATCATTCGGAACAAAAGGGGTCGAATTGTAGTCGTCATGGGATGCTCCCTCCGTTAACTCAGAAGTGTTGCACAGCGCGTAGATAGAGTTGGGTGAGAAGGGAATGAAGTGATTGTTCCAAGTCTTCGACTGCATGGTAGTGGTGCCGATCGTCCAATGTTCATCTGAGAATGCTGAAGGATGTAACAGGGTGCACTGTTGCGACGGCTGCCTTGTGACTACATGCCACAGCCGAATAATGCCATCCTCCGAACCAGTGACGATGCGAGTGCCGTCCGGAGAGAACGAGACCGAATTAACTGAAGAAGTGTGCCGCCGGGAGAGCTCACCGACTGGCTGCCCCGTCGCAACATCCCACAGCCGAACAGTCTTGTCCCTTGAACTAGTGACGATGCGAGTGCCATCCGGCGAGAACGAGACCGAGTTAACGCAATCGGTGTGCCCCAACAAGGGCTCACCGACTGGCTGCCACGTCGCAGCATCCCACAGCCGAACAGTCTTATCCCTTGAACCACTGACAATGCGAGTGCCATCCGGCGAAAACGAGACCGAGTTAACGCAATCGGTGTGCCCCAACAAGGGCTCACAGACTGGCTGCCCCGTCGTAGCATCCCACAGCCAAACAGTCTTATCCAAAGAACCAGTGACGATGCGAGTGCCATCCGGCGAGAACGAGACCGAGTTAACGCAATTGGTGTGCCCCAACAAGGGCTCACCGACTCGCTGCCCCGTCGTAGCATCCCACAGCCGAATAGTCTTATCATAAGAACTAGTGACGATGCGAGTGCCATCCGGCGAGAACGAGACCGAGGTAACCCAACCGGTATGCCCCAACAAGGGCTCACCGACTTGCTGCCCCGTCGCAGCATCCCACAGCCGAACGGTCCTATCCCAAGAACCAGCGACGATGCGAGTACCGTCCGGCGAGAACGAGACCGAATCAACTGAAAAAGTGTACCCCCACAAGGGTTCACCGACTGGCTTCCCAGTTGCAACATCCCACAGCCGAACAGTGTCATCCCGAGAACCACTCACGATGCGAGTGCCGTCCGGCGAGAACGAGACCGAATTAACTGAAGAAGTGTGCCCCCGGGAGAGCTCGCCGACCGGCTTCCCCGTTGTAACATCCCACAGCCGAACGGTTCTATCCACGGAACCACTGACGATGCGAGTGCCGTCCGGCGAGAACGAGACCGACTCAACTGTATTAATGTGCCCCCACAAGGGCTCACCGACTGGCTGCCCCGTCGCAGCATCCCACAGCCGAATTGTCTTATCCTGCCGAACCACTGACGATGCGAGTGCCATCCGGCGAGAATGAAACCGACATCACTGAATCAGTGTGCCACAACAAGGGCTCACCAACTGGCTGCCCCGTCGCAGCATCCCACAATTGGACAGTGTGATCAAAAGAACCAGTGACGATGCGAGTGCCGTCCGGAGAGAACGAGACCGAGGTAATTCCAAAAGTGTCCCCCCGAAAGGGCTCACCGACTGGCTGCCCCATCGCAGCATCCCACAGCCGAACAGTGCTATCCTCTGAGCCAGTGCAAGTGACGATGCGAGTGCCGTCCGGGGAGAATGAGACCAAGCTAACTGGCCCAGTGTGCCACCGCGAGGAGTCACCGACTTGCTGCCCCGTCGCCGCATCCCACAACCGAACAGTGCCATCCTCCGAACCACTGACGATGCGAGTGCCGTCCGGCGAGAACGAGACACGAGTAAACACAATCAGTGTGCCCCCGCAAGGGCTCACCGACTTGCTGCCCCGTCGCAGCATCCCACAGCCGAACAGTCTTATCATAAGAACCAGTGACGATGCGAGTGCCATCCTGGCGAGAACGAGACAGAGCCAACCGAATCTGGTGTGCCCCAACAAGGGCTCACCGACTGGCTGCCCCGTCGCAGCATCCCACAACCGAACAGTCTTATCCTCTAGAACCACTGACGATGCGAGTGCCGTCCGGCGAGAACGAGACCGACCAAACTGGATCAGTGTGTCCACTTGAGCACGGTCTGAACAGCCGACCAGTTCATATCTTGTCCAGATACCACACGAAGAAGATTCAGAAACCGTGCAGAAAGCTTTCTAGATAGTGGAGAGTTGGCAGGCGTGAATGGGAGTGCTGATACATATAGATGGGGTGTGCTGTGTAAAATCATGCCGCCGAAGACTTGAATGAACCTCTGTACGTCCATTGCAGTCGACGAGACATCTTTGAATTTGGGATGACCCTGTAGGTTGCGCATGAGCGCTTTATCTGGCACTCAGTAGCAATGTACTCACCTTTAGCCACTGGGCAATGAGCTGGAAGGGCAGGAACTGCACCGCTAAGCGCATTGATCAAGGCAAGTAACTCGATCCAGAAAAGCGGCCGCTCGCTGTCGAACCAGGAGCACACTTCTTTCGCGAGCTCCTTGTCGAAGACTGTGGTCCGTACGTGCGAGGTCCAAAATCGAGATGAATATGACAGATGTGGGGGGATGCATTTTTGGACTCGTTCTTGTAGTCCGGGATCTTCGCTATTAGGTAGATATGACGACTTTAAATCACAGATATTGAAGCGAAGACCATGTTCCATCACTCGAAGTGACGCGAATGCAAGGTCACGCTGCACCTTTGACAGGTCGATGAAAAACTCTCCACTGGATGATTTGTCCGTCAAGAAATCACGCAAGGATGCGTGAAGGGGTCGGATTGGCGAATCTAGGTTGGTGGTACCGCTGAGGAGGGAACCCATACTTTTCACCACAAGCTCCACGTCGAAATTGTCCTCTCCCGTTGGAAAATGGCGTCTCATGACATTCAGGGAAGCCAAAGGAAGGGGTTCAGCTGTGCCTAGTATTTGTCCCATCACTGAGCGAAATCTCGCTAGCTTCGTTGAACGCAGTGTCGGCGGATGTTGCATATTGGTAGATGTATCCCCGGGTATGATCTTTGTTAAAATGAGAAGATACATATCGTGCAAGAGCTTGCTTCTCTCAGCAGGATCGCGTGACACCACGGCACTGTAGCAATCGATTTGAAGATAGCCCCATATCGGACTCTTTGATGTATCCGCAGGCGAGACGCGCCCACTCGAATAGTCCATCAGCTTTCTCAGCGAGGACTGCAAGCTCTTCGTCCTGAAAACGCCACCCTTCCAACTCCTTGGATACGTAAGCATGGATATCACGTTTAGCGTCTACTGGCGGAATATCATCCATCGACATCGGTCGAATATGCTGAACATCACGAAACTCGTTATTGATGTCATCAAGCGGGCGAGAGGTAACGATGAAGCGGAAGTTGTTTGGGAGGTCTGTGATTTTGGGAACGGCGGGGTTTGGATGTTTGCCGGCTAGAATACGAAGGAGGTCTTTCCGTGTCTCTACTCCACCGCTCTCGTCCAGTGCGTCGATCACGATCACGATGGGTTCCTCAGTTGACCCAGATGACTTCTTCAGTGGTTGGAAAAGAAGTTTCTGCCACTGCTGGGTGATATCCGACGTCTTCTTGAGCGAATTCGTGGCCTGGACGGTATCCGATAATGCACGCTTCATCTCCGGATCACGGTCAGCCAGGTCGCGCGCGATCGTGGAAAAGATCTTTTCATGGCGACGATCTGCTTCTCGCTGGCGGTCAAAAGTGTAACATGAACCAAGTCCTCCCACGTCTTCGACCCACTTAGCAATGGTGTGGGCGATAGCCGATTTACCCTTGCCTGCAGGGCCAGATAGCCACAGCACGCGTGGGACGTTGTCCCCAGTGCTGTTGATCCATTCAGTGATCTGGGAAAGGATTTCCATGCGGGTCCCTTGAAGGCATTCTTTTCTAGTATGTAGTCCCGCGCCGTCTGCATAAGTCATACCGCTGAGGTCCAGTATTTCTTCTGAAAAAGTATGAATATGTCAAGTGACAAGGATGTCCGAACCCTTACCCGTACGGAGGACATGTATGGCTATGTGGTGAGGGACCTGGCCCCGGAAGTTTTGCATGAGCGTATCGAAGACGTCATTGTACTTTTGGATCGCATCTTCCGTTTCCGAGACAACGTTCTTTCCAAGTCTGCTCCCTGTGATAATGGTAGAAGTTCGAGACGGTACAGAGCGCAGTAGCTTGTTAAGACTCACAGATTTTCTTGGTCTCTGAATAAGTTTTGATAAAATGGGCGCATTCTCGGGTCTGCTGAGAAATCTTTCCAAGGAAAGCGTGCATCAACGAGATATTTCCAAGGATCTCGTGTTGTATTATGAAGCTATAAACGTCGCATAACTTATCGAGAAGTTTGAGCACTGCTGTGTCGCGATCGACTTGAGCTAGAATAATCTGCACAAATGATTGCTAAGTAACAGTAAGAGATAGAAAATGAAAACATACTTTGGTTGCACAAGACAATACGCCCAGTGCCATCTTTGCATAGGGATGTACCTGTAGAACTAGATTAGTTCGGTTCTGATCGAGAAGAGGGCTCGTACATCTGTGATCTTTCCGATAACAGCGTCGAATACCCTGAAGAGTTCGAGACATGCGTCCTGGAAACTGTCATCAGCATCGAGATCCTCTCGTACGTTTTGAACAAGAGTTGTTGCAGGTCCCGAACGTGAATGCATATGCTTTACAGCCTCTTGGGTATCCTGAAGTGCCGATTGGATATCAACCTCCATTTCCCAACCAGACGGATTCGCCTGAACCTGAGCAACCACAAGAATTTAGAAAGAGCACAGGGACTGGAGGGCAAGCAAGAGAACCTACCGAGGTGAATGATGCACGATCATTCGGGGGAACAGGGCTGCGGCTGGGGGAATCCTTCGAGCGCTTATGCTAGTCTTAGTCGTATTCCTCATTAATTACGCATGCTCTTGGACTTACCGAGATTCTTGACCTCTTAACACCACCCTCAACCAAAGCATAGCTGGTTTCATCATGATGCACCTTGAATTCCCATGTGTTCTCCGGAAACCGATCGACTCTGCCATGAGGTCGGTGCTAGACGAAGGATGCATCAATGTCAGTTTTTGGAGTGGAATGAACTAGGTGATCCTGATAAGCCACGTACCGAGCTTTCAGGAGCTGTTGCTTCAGTGTCTTGAGTCGAATTCTTCGATGAGTTGCGTTTACGTTTGCGTTTGTCCATTGTGAAACGAGGTAAGGTAAGCTGAAGGGTCCGACATCATTTATATATAAAATAATAGGTCATTATTGGTGCAGTGCCTCGCAAGTCTCGATGCAATATTTGTTGCACTGCCGCAGACAGCAAGCACTGAGCAACACCGAATCGGTAGAGTCGAATTCTAATCGTCCAATGATATATAACCGCCATCAACCTTTCACTTTCGTATTACGAGGGTTCTTACCGGTATCGAAGGACCAAGATCGATCCTATGCAAAGTAGAACATCTCATTGGTCAGGTCCTGATGAGTGTCACCCAAGGTTTATATATACCGGCTGCAATGTAAGTCGAGGCAATGAGTACATAGAAATGGAACAGCCTGATGGCAAATTCTGTCAGACTCGGAGCAACGTGCGTGAGTCAGCACCGATATTCAAGACGTCCATCACCAGAATACGAGGGAAGCCCTTGGTTCTGATCGTCGATGCTATGCAGAGCAGTGCGTCATAGGTTTATACCTCATGTCCCTTCCGGTGGCTATTCCTCATAATTAGCACTCTTCTCCTTGTCGTACTGCGGCACCAGGCTAGATCAGATACCATTGCGCCGTCATTAAATATTTAATTAAATATTAAGGATATCATTCTTCATTTTCTAGATACTGATTAGTACTTCCTTAGGTCTACGTTTCCCCAGCCCTTCCGCCTTGTCACAATCCACGATATCTGCTATATGAAATCCGTGTTGCATGTCCTTTTTCTCCCAACGCCTTTCAGGAGCAATGCCTACCAAGGCATCGATACTCCAGACTTCTAGAAGTGCTCAAGGCGCCTGGCGGGTGCACTCTACTGCAAGTGTTAACCTACGGGATACCAAGTCCTACGATGGCAAACGCGTATGTGGTCAGGCCTCAGCCAGGACAAACAAAAGGGCGTTGAAACATCCACATGTCTCCAATGTTGCATGAGCAGGTTTTTTTGATGGAATGATGAATGGTGGTCTGCCCAAAAGCTGAAGCGAAATCGACAGGCGAGCAATGATATGAACATTGTGTAGCCCATCGTTGGATGGGAAATGGAAACAGATTAACGCTATAGTATGGGTCACAGCTGTGAGCCGAGAAGCAAGGAGAAGCGACTGTGATGAATAGAAAAACGCGGGGCGTAATGCACAGCTGCCATGCAGAGGGGGCGTGTTAAGGTATGTATCCAAGGTGGCGTCGAAGGTCAATAGCTGCACTCACATTCAGAAATTCATCGCTGGTGGTAACGCCACATTCACATCTGTATCTCCAGCGCGGATGAATTGACGTTTGGCCATACCAGACGGCCCATCTTTGAATCACTGCCACCATCAGTCATATAGCACATTAACACCGACACCACAAGACCACTCAGCAATGGGATCTGAAGGTGGGCAAGGAGATTAAGAAAGTGTGGGGTGTTTGCAAGGAGGTGTTGGTAGTGGCGGTATCAAGGGATGGCCGATGGGTTGTCACTGCTAGTGTGGCAACTTGAAATTCATGGCTGGTTCGTCCAGGGACGTTGGTTGGGCGCAGTTCGATTCTCCACTGATTTAAAGAAGCTCGCAGTGAAGTTAGATACGTGGGATTGCCTTGAGGTCTCAGGTGTCTGGAATATCCGATCACAGAAATTATCGAGACCGATACCATGCAAAATTCTAGGGATACTGTTGATGTGGAAATGTTGTCAACGTATGAAATGAGAATCTCTTGTTCTTCACAGCTACAATATCTCCAGCATCCTGACGTCCATTATGTCATTAACAGAAGCCATGTCCCTGACTCGTGCGATGATATTGTTATCCGAAGCGATTCTCTTATACTCCCCACCATGCTGTTGCGCTAGCAAACGTGCGCCGAAAGGACGAGTAAGGCGAACGAGCAACCTCAACCCTCTGGTGACCAGCTGATCAGGCCAATCGTCCACGCACTGCGACTCGTCTGCAAATTCAACCAACTCAAGATCATACCGATTCCGCGGACGGACGAGCAGGAATGTCTGTCGAGTATACTTTGCAGGCGAGAATTGAACAAGGTTGTCTTCCGTTGTGACCAGCAAGTCTTGTAGCCCGGCTGTTTTGATGTCATAAGCGAAACGTCTGGCCCCATCTTGACCAAGCCTCCGCCTGACTTCTGTGAGAGGAAATGCGATGCAGGGCAGTTGCAGTCTGACATTGGAAAAACGAGGAACGCTGAGGTTCTCAAGAATGCTATACAGTTTCGAAGCCGACTCCACTGCCGAAATATTGTTTCGCAGGGGTGGAGACCGATATCTGCATGCCGTGTTGAGATAGAGTTGGTAGCGTGCATAGCAGAGCCTTGTATGAGTAAACCTCGGCTGGCAGGCAACTGTTGAAGCTGGACGACTGTCCTACTCAATCAAGGGCTGTGATGTCGCTTGAATGAGCTATAATCACCTGCAAGAGTCGTCCGAGCACCTTGTATTTTTTTTCTCCCCGTAGATAACAGGATGGTTGACATCAAAGATGCTATACAAAGAGTAGGCGATGTCTTCCTCCTTCGTGGTTTCACGGTTTGACGCCCATCGGGGTTTCTCTCGGGTATCTCTTGTCCCTGGATGGAAGTCGACGAGCGTCCTGCGCATTTATCCCAGTTAAATGCTCCAACCCATTCGTGATACTGACAGACTGCTTGTGGTTGCATGAGCAGTCGTCGAGATATAGAGGAACTCCTGAATGCTCCATCCTGACGTTTTCGAAATGCTGTTTGCGAGTGCGCCCGACTTCGACAAAGGTGGGACATCTGATAGGTAGACGACGGTGAGCGGTGAGTACTGAGTCCAGATACAAGAGAGACATGGAATTGACTGATTCTTGGAGCTCCGCATTGTTGTTCTGGTCGATGCAGCATGTGTCGCTCCATGCTCAACGATGCCCCGCATCGCGAGCGACTTTGCACGACTTCTGCAACTTCACCATGGTTCCGACCGGATTCAAGTCGTATGTGTCCCTGCTGTGAATATTGCACGTCTGTACCGGCACCGTCAGCGTGCCCTTGACGTCCCATGGTTCTATGACAACGTCAGACCATAGGCTAGGGTATGTGGAAGCATGCACCTTCGGAAATGGTAGTCTTTTGGGTAGACAGGCAGGTGGATGTGGGGGTCAGTAGAGGAGGGGGCCGTGATGGGAGGATGGAGGTCGCAAAGCAAGTCCGCTATGAGGAGAAAAGTGCAAACGGACTGGTGGCCCTGATACTGGTGTTCGTGGTCAGGCTATCCCCAAAATGGTAAGCTGTGTCTTTCTACGTCCGCAAGAGGAAGATTGTCTTACTATTTAGGGAAAGCGCTGTGAAAGCTGTGTGGTGCTCCTGGCCTCATGATAGGTCGCACTCGACCGCAACCCCTTAAGCTTACTATCTGCACGCATAGTCGGAATGGATGACAGGCAAGCCTATTTTCTGTTTGCTCTGACTGTATTGTTCTCAACACTTCCCCACTCAAAGTACTCCCAAGTGTAATCCTTCCCCCGAACCTTGCGATGTGGAAAAACAGCAGTTCATAGACTTGGAAAAGATTGAGGAACCGATGCCGCTTTACTTGACACTGTTCTCAGTGAGCTTACATCGTCAGCAGTATTGTTCCGCCCTCTGATGACGCATGGTCTTGTTTCTCAACTCCAGGCGGTCGCAACTGGGTCAATTTTGTGGTATTCCAGTGTGACGCAACTAGATTCCCCTGTTGACGTTGATGTCCCTACGCACGATCCTCAAACACATTCGCTACGCCATACGCTCTTACGCGTAGTATTCATTGTCGGCACCTTACTGAGTTTCTGCGTGGCACTCCTCATCGTTTTGAGCAAGATCCTCATACCCCGGCACACGCTCACTCCGATACTACCGCCTGATGGTCCTCGTCACCTCCACAAGTATAGGATTCAATGTCTACCCGCGATACCAGCATCCATGCTTATGTGGTTCATGCAGCTTCTCAAGTCATTGTGGTGGATCTTCACACTTTTTCAGTTGGTGACTACTATGGCAGTTCTCATGATCCGCTGGCTCTTTTAGTGGCTCTTTCTTGCAACGAAGTTTATGCATACGTTCACCCTTGACCCATTAGCCACAGAACGATTTGATTTTATTATGAGCTCGAATCTATCGTCGATCTTGACTAGTACTGAGTACTGAATCATGAATCATGATAAAATTTTTAACAAATAGGGCTCGAGATTTTGTGTATAGAAGTCTGGAAGGATAAGGGGATATACTAGTATGACCATGACTGCAGGTGAATGGTACATACAAGAAAATCATCGTGAATAGTACCCCCGCAAGCCCAACGCTAACTGATTCCACTATGATTATCTCACTAGTTTGCGCTCGCCCTGGTGATATGCTGCAGCTTTTACATGTTTATAATGGCTGAACGTTGGACGCTAACAAGATAGCATTGAACTCTTCCTTGAGAGTGAACCAAGAGTCCAAGACATTCCCATTCGTTATGCAATGGAACACTCGACCTAAGATCGAGTGTTTGCCTCGACCAAACCAAACAATGAATACTGACACAAACCTGTATACCCTTAAGAGTTTGTGTTGAAACGTTGAAAGAAATTATAGTCTCAACGTGATCAGCCTGAGAATCGATCAAACCTCGAGATCCTTGACTTGTTCCTCAAGCCAGTTCCGAGTCCATAGCTCTGAGCCTCGAAGCCTGCTGTGAATCCTGTGCATCTGAGTGTGCGTTCCCAATGCGTGCCCATGGAACATGATACTTACTGCCCAGGATATGATGATAAGTTAGAGAATAGTTCAGCTGAGAGAAGGAGGCTGACCTTTCCGTTAAGACTCGTTCCCTCTCCAGCGGTTCCAGTGTCATTCTTTAGGGTAGACGGAGGTGGATGTGGGGGAGGGTGGAGGTCGCACTATAGTGGCAAAGTCCGCCGCAATGGAAAAAAAAACGTAAATGGACAGTTGAGCTTGACACACGGTGGCCCTGACACAGACACTGGTGTTCGTGGTCAGGCTATCCGTGAAGATGACATCAGCGATAACTTTCTACGGAGCAATTGACGCAAGAGGAAGATTGTCTTACTATTTAAGGAAAGCGCTGTGTGACCTCCTGGCCTTATAAATAGGTCCCGCCAAGCTCATAATACCACCTACGTCGACCGCAACCCTTTCTTACTATCTGCACGCCTAGTGGGAATGGATCATAGGCAAGCCAATTTTCTGTTTTCTCCGACTGTATTGTTAACCTGAACACTTCCCCACTCAAAGTACTCCCAAGTATAATCCTTCCCGCAAACCTTGCCACATGGAAGAACAGCAGTTCGTAGACTTGGAAAAGGTCGAGGGACTAATTCCCAAGTTGGAAGAGGAGGAAATCTTGAGTTCCAACGATGTTGATACTCATAGGTTTGTCGTCATGCTTAACTGGACACTACTCTCGGTGAGTTTACATTATTGTGACGAATCGAGAGGCTCGGACTAGGAACGGGAACGGGACTTTGTATTGAGTCAAAGACTAGAGAACGATATTCGATGGGGAGAGGTATTAATACGCTGATTGAGACGGAGAATCAAAGGGGAACGTGTATAAGGCGTGTAGTGAAGAGTGATTGCGTATGTAAAAGGAAAGAAAGAGTACGTACGAGAGTGACGTCGATAGTCGTATCTTGACAATTATCAGCAGTATTATTCCACCTTCTGATGATGCATGGTCTTGTTTCTCAATTCCAGGCGGTGATAATCGGGTCACTTTGGTGGTTACAGTTCAATTACCCGCGACCAGGTTCCCCTGTTAACGCTGATGTCCCTATGCACGAACCTCAAACGCCTTCGTTGCATCATACGCTCTCACGTGCAGTCCTCCTTGTCGGCATCTTGCTGAGTTTCTGCATCGCACTCCTCATCGTTTTGAGCAAGATCCTCATGTGCCAGTACATGCTGATTCTGATGCTACTGTCTTATGACACTCATCGCCTCCCCAAGAATAGGGTTCAATGTTTACGCGCGATACCGGCATCCATGCCTACGTGGTTCATGCAGCTTCTGAAGTCATTCTGGTGGATCTTTACACTTGTTCAGTTGGTGATTACTATGGCAATACTCGTGATCCGCTGGTTCTTTACTGGCTCGCTCTTGCCTATTACCCTTCCACCCTCCTAATCTGGCAACAATATTTTGCATCATCTCTTTCTTGCAACGAAGTTTATGTATACCTTCACCCTTGAGGCTTTAAAGAACGAAGCATATAGGGTACAATCGTCTTTCCCTCACACGATTTCCTTTCACTGTGATCCATTACCCACAAAACGATTTTATTATTATGAGCTCCGAGTCGAGTCTATCGTCGATCTTGACTGAACGATAAATCATGATACAAATAGGGCTCGAGACTTTGTATATAGAAGTCCAGAAGGATAAGAGATCATACGACCATGATTGCAGGCGAATGCATACAAGAAAATCATCGCGAATAGTACCCCTGCAAGCCCAACACTAACTGATACCATCATCATGGTCACATTAATTTGTGTTCGCCCCGGTGATACGTCGCGGCCTTGACATTTTTGTGGTGTCTGAACTCGCGAACAAGGTAGCATCGAGCTCTTCCTCGAGAGTGGAACAAAAAACTCCCATTCGTCATGCAATGAAACACTCGAGCCAAAATCGAGTGTTTGCCTCGAGCATGAATATCGACCCTCCAAACAATGCATACTGACACAAACCTATATACTCCTAGAATTTGTGTTGAAACGTTGAAGGCATGCAGTATCGACATGATCAGCCTGAGAATTGATCAAACCTAAAGATCCTTGACTTGTTCCTCAAGCCAATTCCATAGCTCTGAAGCCTGCTGTGGATGTGCGTCTGGGTGTGTGTTCCCAATGCGCGCCCATGGAATAAGGTGCTGTCCAGGATATAAGCTAGAGAACAATTCAGTTGAGAGAAGGGGACTAACCTTTCCATTAAGATTCGCTCCTTCTGCAGTAGTTCTAGCATATAACTGCGTGAGCGCGCCAAATGATACATCATGGAAAACCATGTTCTACGAATATCGTTGATACGATGGAGACAAAACTGACCATTTTGCTTTGGCCATACAGAGTCCAGACTCATGGCGCTCTTCTTTTTCGTGGCGGGAGAGTCCTTGAACGTGTTGTAGTCTAGACTACCGAACCAGTGGGCATTAGAAGATGTGTTCACAATGCGTGCAGTTCCGTCAAGTGACTGGAAGGCACCCGCTAGAAGTGCAGGCACAACAATTTTCGTGTAGAAGTGACCAAGGATATTTGTGCCAAATTGCAAGTCATAACGGCCCGTCGTCCATCAACATCTCCATAGGGGGAGTCCGACATGTGAGCAGATGATGAGACGACAAGTTGGGAAACACTCACGCGTTGTTGAATAGGACGGGTTCTCTCCTGAAGGGAAGTGTCAGTTGTCTTGTTGCTCAAATGTAATGCAAGCGTACCGCATAAACTCTTCTCCAGAAACGGACTTCAAGTTTGCCAAGTTGAGTTGCAAGAAACACGCTTCTTTTCCGGTGCTCTCCTTTAGATCGCGGATAGCGTCTTCACCTTTGGTCTTGTCGCGACAAGCAACATAAACCTTGGCGTTTTTTATGAGGACTTAACAGTAAAAACATCAGCATAAGGCAAACATGTCAACGGTCTGGCGGTCTGTTTGCCTATCCCTGAATTAGCACCGGTGACGAGAACAACCTTTCCGGACATGTCTGGGACATCTGCATCAGACGCGAAAAACTGTGTTGACAGAGGAAAAGTCTCGCGAACGAACGCTGACCAGATGCTGACCCATGATGAATGAAGGATTTTTGGGAAGTACTAGTTTTCATCGATTGCAGAACCGGTACTGAAGTACTGATAAGCCGAAGTTTTTCATCAGTTACATATAATCATGCCACTCATGTGCATTTTCTCCTGGTTTCCGATCGGGAGTAAATTTGATTGGGAAAGGATTACATGTTGTTTGGTCTCGCTTGCCATTACATATCACGCTCCATCGTGACACCTGGGACGCAGCCAAGTAAGTCCATGTGACAGATCCCATTCAAATCAAGGAACAAATTATCAATATTTAATATGTGATGTTACACCTCAAGATTCATGATCGAAGCCTGAAAGGGTTTACAATTAGTTTTGGCCCCAGATATATACTCAAATGAGGAATATGTGCGGACAAAATTGCTGAATTTGTTGGCATGGATTTGTCTTATTGTTAAATTTATGATCAGACACAGAAAATGACAGGTATTGTGTTGACCGCAAGGTTCATATATAAATGGTAGATAAATTCCATGGTCAAATATTTAATATATTTAAACCCTGTTTGAAATTTGATAAGGAAACAACGTGTGGCTATGTTTGGCGAGCAAAGGGAGGAAAAATTATCGGCATGTTCACAGATATGTCTGAATTTAAATTCTAAGAGAGATCCCGAAAATGTGCACAAGTCATATGAGTGCCCCACTAAGTGCACCACTCAGTGGGGCACTGAGTATCCCACCACGAGTCCACTCAATGCACTGTAGATTAGAATATTCACATGTAATCTAAGTACTTGAGGTTTGGATGTGAGCTCGGTAGCACTGCATGCGCACCAAGTCGCCGACTTATAACAGTCAACGTGCAAATCTCCGTCGCTTTAAGTAGAGAAAGTGACCGTTTGAGATCAAATATCTGATAGTGTGGCACTCAGAGAGTGTTCACACGATAGGAACGAGTCAAAAGGCGAGAGAATAAACTTAAGGATTCAAACAAGGTAACTGTCCGAAATAAAATGTATTGAGTCAGGGAAAGATCAACTACTGCTACAGTACATCAACGTGATACTGTAGGGCTACTAATCTGATGTAAGCAAAAGGAAAGAGGAAGAAAACGATAGAACTAAGTGCGTGCTGACGAGGATATTGCTGATGGAGACCAATATCCGTCAAAGGCTTTTGCTGAGCGTAACAGGTAGTCCAGCTCAATATTTTTTGGTCAAAGGGACTTAGCGAAAACAAATGAAAGAACCCACCTGGGTTGGGTTGTACAAAATAGCAACTGGTGAAGAGGCTAGGGGTAGGAAGCTTCAGACCGCGAGTCTTGCACACCGAGACCATAAACCCACTCACCGCAGGACCCTTTTTGGTCGTTTCCGAAGCAAAAAGAAAATTTAGTGTCTCCATGCAGAGACAATGCTGGACTTTCTTTCCAGAACTGTGGATATCGTCAAGTTATCAGTATGAGTGGGCGTTTCCGCATTGTGAGTGGGAAATCAGATCTTGCCGCTTAACAAAAGACCCGGCTCCGGCCGATCAGCTGAGTTTCGGCAAAACCCAGGCTGAGTTCCATTCACTATTTAAACCTCCGAAACACTGTTTGGCTCCTTTTTTCGCCCGCCATGTCACAACTCAAGACACCAACGGTATTACGCATCATATTAGAGTAATGCATTATAGAATTGCTATGCTTCGTTCTAAGATACATGTTTTATTTACAATAGAGATGAACTTGTGCATGCAACTTTGATGGCCTGTAGTACCGTGATACGCACACTTAGCAAAGATGGTTGGAAGCATATGGATCTGAGTTGATCCGCGTATTTAAATTTACAAATGGTACGTATTGCAATTATGGATCAATAATTGTACATCCAGCGTGATGTGTTCACGCTTTCCTTACTCAGTTCCAGGATATTCTCCTGGCATTATCATAGTGTATGCTTCATCTTCATCAGCATTGATGTCGTGATCTTAGGCAATCTTCACTCACCTATCCTAGAGACCGGCTTCAAACACCTTGAGGTTCCGTTCAGTGCAGTTCTGAGTGATCGGACTCCACAGATCACACCATCCAGGATGTGATGTGCAATTGCAGATGGTATGAGATAGTCATCTGTCGTTTGGTCCTCCCACTGACATGTCATTTACAGATCATACAATGAATGGTCCTACTTACTGTGTTATTTCCGCCTTTATTGGTCTGAGTTTGTTCATGGCTTTGCTTATGCACCATGATCTCATCGACATCGATGCCTAGCAGGGCAGCTTGAAGTGCGATATGCATGCGCTCGCGAACCTGGTTAGTGCGGGGATTATTTCCGTCAAGGTGACGTTGTAGGTACTTGTCCACAGCCTTCTGCAAGCCGCGAACAAGTCTTTTCCTAGGACCATTGTTTTCTGTTGGAACAACAGCGAGGGGTCCAATCTTGCACCAAAGTAAGCTATGTTAATTATCAACAAGTGGTTGCACTAACCTTGTCATCTTCCATAGTAGTGTCTACACATCCATATGTCCCATTAGACGAATTCAGGGGTAGGTCAATATCCATAGCTGATCCCATTCTGATGTTCTGACATTTTTCAGTTATTATTAAGTATGGGTCAGGGATTAACTCACAACGTCCCCACTACGTCGTCGAGTCTCAAGCCGATGGGACTCCAAGGATGCCTTGATTCCCCGCTCAAGTTCCTGGACATCACGCGCTTCCAAAGATCTGAGGGAGTGTGTTGAAACTCTAGCATACGGTTGGAACCGCCTGGTGCACGCGCTGTGCATGCGAGAAGGTAGATTAGAATTCATAATGATAGATCTAATTATTTTTCTTGCTCACATCGTCTCTTAAATTAGATTGGACAGTTGTATCGTTGTCTGCTCTGTCATGCATCGGTTGCCTCTCATTCCATGAATGTTCTCTCGTAGTCAATTTATTGTTAGACAACGAAGTTGACACTTCATATTGTGTTTTCCTTTATCACCATGGTCTCTGTAGCAAACCTTGTTTGTACATCAGCTGGTTCTCTTCTAGCAGATGCTGAGGTATGTTTCCGTCTCCCACGCAAGCTGTATCTTAGATCTGTCTGTCTCTAGTATCGATCCTTAGACTTTCCTTATTGTTGTCATCAATCACGTATATTTAATCTTAATTCAAATGAACGGGTGTAGTTGTTTCTCCAGAGACACAATTGAACAATTTGACCATTTGGGGCCTTTTGTTTTTGGATCTTGGTATGTGACAGACGTGGTCGTTCATAAATACATTGAATCACTCCCATGTATTCCACACCATCAACTATGGATGTATGTATTCGTCTTTTGTGGGGTTTAATGTTTGTTGAAACTCTCAAAGTTTTCAAACAAATTTACAATGACTCGCCATACCAAGGCAGTAAATGCGCTGGCTGTGAGCGCACATGGAGCATTGCTCCTTACAGGAGGTAACAGACCACCTGCTAACCTTTCTTGTGCTGACTTCACGGATAGGGAATGACGGGCATGTTGTTCTGTGGAACCTCACATCCGGTGAAATGATGCAAGAAATCAATGTGCCCGCAGCAGGATATATCAGCGCCATCAGCTGGACGGATGTTGACGATTGTGGAGAAACCATGTTCGTCTTTGGGGCGTTGGATGGCAACATCCAATTGTATGAAAGACTCAATGATGTACGTACTTGATAATTTCAGTGATACTGCTTGCATTGATCGTTGCATTAGGCACTTTTCGAATTCCGGAGCAGTACCATTGGCCACTCTGGTGCGATCAAATCACTGGCGTGGGATCCCAATCACCGCCGACTAGCTAGTGCTGGTGACGGTTCCGTGCAGGTTTGGAACCTAACAGCAGATAGTTTGTGACCTGACCATCCTTGTATTGCCTGTACTAACTGATTTCTAGACACATTCACATCAGTGGTCCCACAGCCCGAAAAACAGCCATACATTGCACGCACTGTTCACTTCTATGATAAGGGAGCTTCCTTGTTAGTGTCATACTTAGAAAGTGGTGACGTGTTGGTCAACTTTTCTCTTTCTTGATGTCATTCCGACTGAACGGTTATCAGATTCTGTTATTCCATCGAGCCGTGGGATCTCAAGTGGCAAAAAAAGGTACAGAGCAGGATGTAAGTATTGGCTTATTCGACACCATTGGATGTCCGTTGACTGTTGCGGTACAGCGGTAATACTGCTCTCGATGGAAATTACTTGCTCGTGAGCAATCTTAAAGATGGGGTGGATAAATACGCCATTCCTACCCTTCAGCGTGTGCAATCTTACAGCTGTGTAATCCTGGACAACATTCCCTTACAAATATCTGTTGCTAGACAGTCAGGGTTGATCATTGTTGGTGGTGACGATGGCTTTGCTCGAATTTTTGATTATATCTCGGGGGTATATAAAGGGCAGTTGGCCCATGGTAATCGGGGCGATCGCATCACCCCTGTAGTGGTAAGTACCATTATCTCCAGCTACCAACCAACTGTCTCACACACTTAGTCTCACAAAGGGCGCTCTGGGTGCGTTGTTGTTACTGGGAGTTGCCTTAGCGGACACAGTAGTGTAAAAGTTTGGGGAGAAAATGAGGTGGTGAGTTCATTCCTCATTCATGGTAGCGATGACTAATTGCATCAGACGCTGGAGGATACAACACCTTCCTCCCCAGGACCTTCCACCACAATGCAGCTCATTCGCTTTGCCATCATCTGCATAATTGTGAACTTTGCCATGCACTGTCTGCGTTCAGGGGCATTTTCCAGATTTCTAACGCTGCTTCATGATGTAGGTATGACCTTTGGCAGGTCCTAAGATTATCTCAGCGTTTGCTCCAACACACTACATAATAGTGTACAAGGAACCTGTTCACCTTTTGACATTTACCGTGATTACAAATAAGAGATGTCTATACACTATTGTTCTACTACCAACATTGTACCATCACTGATCTGTCCCAGTAAGCAGTTGCATCGCAAAGAGTGTAGTTCACATATGAAGATAGGTGCACGACGTACAGGTGGAGCGCACACATTGGAGTCAAATGAATTGGTCCCATGAGATCAAACATTCTGACACTCCACTCACATACCCTTGTTTATATACCATTGATCACCGCACTTACATGATAACGAGATAATGATGATTATATTACCGTCGAGAATAGTTAAATTTGCATGGTAGCATCAGCAATGGATGCTGAATATTTGAGTGTCTCTGGTGTGGAGGTAAGCTTCTATTATTTTGGTCGCGACATGACAATAACAATGACACAGCGTTTGTCCACAGACTACAATGCCAGATGCAAGTGTGGTCTGGTGGCTATGAGAAAGCGTTGCCACAAATTGGGATTCACTACAAATAGGCGCGGTGTCCGTAATGTACTTTCTTTCCAACTTTCACCATCACCATCTCACATAGGTAGTGTTACATTAGAGACGTACATTAGAATTACTTGAGAGAACAGATGTCCAAGCGCCAATTGAATGATGAAGCTGGCCTCAGCAAGGGTAGAAAATGTAGAAAAATCTCTGATAATGTAAGACATACTCAGTCTCTGATCGCATCGATTCTAACAGTGCTTCAAGGCCAGGATTTTTTTGGATGATGAGGCAGAGGATAGCTCGGGAGATGGAGAGAGAGAAGATGAAGCTCAAAGCGATGGTTTGCAAACTATTGGTTCATATAGTACATCTATTTAATCCCCATTACCTAGATGAATTGTTTGTGGTTCCAGACGATGATTTCGGCGAACACGCCGACATCGGTGAACACATTGTCCAATCTGCATCTCCTTTGCTGGACACAGGTGCTTGGGATATCCTGGAGGAGCATTTGCTCACTGATATGTCATTCGGGGAAATGCTGCAGAAGTTACAAACTTATCTTGGCCCTCGATATGGCCGAGAGGACTGGAAGGAAGCAGTGGACTCCATGTTCCTCACAGATGGAGATGTTGGCGAAGCATTGACTATTCTTCGCGCCATAAAGGGCCGCCACATCCCTTCTCTGTCAGATGCTACTTCCAATTCCAATTCCCCGCCAACACACCCTTCCAACCCTTCGTCGGCTAGTGCTTGGAAGGATAGGGTCGAAGACCTTTTTACCCGGTTCAACAATCCGGACTCGAGGCCATCAGGTACCGCACCGGACCCGCAAAACTGCAGCATAGGAGATTTTGTCGCACGCATAACCTCGGGCAAATGGATGGTGACGGTGCCTGGTATGTATTTCACTGAACACTTCTTGACTTTCATGACACTCAGCGAGTTTTAGTGGCCAAGACACACTTTCTGGCGACATGCCTCAGTCAATTCGGCTTGGAGACCCAAACACATCCCACACTTCCTGGGTGTTTGTATGTCACTGCTCCAAATTCACTCCTCATCCGAGCAGCTTTCCCACCCTCCCATGCTGAGTGCTTCCTCCAATGTGAATTCATTCCTGACGTTCAAACTCAACCTACCACCATGGCTGTGCCTGGGTGGTATCGCATGACACGTGGTTTATACAATCGCAATGCAGCATACAGACTATCTTATAAGGATGGTATTCTTACTTTATTAGTGGCCTCTAGACGACTTGGCGACCCAAAGGATGTTGGCAAGCTGAGGAATGAGCGCCGCCTCTTCAAGAATCCTGATGGCATCGAAAGCTGCGAGTACAAAGGACAGAAATACATCCATGGCCTGTTGTGCATCGAATGCAGAAGAATGGACGTCGTCCCTTTATCCCTCCCCACTGTGCAGGACATAGCCCTCCACATGCAGTCTGGGTGCAACCCAGAATTTCTTGCAGCCAGCATGCATGCGTATTCAACTCAGTATTGGATTGAAGGCGATGAAGTGCGGATCATTTCTGGGGCCATGTCAGGGAGCTGGGGCTTGATACTGGACATTAACATCAATGATGGCATGGCATTGGTGGATCTTGCATATGTCCCAGGATCGAATGACACACTTCTGAATATTGAGGAGCCGATCTCATTTCCCATCACAGACCTACGGAGGCGTATCCGAGCAGGGCATCATGTCCGTATCTTAGATACAAGCGCAGAAGCATCAGATCACAAGGGGAAGAGCGGTATAGTTATTGAAGCTGGTGACAATATAGTCGTCGTTCTAGATTGCATCAGTAAAACTGAGGTCAGTTGTGGCTTATCCATAGTTTCAGTCACTGATGTGTCGATCCAGTTCATTGTATCAAGTTACTCCATTGAGAGATACATTGTCGACCAAGGGTTGTCTGCGTCCTTCAGTAGCACAGCCCAAAAATTGGGAGTGTTTCCTAACAACAAAGATGCACCAATGAGAGGCGATCATGTTATAGTACAAAAAGTGGGGAGTCTGCACATGATGACTGGGACTGTGACCAGTATTGACTTGGCATCAGAGCAATTGACTTTCCTTGTTGCAGGAACATCAGGCATCTGTCAAACAGTCCCAATCCGGTGGACTACGACCTCTCGTAACCCAGCTGCCCTACAATTAACCTCAGCAAATGGATATAATGTGGTAGCCGGAGACTTAGTAAAGGTGGTGAGGGGGAGATACTGGAACATGACTGGCACAGTCATTACTGTTGACCTGACTAACCATTCCTTAACATTTCGTGGCAGTTACTCAAATGTATGTTTTCAGCTGTATGTGAAATACTCATTTCATAGCACATTTCACAGATCACTGTTCCTGTAACTCATGCAGCCAGACTCAACGAAGGACAGAAGCATGACCCTATGGCACGGTTTATTGGCAAACAAGTGGTAGTTATTCGTGGGCACTTGAAATCACTGCGCGGAACCCTGCGCTCTCTAGCACACGATACCTGTCAAGTGGACCTTTTTCAAGGTCAAAGACAGCAAATTCAGCGAAGGGATGTTGTTAGGTGAGTACTATATTTGCTGAACTGCTTCATAACAACTCACAACCAGACAGTGAATCAGGGACACTCCTTGATGGAGGTAGACTATCGGATGAACAACTTCAAGCTTTCATTCAGATGTTACGTTGGTCGTATATCCCGAAAGCTCCAAGAGCCTGCACTCCCCCTCCCAGCCCGCCCCATGATCCACCAGCACAATTGGAACCAACTACCAACCTCGATACCTCGTCAAATCCTGGCGAAATATTCAAGCTAATGGTTTCCACAGATATAGGGCCACTATCCAACACGCCGGGTGAGGTTTTTTCCAACATCAGTGTGCCAAATTCAATTAATAGCACATTCCCTCAGAGTTTGACCCTTGGAAAATCAATCCTGAGGACAGGAAGGACATGTTGAAAGGCGAGCCTGACATCCCAGAATCTTCTCGTATGTTTTATTTATTCACAATTCATCATCACCTTTTCATGAGTTAACTTCCTGATTAGCCGCGTGATTTCTGCATAGCAGTAGCTTAAGCCCCATACTAGCACGGCGTTCACTGGTTTTGAGGGTGCTACCAGCGCCAAATGGCTGGTATCAGAACTATCATGATCGCCTAGTTCGTACATTAGTTCCAGATCCATTCCTTTTGCCGAGTGGGCCGGTTGGGGATGGAAACATTGCGGTCACTTATGTTTCCAGATCAAGTAACAAGGGGACAAAACACGATGAAATTCCCTTTTGTTATATCACTGCAGAGCCCCTGACAGGCAAGGGCAAGGACTTTGTCCTGATATGCGGAGATGGCATCGGGACCATACACACCACAAAGAAAGCGATGAGGGATACAAAGAAGGTGTCGAAGGATTCCAATTTTATCACAACAATGGAGGGTAAAATATTTCTTCGTGCCAATGCTTGTCTTTTAGGTGACACTACGTGATAACATGTAGTCATTTTCGCAATCCCCTTTACCGTACCATAGTTATTTCAAGTATATTATCCTCCCCTAATTGTATTGCTCAAATGGTGTTAGTGTCTTTGAAATGTATTGTCGTCCCCAATGCTGTACGATACAATTGAGCCCTGGTTCATTAATTATAACTAACCCTTACCCACGCACTCAAATTTCCCTGTGAGTTTAGCTTCTATTCATTGCAAGTTACTTTCAGACTAATGCGTTATGACATAGCGGGGGTTTCGACATTTTACTGCATTTTGCCACTAGTGAAATCACATTCAAAATGCAATCTAGAGCGCTCCAGAGCGTTCCAGGCTAGGTCTAGAATGCTCTAGCCAGGTCTAGATCTGCTTTTGATTGAAATTTTGCAAGACATCAAATGTCCAAACTTCTGATATGTGATGCAGTTGAGAGCATCGCAAAATCGTTGTGTGGTATCATGATCGGTTGTTTTCCTTCATCAGCGGGTTCAATTGTGCTACAGAGCGCTCTGTAGCGCTCTGTAACGAATTACGTTTTCCTGATGTTGTTGTCATCCTGAATGAGGACTTGTTTGGTTGCAAGGCCGAAAGAAGACGAGTGCTCTCGATGGGCCAGTGTGCTTATGACTACGACGACGCCTGAACAAATCATAATAAGACAGGGGTGGTATTGGAACAAGTGAGTCTACTCATCATTTTTGAAGTGCGGCGTTGATCATATAAATATCAGATGGGATACACTACATCCTTTATAACCACCCCCACCCCCTGTCTTTCATACTCATGGGTATACGTCAAAGCCAATTCTTTTCACAAGTGAGTCCATCCTGTCCAACCTGCTCTGGTCTGATACATGATTTTTTTCCGCAGATGCTGTTGGGCGCCGAATACGCAGATCTCCTGTTGTCCTTACAATCCCTCCAAAAGGTACATTCATTTCAAGCTATTGCTCTATACCTACTAACTACCTCAAGGAGTGTGCACCATCAAAGCGAAAGGCTGTAGATGACTTGTTTGACAGCTCTCAACTGCCCACTCGCAAGAGGCGTGTGTGCACCTCCATGAATGTAAAATCTCAGACATCACAGGCTCCTATTCATTCATCTCTTCTGCGAGCCCCGGTGGTATCGTCTATATGTGATTCATTCAAATCTGTGAAAGCACGTGCACAAAAGGGGTCAAAATGTAAGGTCATCAAACAAGTTCCTCTGATCGTCAAGAGTTGCACTTTGTCCTGTTCGTATACAGTTGCAGACCTAAACGTGAGTCTGCCGGTCCGTTCTTCCACTGTCATTCAAATTCTCACTCTGTTGTGAAGCACACCTTTCAGTCTTATGGTACTGCATAACCTGTTGATAGGACATGTACATTGACCTGCAAAACCAGGTGTACAGGACACCGGCCGGCCAATGCACTGCCTGTATAGGCCGGCCATGCAGAACCTGTGCAGGCCGGTGTCCTATATACAGAATGATATCTATGCACTGCCTGTATAGGCCGGTCATGCAGAACCCTTGCAGGCCGGTGTCCTACATACAGAATGATATCTCTGCAGTATCTGTGTAGGCCGGTGATGCAGACCCTTGCAGGCCGATGCCTCAGCCAAATCATAATATCTCTGCACTACCTGTATAGGCCGGTCATGCAGAACCCTTGCAGGCCGGTGTCCTACATACAGAATGATATCTCTGCAGTATCTGTGTAGGCCGGTGATGCAGACCCTTGCAGGCCGATGCCTCAGCCAAATCATAATATCTCTACACTCCCTGTATATGCTGGTGATGCAGAACCCTTACAGGCCAATGCTCCATATAGAAAATATATCTTTTGCTGATGATGTAGGACCCCTGCAGGTTCATGCCTCATATAGAGAATGATATTTCTATGCTACTTATATAGGTCAAACCAGAATATTGAAGTAGATCTGGCCAACCTGCACCCTCAATATTTATGCAGGCTGTCCTAAATGCTCTAATATCAAATGAGATTCCATACAGGAGTAGGTCTAGCCAACCTCACTCATGTAATAAAACATATATCTCATATGGGATAATATAAATGGTGACTGAACAAAAAACAAAAATACAGTCTACTTACACTCCTTATCTCGTATGGGATAGTATAAATGGTGACTCAAATAAGTAGCATAGAAATATCATTTTCTATATGAGGCATGAACCTGCAGGGGTCCTACATCTATCCCATGAGATATATCTTTTGTTACATGAGTGAGGTTGGCTAGACCTACTCCTGTATGGAATCTCATTTGATATTAGAGCATTTAGGACAGCCTGCATAAATATTGAGGTCTACCTACACTCCTTATCTCATATGGGATAATATAAATGGTGACTGAATAAAAAATAAAAATACAGTCTACATATACTCCTTACAGGTGACTAGGGAAGCTGGCTTAATGAGCCAATATGTTATTGATAGGCCGGCCGCCCATGGCCTACATACTACACAGACTGGTTGGCCCAATGGGCCAATATGTTATTGATAGGCCGGCCGCCCATGCCTCACATACTGCATGGACTGACTGGCCCAATGGGCCAATATGTTATCAGTAGCCCGGCTGGCCATGTCCTACATACTGCATAGACCGGGTGGCCCAAAGGCCCAAAAAGTGTTCAGTGGGGCGGCCGCCCCTGTTCTACATCCCGTATAGGGCAGCTGGCCCACTAGGCCAATATAATACCAGTAGGTCGGCCGGCCATGGCCTACATGCTGCACAGACTGGCTGGCCAATAGTCCAATAAGGTATCAGTGGGTCGGTCATTCCATCTATGCATCCTGCTAAAGTATTGTCAGTGCTAACATCAATGTTACTCAAAAAGACATGAAAATTCAAGTGTATCTGACAACAAACTGCAAGAAGGGGATTCTAAGGTATTGTGCTAATGATGATGTCTCAGTTCTTAAACTTCTTTGAAGCTGCTCTGTCTCTGGTAGAGCGACGAGGAGGATCAGGAGGAGCAGATGTCTTCACCTTTTTCATGACTGAATCATCCACATCTGTTGCTGGGCGTTTACCCTTCCCTTTTCCTCCAGTGTTAGTACTGCTTGCCTTCTTTGATGTGGCAGCCCTCTGATCAGTCATCTGAGACGCCTCAGCAACCCTCTTCTCCTCAGCCACCCTCTTTTCCTCAGCCACCCTCTTCTCCTCAGCCACCCTCTTCTCCTCAGCCACCCTCTTTTCCTCAGCCACCCTCTTTTCCTCAGCCACCTTTGCCTGCTCTGCCTCCCTCCTCTCTTTCACCTGCCTTTTGTTCTCCAGACGCCTCATGTGAACTTCTTCCCCCACTGTCATCTGCTTCTCATTACCATCTGGCAGCATTGCGTCCACCTTCACCTGGATTCTGATAATGGCCTCTTCAACCTTGTCCCCCACCTGGAAGCCAAGGATGGAGTCGCCCAAATATTGAGGCACATCATCTCCAGCCTCATCTGCTTCATACTCCTGAGCGCGGCAACACTCACGAATGAGGAGTCCAAGGCCCAGGACGACAATCATACCCAAACCACGAGATTTGATGACATAGTTGCCTAGTTCCTCCAAAGCGACAGAGGAAGCCTGAATATCACTGTGCATATTTTGAGGTAGATATGCCTCAGACCACGTCCAAGATGCCCAGACAGGCAGATGTTGCTTCCTAGCCTTGCCCTTAGGATCAGGAGTTTGCTTTCAAAAAATAGTCAATTTTAATGCTGTTATCACAAATGTAGTGAATTATACATACTGTCTTGGAGAGTTTTTGAACTGTGGCCAACAGACGAGAATATGTTGGGAGGGTAGAGAGGGATTGAAGATAACCGACTGTGTCACCACCCATATGGAATTTTGGGCAGGAATCGGAAAGAGATGGGGTGTGGCTTTCCAAGTCATCCTCTTCGTCAGAAGAACCATTGGCTTGGGGGGCCTTCTTCAGTACCTCGTCCTCATCTGATGATACTTCGACATATTTTGGGTTCTTCCTTGATTTTTTACTTACATCCCCCTTCTTAGCCAGTGAATCATAGAAGTCGCCTTCCTTATACCCAACGAACCGGACAATTGGTTCATTACAGTTAGCACGATATTTCCAAAGTGAAAAAATCATACTGATGGCTTCCTTCTGCAGGTGAGAAGGATCCTTGATGACGACATTTCGAGGAATACAGTCCATGTCAAGGTAATGGTCTGGATCTTGGGTAATATGACCCCAGGGGACTGCAGCCCTAGGGTTGTTTGAGATGACCGCTGTTGAATGTAAGTGGTCAGAAAAATACAGTACTTCGAAAATAGAAATGAATCACCATAAGCCTTTTGAAATACCTTTCGTACGACCTTCTGCTGGTTCTTGAGCATGAGAGATTCAAAGCCTGTTGGTAGGCAAGGATAGCCCTCATCATCTACCTCCACTGTTAAATCGGGCAACTTCTCATCTTCCTCGTCAGATTGGTCCTCAGCGTCTAAGCCTGTTGCTAGATCATTAGCAATTAAATAAATTACTGTATCCAAGACTTACTATACTCGGCTTCATTCAGCCAGTCAGCAAGTCGGTCTTGGGACTCTCCAGCCCATTTCTTGTTGTCTTTGGTAGCCAGAGTAAAAGTTTTCTTCGCCTTCCTGGGACAGGATTCCCAACTAAACCAATAGATTGTCAATGGTAATGTCAATGGGAAAAAAATACCACTGACATGGTTGTTCCAGGCATTTTCCCCTCCCCTCGATCATGAGCTACGAGCATCACAACATGTAAACCCATGGTTCTTCCTGCCATCTTTATGAAGTCCTCCATGATTTTCTTCTGGTGTCGGCTGCGGTATCTGTAGATACACATGAGTTTTTCCTAAATATAGCAATGTAGTGTTAAAAAAATACCTGTCCTTGGCGTCGGAAAGAGCACCTTCCTGGTTCCACTTTTCTGCCACAAGTCTGAGCTCCTCATGTACATCTGGTGACAGGGCATTGTACCAGGACCGGACCAGCTTTGTCCTTGTCCCCATGGACCTTAGGTCAGAGGTGTCACGGTGCTTCTTATCATACTCCCCAATTTCTTCTTTGAACAACTTCTGAGCGACATCAAAAGGAGAGAATTCGGTCTTGAATGCTGCAGCATCCAGAGGCTTGTCATCCTGACGGCCTTTGACCATATCTACAGTGATGATGCCTGCACCAGATGTGAGTTTATGAGCTCCCTCGATGATTTTTTGCTCGAGATCGCGGTCCTCGTCATCCTCCAGAAAACGCAAGTAATATGTACGGATAGCCTATAAAATTAGATTAATATAGACAAAGAGACTGGAAGCTCACCTTCCGAATGTTATTGCCTGGAAGCATAGTCGAAGCATCCTTGGCCTGGTCACTTTCAAGTATGGCATCTTTGATGCTTTTGAGGATTTTTGCCCTCTCAGCAGGGTTTCCTTTAGCTGAAACATAGGAAATCTCGTGCTCATCCAAAACAGCCTTGAATACATGTGTCCAGTCAGCCATTGTATGCAAAAATCTTGAGAATGGAGGCCGGTATAAGTTTGCAGAATGTGTAACCAGTACCAACTCACTTGACAACAGATCAACAAACCATGTCACATGATCAAAACATGGTCACATGCTCATCAGGTGACTATCTTGAGGTCACATGATTCAAATAACCAGCACAAAATCACCCAAGTATAAATCTGACCGACTCACAAATTCAATGACATTAGCTTATATACCAAATCTCAAGATTCAGACACCAAACAAATGATTACTCAAACTCAGAACAATAATAACATGAAGCAAAGTACAAAGTAAGACAGATATTCAAGAAAAATATGTAAATCAAGCCAACTGTGTCTCCAAAGGAATATCCAACCAAGTACTACCATTCTTCCTACCAGAATAAAGTACTGTGGACCCTGGTGGCTGAGAGAATGTATGGCTTACATTGCAAGAGTCATTTTTGCACTCAAAAATATAAGCCTTGTCCTTGCTGCCTTTGACATAGGCGGACCTCCAAGAATTAGCCCAACCACACCCACTGCATTGGATAGGCAGGCGGTGGCCCCAAGGACGGAACTCCACATTAGCCCATGCAAACCTAGAGCAAGTGAGGGCGCCCTCCTTGACAGGTGTCAGCAGATAAATGTCAGAGTGGCGACCAAGGTCACAGGCTTGTGCGAGCATATCCTTGAATGCTAAACGAAGTGGGCAACGTCCAATGAGAACCCTCTCTGTGAACGCAATGAGCAAGTGCGAGGCGAAAGAGGGCTGAAACCGAGGAGCATTGAACGCGATGGTACCGGTTAATTTGTGTCTGTAGGAACATTAGATAATGTCAAATAAACGGAAAAAAAAAAAACTCACCGGACAACAGCCTCTTGCAAGCCATGGAATGAGTCCAAGTTGGTGACAAGGTGGCCACAACAGAACATCCAGAGGTAGGATTCCTGGGCGGCATCAATGAGAGTTTGCCAGGGTTGGAGAATTATTTCCAAGAACTGTAAAAAGGGTCACTTATTGGCGCACTATGAAAGAAAAAAAAAAACTCACATCATTGACCGGAGTGCTGATATAGCCCCCTGAGGCATCATCCTCATACCCAGTAAAAGGGTCTCCAAAATCCTCATCAGTGTGAGTAGAGACGCCAATCACAACACGCTCCCAGACAAAGGACTTCTTCAAACCTTTCATTATCTTCTGGATGTTGCTGCGGTAGGCGGGAAGCTTGGCATCAGTGCCAATGTCATAGTAGACGTTGAGATACTGGATGCGGTCGCCAGTATAGTAGGGCTTGAGGAAGGAATGAGCAAACTCCATAGGGCTACCAGCCACTGTGAAGTCGACGAGGATGAGGTGAATGAAAATGACTGTGGCCGCCGAAATTTCGGCTCGCTCAGACACCTCAAGCGCGCCATTGATGGGTAAGAACCTGTCCAAGACCGGAAGGTGGTTGGCGTTATAGAAACCCTGTTATCAATGAGGGGTGAACAAAAAAATAAAATAAAATAAAAAAACTCACAAAGTAGGCGCCGCCTTGTTCCATCTTGATGTGGCAACAAATGCACCGGAAAGAGATGTTGTCCTGCAGGACTGTGGTCTCTAAGTCAGGCGGCAGCTGCAGGCAGAGCCTGCACACAACTCTGGGACACAGAGCGCACATGAAGAGAGTATTCTCTTCATAGCGCCCTGCACCATCCCTGCAGACTATGCAATACTAAAAGGAAGAAAGATAAAGCACATTAGTAACTAGATTAGTGAGAAAATGGACGCACCTCATTGTGAACACTTGTATTTGCCAAGTCCCCACCTCCCATAGGCAAGGTGGCCTTGGCAGCGGTCAAAGCCTTCAGAAGAGAGAAAGATAAAGTGAATCAGCAAATACAAGACAGAAAAAGTAAGACGCACCTTATAATGAGCATCTCTCTTCTCAATGTCCCCACCTCCCACAGGCTTGACCTTGGAGGCGGTCAAAGCCTTCCTTCTCCGGCTATCCACTCCAGAAGTCCGGGTGCTTGAGATGTTGAGGAGGACGCGTGGGGCTGAGCCGCCAGTGGATTTCTTGGCGGTGTTCTTGCTGCGGACCATAGTGGGTGACAAGAGCTGGTATTGTAGTTAGTATTAGCATAGAAATAGAATAAAGAAAACTCACATGACTTAAGAGATGCGTCAACACAAGAGACGCGTGGAACAAAAGAGACGCGTGGACAAAAGAGACGCGTCAGCAAAAGAGACGCGTTGAGAAAAGAGACGCGTTGAGAAAACAAACGCGTCAGCAAAAGAGACACGTGGACAAAAACAAACAAAAGACACTCACATGATCAAAGAGACGCGTTGACAAGAGAGAGAAGAGACTTAGACAAAAGAAACAAGTCGAAAAACCAACCAAACATGCACGTGACTTCCACCGGCAAAGTCCGACAACCAGTAGAATTGAGTGCGGGAACATTTGGTACAAACAACAACAAATCAACAAACAATACTTCAACCATCAACCTTGTTCCCACGGTTCGTCTTTCTCAACTTCAACCATGTTTCCACTTCGTCCCATAACCCATATATATTACACTATTACACCTTTCTTCCTTATCTTTTTGTACCTGTCCTTTGGCCACTTGCAGACTGCAGCTGCAAGTGTTCAAAGGCAGTGTTACATTGACTTTTTACCGCTCTCAGTAAGTAATGTTAAGTCATATGATTTGTAGTACTGACTTGGTTTTTTTTATTTTGACAGCTGGCGCGCTATCAAAAGCTTGATAGCGCGCCTTAAGGTCAGTCCTTTCTCTTGGTTCTTGATTGACTTTGTTTTAGTTCTTCTTGGCCAACCATGTCCCCAGGGACTGGCGCCTCTAACCCTTTGTTTTTTTAGTTCTTCCTGGCCAACCATGTCCCCAGGGACTGGCGCCTTTACTTTGGGATCTGGGGGTTGTGTTCCTGGCCTACCATGTCCCCAGGGACTGGCGCCTTGGACTTTGGGATCTGGGGGTTGTGTTCCTGGCCAACCATGTCCCCAGGGACTGGCGCCTTGGACTCTGGGATCTGGGGGTTGTGTTCCTGGCCAACCATGTCCCCAGGGACTGGCGCCTTGGACTCTGGGATCTGGGGGTTGTGTTCCTGGCCAACCATGTCCCCAGGGACTGGCGCCTTGGACTTTGGGATCTGGGGGATATGCTCTTGGCCAACCATGTCCCTAGGGACTGGCGCCTTTACTTTTGTCCAGTTTTTACGCCTACTCACCTCTCTTTCAGATTTTCCGCCTGCCTTGTTAAGCCCCCTTATTTCTTCTTCTACAAATATACCGCACTAACTACATTTTTTTCTCTAGCTTTCTATGACACTTTCTTGCTTTGCGCCTGTCTGGTTGAGTGGGTTTTTTCTTTTCTTCTTTCAATCATACTCTACCACTAACCGCATTTCTTTCTCTAGCTTTCTATATCAGTTTTCCTTGGTTATGTTTCAAACTGGTAAGCGCCGGCTTAATATTCAATATCATACTGACTTCCACTACATTAGATTATTAGTTACTGCGCATTTTTCTTATATTTTGTACTCTAGGGTGCAAGGCTTGGATGGAGAGGGCCCCTCCATCCTTGTCTTGCATCACTTACATTAGTCTTTTGTCTTTATTTATTTTTGCCAACCTTGTACACTTTAGTGAAGCCATAGCGCAAATGTATTGCCCTTTATGGGTATTTTAATGTCATGTGATCCTTAATTTTTTGCCAAAAATAAATGTCATGTGATCGTGAGAGTGCACCTTGAAGGGTATCTTGAGATTATATCTGTCTAATGGCGACTGATACTGGGTGCATCATGGTCATTGTTGCGTTTTTCCTTCATCATCGCCCGGTATCCCAAAACATGAGCCCATGTCAGTACCACCACTATACAAACACTGTATAGTGATGGCGACTGATAGGGTGCATCATGGTCCTTGTTGCGTTTTTCCTATTGCCACTTATACACCCATTTTCGCCCTTCTCCATATCTCAGCGTTGTCAGTAACGGTGAGTTTATTTACCAGGACTATCTATACCCTATGCTTCACTTACTGCATTATCATCCATATATCTCAGCGTTGTCAGTAACGGTGAGTTTATTTACCAGGACTATCTATACCCTATGCTTCACTTACTGCATTATCATCCATATATTGCAGCGCTGTCAGTAACGGTGAGTTTATTTACCAGGACTATCTATACCCTATGCTTCACTTACTGCATTATCATCCATATATTGCAGCGCTGTCAGTAACGGTGAGTTTATTTACCAGGACTATCTATACCCTACAGCATCATTACTTGTTTCTCAAGGAAACTCAAGACATCGGATTTGGTAATGTTTTACAGTCAAAGATCAAGTCTTCTAACCGTCACTTTTAATTAGATTAAATCTTTCTTTTCACCTTCAATCACTCTACCTCTACACCAGCATACGATGCTTGTTGACCAAGACGCAAACAAGCTGAGTACATTATATTTTATTGTGCGGCTATATATTGACATTTTCTACACTATCATAGGATATGGTCTTGTTCACCCTTGATGAGGAGCATCCTATGCTCGTCGACCCAGACGTCTCAATATCAGGTCTACATATGCATCTGCTCCTTCTATTCCGCGCAGTGACTTCGATATTAGAAAGGTCCGGATGACAGCAGAGTACTGTAAACTTCATTAGCATCGCCAAGAGTTTGGGTGTTACCAAATATGCCTTAATTAGCGATAATTAGCCTAATCATGTTTATTTATAGACTCATTAATTACATCACAACTAAGTTTGAAGTCCGTGAGAACTTTGGTTCATTTTCTTTTTTACATCCACCATGGAAGAGAACCTGAAGAGCCAGGCATCTGAAGTAAGGGAAGCTCTGAGTAGCAGGATCAGCAAGATACTTGGGAATTCATCTGAAATGGGTGTCCTGAAAGATGGGCAAGTGGTAACTAAGCTGTTGCATAAAGCCAGGTATCTATGGTGGATCATCAATTTTAGCTGAATTCTAATTGATTAATCTTTTAGAATGAGAATATCAGTGCACCTCCAGATTTGCTTGGCAACGCCGGATCACACTACATTTACCGATACATCAATTTCGGAATATGAAATTGATCGGGCCGCACTAACTATTGCCCATGCAATGGTCAATCCCAGTGAGTGTCCCCAAATATTTTTAACTGTCATGAATTCTAAAGCAGAAGTATAGTCAATGTTGATTGGGATGTGGATCGATATGCTGACAGGGTCAACTTGTCTCAACCGAATCGGGACGGGTCAGCAACCTCTGAACCGGAAAGGCTCAAGAAGTACTTCCCTGAGGCAGTGCTCGGCAAAATTTCAACTCCGGCCACCCTTGTGGACAGGCATGGCAGAATCTTGATGGTTTACCTGCCCAATATTTTGTCACCTTCTCGTCTAGTACGTTTCTGGATGGGGATTTTCCCTCAGCGGCTGATTGATTAATTAGGATTACATTAACAATGCCACCTCAAGCTTACGGGATTCTCTTCTTGACACCCTGCCGCCCATTTCGGATCAAAAGAAAAGTTGGCGAGATGATGGCTTTGTGCTGCCAGAGGGAGGGGGCGAATTTGGGGCTGGTAGGATTACTGTGTCTCCTGCATATTTCATGCAAAGACAAGAGGTATTGTATTTTCAGTGCTGAATTTTCCTAGTTCTCACCTGGTGATTAGCGATTGATAGATCCTCTGGTAACGTCCGAGTCTTACAACTCAAAGAAGGTCCAACAATGGCTAGGTGCCTTGACAACTTCAGAACTTCTATGGAACTCCATTACAGCAGCAGTGGCACCAGACCTTTTTGAATCAGGCTTCTCTGCATTTTCCAAGGTTGTCAAGGAAGTTCGGAGGCGAAAAAAGAATTCGGCTCCGGTGGATTCTTGGCCCTCTATCTTTTCAGGGTTGGAAATCATTGCCAACCGAACAACCTTCAGCCACAGAGATCCTGGTGGATCTCCTTCACTTTTTGATCTTCTAGTCAGTTTAGGTCGAAACCATCATGCAACTCTTTCTTTGGCCGATGTCCATGCAGAGCTAGACTATTCCCCTGGTGCAATGGTCTACATCGCCGGTAGGGTACTGGAGCACTCTGTGGGTCCTTGGATTAATGGAGAAAGAATTGTGGTTGCCCATTTTATGAAGGATGCTGTGCATGATAGAGTTAAAGTGCCAAGGCCAAGTTTTCCTTTGCAGAAGAACTTTTTGGAGTTGGTAGGGAGGAAACCCAAACCCGCGGGTCGCAGAGCCAATAAATTACAAATATAGTTAGGATAGGAACAGAGCCAATAAATTACAAATATAGTTAGGATAGGAACAGGACTGTTTTGGGGTGTGTGGGCAGTGGTGGTGGTGGTGGACTGCCCGGATAATGCCAATGTTCTTGTTGTTTTGTCCCCTTTGACAGACTCTCGATTTCATGAGCTCACAAATCACACCGAGGAATAGAAAAAGGGTCAGAGTCCAGCCATCTTCATCTGGAACTGGCCCATCAAAGAGAAAAAGAGGGGCTTATAAATATGCATATATCCCTTCAAAAACTCGGAGGGGAAAAGATTCGTGGAAAGAAGCTAATGCTTCATTTGTCTATGAGGACTCTGATAGTGAGATAGAAGTGGCTTCACCATCAAAACAAATCAGGCACCACCATATTGAAGATCATATACCACTGGAATACAACCGAGAGGTTCATGGTGATTTTTGGATGGGAGGCTTGGATGGTATGAAAAGAAAAACAAAAGTGAGTTCATTGAATTTTAAAGTCTCAAGTTTTTTTAAAAAAAATCATGTGCAGGCCCAAAATGATTTCCTTCGAGATTATTTGCCTTGGCGTACTGAATATCTTTCAGTGTTATTGGACTTAGAGCAGCTGGTCAACAATGGGAAATGCAATGATTGTGGAGAAGGAGAGGGGTTGATCCAGTGTTTGTCTTGCTCAGGAACACGTGCTTGGTGTCCTTCTTGTGTTCTTAAAGCTCATCAACACAACCCCTTCCACAACCTTCAACTCTGGAATGGCAGGTTCTACGAGACTACTACCCTGCAGGCTCAAGGTTATATAATGTATCTTGGCCATGGGGGGGAACCTTGCCCCAATCTCTCACATCAGCCGGACCCATCTCCCTGGGAAGATCTCGGGTCCATGGAAGATGTATTTGCACAGGAGGAGGGGGATACAATTAATGACACGCAGTTAGGAGTATCTAACCTGGTCATTGTGCACTCTACTGGTGTTTACTCACACAGTGTATCATGGTGCCAGTGTCCTGGAGCTGAGAAGGCACATCATCTCGATCTCATGAAAGCAAGGTTATTTCCTGCCAGTCTCACTCGCCCTCGATCTGCTTTCACATTCGATGTCCTGGATAACTTCCTCATAGACGCTTTGGAGTGCAAGACTTCAGCCATGAGTTTCTATCAAAAGCTCCGTCGGTTCACAAACAACGCATTCCCTGATAAAATACCGGTGAGTAATTTTATATGATTGTGTGCCCTGCTGATAGGATAAAAAGGACCGATACCGTGAGCTTATGCGAGTGTCACGTATATGGCGGGATTTGGTCAATAGAAAAAGGTTCGGGTTTGGACATGACATGGAACGATCCCCTGGTCCAGGGGATTTAGCCCTTTATTGCCCAGCATGTCCACAACCTGGAATCAACTTGCCAACGTCTTGGAGATATGACTATGAAGAGTAAGCTGACTCATAACTATTGCAGTAGTATGTCGCTCATTATTGGTCTGTGGTAGGTGGTTAGTTATGCGAAGATATGTGGTCGATGGAAATTTCACAGCACAACATATGAAAATGAAAATTCCAGAAGACGATGTTTCTCTAGCAGATGGAAAGGGTTACATGGTAACAGAGGGACCTTATCAAGCTCACATCCACGATTCTGTAGAAGAGAGAGAGGCAAGTGATGATTTTGAATGATAGGTTCCTCCCGACTTATAATATTTTTGAAGAAATCCACTTGCAGCAATCATCGGGCAGTGAATGCAACAAACATCCAAAGAAGCAACCTTAGAGCTACAGGGGTTGGGGCAACAGCATGTGCTAGGCATGGATGCTTTGTTCCTCACGCAGTGGTGGACTTCCAAAAGGGAGAGCGGTCTGTGATCGTTTTGTTGTTTCAGACAATGGACTGACCCTGTAGTCAGGCACATGAACATGGACTATTCCATTTGCAATGCAGTTAAATATACACCCGAACCTATTGGCAGTACGCTCATCATCTATGATGTTGCATGTCAGTGGAGTATTCACTTTGCTGAACGGGTGGACCAGAGCTATCATCTGTCCCTTCCCGAGGGGACCAAAATATTACCTGCAGTTGGCAAGTTTCATTTGAGCGCACATAAGCTTCAATGCTTTCCTAGGTTCAGCCTGAATTTTATGACCGGAGCCGGGCATATTGATGGGGAAATATTGGAGACCCTCTGGGCTCCTTTCAACAAGATTTCCCCTACTGCAAGATCCATGTCTTTGGCTCACCGAAAGGAAGTATTGGATGACCATATGCGGGATTCCAATTGGAAGAAGCTGGTTGGCATTGGCAAGTCCAATTTATTCTGGTTTCTGTTACTTCACCTGACATAAACTTGGCAAAAGTCAAGTCATTACTCAAAAAGTATCGTCATGCCCTACAGGGTATTAGTGACACTCAGGGTCCATATGAGGAATTAACCAGATCACTTGACTTGGATGATGTTCAGGAGTGGAAAAAGGCAGCCGAAAAAGCGGCTCAGGACCGTGGAGAGCTTCTTGACATCTATCAGCTTAAAATGGACAAAGGTAGGTCTTGTGTGGTGGACGTTGATTTTGCCCTGATGGAAAATAATTTAAAGCACCCTCTATGGCTGAAATACGTCTCAGATTGACTGAAAATGAACTATCTGCTAATGGTAGGACTGGGTCTGTTGCATGGTTGATCGAGGGTATAAATATAGAAAATTCTCAGTAAGGTATTCTGACTTTCGGATTGGATTGACTTAAATTGTGTTACTAGAGATGCCTTGAGATTGTCTATAAGGCAGCTGCCCCAGGATCCGACTGCTTCCCAGAGAACCGGGATCGAAGAAAAACGGCAAAAGCTCATGGCACGGATTATTAAGTTCCATGAGGCTGCAGAGGTCATGACTAATGGTATGGATTTGAAGGGAGGTGAAGGAGCACCACTGGACAACCCTGAACTGTGCCTGGAGGAGGCTGACATATCCAATATGGAAGATCCAGAGGAAGAGGACATTTTGGACTTTGACGGTAATATTGACTCACCTGCCGAAGTCACCGAGATTTGGATGCCATCATGGGCAGCCTCTGGTCACATCATGGATGATGTTGTCTTGGCATTACGTCAAGAAGAACTCGAGCTTCGAAAGGGTCAAGCAAACGACTGCCTGGAAAAGCTTCGTCAAGCCCTGGGTGATAGATCAGTCGTCTTTCGGGAGAAAATACACTCCAACAAATCGGTCCATCACCAGGGCACTAGATCTAAAAAGGAACTCCAAACGATAACTCTCTCCATCAACAGACATGCAAGAGGTTACAGCCGGGCAAGGGCTGCAATGCTCCGCCTAGGGGCTGACTCTGATACAGTGGCAGTGTATCAACCCCTAAAGCCTCAGGACCTAGTGGTGAGTAAAGAAGTCACAGAAGAAAACAGGCATGGGCAGGGTTCAGATAAATTGGCTTGGTTTTGGAGGATCAACAATACGGAGGACAGTCAGAAGAACTTATGGATGAATGAGTGTAAGTTTTATTGTGATCTGTTTTTTATCAAGTGAATTACCTTATTTCCCCATTTCCAGTTTATCGTGTGAATTGGTTGAAAGCTAAAGCACGGTATGACCGTTGGTCAGAAGAACTGAAATTGGTACAACATGAAATGTTTTGGACCATATCCTGGTTTCGGACACAGGAGGAGAGGTGGAGAGTTCGGGCAGATGAAAGCATCAAGAATGGGAATAGGGCATATGCTGAGAGGCAGGCATCTATGTGGGCAGAATTTTCAGCTCAGGGCCTCAAGAATTTTGAAGGAAAATTACTTATAACAAGTTGATAGTTCACAAGTTGATATGCTAATGTAATGTTGATCTTCCTGACTTGAAAAAAGTGTGATGTGAGTATTCAGAATGTAAACAGATTCTGGCCTAGTGGCCTGCCAAGCTCTGCAGTATGTGGGCTGTGGCCGGCCGGCCTACAAATGAATTCTTGCTGGGCCAGCCCCTCCTTACAGGCTGCAGGAAGGGGCCGGCCGCTATCATGTGGGCATCTGGCCCAGCAGGCCTGTCCATTTCTGTAGTATGTGGCACGTGGCCGGCCGGCCAAGAATTCATTCTTGGCCGGCCAGCCTCCCTTTGCAGCATGCGTAGAGGGGCCGGCCGGCGGCTTTGGGCATCTGGCCCAGTGGCCTGCCCACCCCTGCAGTATGTGGAGAGTGGCCGGCCGGCCTGGCAGAGAATTCTTGCTTGTAGGGCCAGCCTCCATTTGCAACCTGCAGGCCATGGCCGGCCGACATGATTTGGGCATCTAGCCCAGTATAGGAAGTAGAACTTGACTTAGTGTGGTTAGGTGTGATGATAAGGGGTACTCCATAAATGTTGTTAGAAAATGAGTGTATAACCCACTGGAGCTTTACTGAGTGGTTGGGTCAGAATGGCGAGGAGGTATACTCTATACATTAATTGTAAGGGCACAGGTGCCAGTCTCCAACTCTCCTGCTTGGTCAATTCTGTTGCCAGATAAAAGACAAAAGTATTGAGAAAGTATGTCCCAAGAGTCTACAAATTGACTCTAGCACATGCAATTCTGACAGAATCCTTATGTATGTTGTATTGAGGTTCACCCCAACATAATACAAAGTGCCATATTTGTGTTTTGAAGAAAATCGAAGTGGATCTTGTCCCATGGCCAACTTATTGGTGCTGGAGGCTAGTTTTGTGGTTGGCTCTAAAGGTCAGATCACCACATAAAGTTCTGGAATGTAGTATGCAGGAGTAAATAGATGTGTCATAAGCTATAAATTAAGCACACAACACACCCACTCCAATAAATATCTCTTCAAATGTACTCAAATTTGCTTCAAAATGACAACTTTAAAATCCATGAATGAATGCTATTGTCAAATCTGTTAAGTGTCCTAATATTTACTCACATGTATGCCAGGAGTATGTCCCTCCATGCAGACCATAAAAGGAAGTAAGAATTCATTCCTAGGCCGGCCGGCCACCTCCCACATACTGCTGGGGTGGGCAGGCCACTGGGTCAGATGCCCAAAGCATGTCGGCCGGCCTGAGCCTGCGGGTCGAAAATGGGGGCTGGCCCAGCAAGAATTCATTCCTAGGCCGGCCGGCCACATGCCACATACTACAGAAATGGACAGGCCTGCTGGGCCAGATGCCCACATGATAGCGGCCGGCCCCTTCCCGCAGACTGTAAGGGGGCACTGGCCCAGCAAGAATTCATTGGTAGGCCGGCCGGCCACATACCACATACTACAGAAATGGACAGGCCTGCTGGGCCAGATGCTCACATTATGGCGGCCGGCCCCTTCCTGCAGACTGTAAGGGGGCACTGGCCTACTCAGCCAGATGTGAGAAGCAAGCCGGCCGGTCCCTTCCCACAGGCTGCTACTGTGGGCTGGCCCTGTGAGCAACAATTGTTCCCTAGGCCGGCCGACACCCTGCCACATAATGCAGAGGCAGGCTGGCCTACTGTGGCAGAAACCAGCAGCACAGCGGCCGGCCACCCCATACAGCCTGCATGACCAGGCCTACCCACATGTCAACCACAGCCTGGATATGTATATAGGTAGTGCCTGCAAGGGTCTGCATCACCGGCCTACACAGATACTGCAGAGATATCATTCTGTATATAGGACACCGGCCTGCACAGGCTCTGCATGACCGGCCTATACAGGCAGTGCATTGGCCAGCCGGTGTCCTGTACACCTGGTTTTGCAGGTCAATGTACATGTCCTATCAACAGGTTATGCAGTACATATGACTGAAGGGTCTGTGTGAAGGCCCAGGACGCATTGCCTCTAGGTCATCAACCTCATGAGCTAGCAGAAGCTTTCATCAAGGAGAACTTGAAATGCAAGGCCCTTCAACAGGTTCCAAGTGATTCCTCTCCTCCAATCGCCAAGAGGCGCTCTTTATCCTGCGAATCTGTCATTGCCGACCTAACCCTGAGTCCAGTAAGTTACCCCTTATGACCATATATCGCATGTCTCACTGCATTTTTCACAGGGATTGATACTCAACACAGCGGATTCAGCTGTCCATCCATTACCTTCGAATTGGCCCTTTCCCACTGAACTTGCCTTGAAGATTCTGGAAGACATGCTCCCTCAGGATCTGCAATCAATTGTGCAGGTATCTTGTTTCTTTCGCGAGCTAGTGGCACCCATCTACCTCCGCTCCTTGGGCTTGCAGTTTGATGATGAGTCCCTGCACGTCACCACTCAAGCTTGTTTCTTCCTACTCCTGTATAGGCACACAGCTTTGTTTCGTGCGCCAAGGTATCTGCGATGCGATCTCTTTGATGCGGATGACTGCCACCTCGAGGCACTTCAAAATTTCGTGAAGTCATTAGAAGGCACGCAAGCACTCTTCATTTCCATTGTGAAAGATGGCGAAATGCTAGGAGATTTTGCACCTCTATTTCAGACCATCCAACATTCGGGCTGCAGGAGTCTTAGATTCTCAGATCGGGAGGCATCTTGCCTTGCATATCCTCCGCCAATTCTTCCTGATGTCATTGCCATCGAAAACCCTACCAGCAGACGTAATTTTCACATCTTCTATGCAGATTCACCCATATTTTTCTCCCGATCCGTGGTCGCACTCACTCTCACCGCCCTGCAAAACCCATCCTTGACTGACCTCAGTCTTACCCGCACTTCCTTGAGTGCCCTTCAGTGGACGGTGATTATGCATGACATTAACCTCACACAACTTAAATTTTTGTCTATTGACTGCAAATGC
Source organism: Suillus subluteus (assembly GCA_016647755.1). Classification (NCBI taxonomy): domain Eukaryota; kingdom Fungi; phylum Basidiomycota; class Agaricomycetes; order Boletales; family Suillaceae; genus Suillus; species Suillus subluteus. The sequence goes on along the minus strand of JABBWI010000145.1, from coordinate 24,785 downwards.
CCTACAGTTGCCCTCGTTGATTTTTTGACATGGCATGAGGTTCACCAGCTCTGGCTTCACAGCATAGATGATGGCACAGGCCAGCCTTGCCCCCCATTGGACATGGATATCCCCCGCATTCCCATGCATAGCTTACGCACACTCTCTGGACCACACTGGTACCTTGTGTCCCTATTAAACAAGATTCACATCCCTCAATGCATTCAAACCCTTGATTTGCAGCTTGACGCCACTTTTCTGGAATCCACACCCAATTACTTGTCGGCGATCCTGGATATTACTCAACAGTTTGTCGCCATTGATAGTCTGCAACTAAATTTCTATGATGGATCGCTGATTTCTGAAAATTTTGATGTCACCTTGGATGTTGACAATCAAACTATTCCAGCAAAGAAACTCACCATTTATCTACCACATTGGTACAAGTATTCAGATCAACACCCCTTGGTGAGCGCCATGTATGAAATAATTTCACATTAGCTCATGCATTGTACTCAGTTCCACTGCAGTCCTTGGCTACAAGTCTTCCAGCATGTTGAAAATGTTTGCCTCAGGCCTGGATACATGTCATTATCTGAGCGCCAGGAGCTGGAGGTTGCTTTTTGCCACCCTAAACATCCCTACAATTTGGATATCGGTCATTATATCTAGTATTTGTTTTTTACCCACTCCTATACCAGTTTCCGCCGATACATCTCCCCGCTTGCGTGTACTTGAACTCACTCTAATACTCATGTCTCTCTCCACTGACTCGGATTCTCCCCACTCATACTCCAATGCAATTTTTTGATGCAAGATATTTTATTTACATATCCAGATTTGTCACAAATATTAAATAGCATTGCCGCTGTGCGGCTCGTCTTTTGAAGGAAATTCTGTGTGAGTTTGTGTCTACTAGCCCACAAGAACTGTTGCGTGAAGGTCACGTGAAAATGACCAGGCTAATGATCGGGAATATCCAGTTCACCATTTAAACCCCGAAATCATTTGTTAATGCCTTTCTTTTCTTCCACCATCTACAGCAAACCCCTGATGCGGTTCTCATAGATGATACATAGTAACTTTTGACTTATGATTAGATGTTATAATTGATATATAATTGCTCAAGCGTGTGCGTGATGGTTCATGCTATATAGACCCATAGGAGAAAGATACCGGTCTTGATTGATTCACATTTTTGGCCTTGGCAATGTTGCGCTCATGATCAGGTCGATCATGCATGAAAATCAATAGGTACGTGTCTGACAGTTACTACTATTTCTCAGTCTCATTGGGAGTACTTTGTTGTCACATCCGGAATATACTTTTGACAAGGTCTGTGCTTACGTTATCTGATCTAAACTCGCAGCACTCATGTAAATTATTTGAGTTAAACTTTATTAATACAATGTGGAATCTTGCTATACAGCGTCATTGATCCACAACTCATCATTTGAGTCTCCATTCACAAATTATCACACACATGCCAAAGCCTTTGTACGAGGACCACCGCTGACTGTGGATCTCGGGAATACCCAGCTGAGTTCGATTCACTATTTAATGTCTCAAACAGCTACGGTCTGTTTCTCTTTTCCACTCTCCATCATCATCAGTCGTCATATCAGTGTGTGGGGTTTACCACCGGATTTTGCCGTCATCATTACTTCATGAATTACCAAGTCACTAGACTGTAGTATTATATTTACAATTTACGAATACTATGAACGAGACTCGAGCACTGGAGGTGCATATCGATGAGACCACTACAGAACCAATGATATCTCAGACACCCCCGCGGTCTCCTGCCAGGGATTTGCAAAACTCCCAGCTTGCTCCTGCAATCACCGACACTCCCTTCAAACAGGGTAGTTCCATGAAAGTCCCCTGGATAACAAATGTGCATTGCCGGAACCTCACAGTCAACGCCATGGGTGTGGAGATGAAAAGTCATTGCGTTGGCCCGATGCCAGTCCAGGAATTTCTCGAGGAGTTCCTACCGACTTCAGATATACCAAATCTCCCTCCTTTAACCTTTAAGAATGGCACATTCAATGGCACGACTTGTGTTAAAGATGAGGTCCTGGCTTATGAACCATTTGTGAGTGTGCTTTATAACTATCATATTGGGATCGCTGACAGTCTGACTTCGATATTGCAACATTGCAGATTGACACCATGAAATCTTTTGCCCCCGCTCTATCATTTGTCAACACTTCCAACCATGCAGACACAAAACTTTCCCAATCATTCTCATTTGCTGTCAAACCGGACATCAGCGTATATGCTGATGGAACTTTGCATGGCTGCAATGTTTCTTCCACAGAAATTCTCATCGAATTGAAGTGGGCTGCCATCAATGATGCCTTTTGCGACCCCCCTCTTGACTCGAAGGAGGACAAATCTTCCTTTGTCAACCAGACCATGAAGGGTATGGACACATTAGGACAAATCACGAGTTACGCTGCAGCCCAGCTTGGTGCGCAATACCGTACACACGCCTTCTCTGTCCTGATCGTGCACGATTTCGCTCGCATCATCAGATGGGACAGGGATGGAGCCATTGTTACTCGTGCCTTCAATTACAACCAATATCCACACTTAGCCGACTTTTTCCATCGCTTTTCATATGCATCGCTTGCATTGCGTGGCGTCGATACGTCAGTGACGCCTGCTAGTGCCGCCGAGGCCACTTGCGCACGGTCCAAGTTAAAACTTCATCCTGATACACGTATGTTCATGGTTAACATCCCTGCTGCCGAGGGTGTTGGTTCATTCACGTTGGTCATTCCTGCACCTGTTGCTCGTGGTCTTTCGCCTATTGGCCAGTGGGACGCGTACATGTCCTGCATTTGACCCTGTCAATGACAGGATTGTCATGTTCAAGGACTCTTGGCGGGTGTCGTTACCTGATATCCTGCCAGAGGGTGAAATGTACAAACTCTTGAAGGATGCCAATGTTCGCAATGTTGCAACATGCATTGCCTGTCATGATGTACCATCTCTCCCTCAGCAATGCACACAGACTGTCAAGTTTGCGAATGCTTCGTGGGCGTGCCCTCATGAGGTTGTCACTCCACATATTCATTACCGTCTGGCCCTCAATCTTGTGGGCAAGCTGTTGGCTCATTTTATGAGCTCTCATCAAGTTGTCGAAGCTGTTCGTGACGCACTGATTGGTATGTGTTCTGGAACTCACATCACACGTCATATTTATATCTCCACAGCCCATGGAGACACATGTAACAAGGCAGGTGTGTTACATCGAGACCTCAGTGTGGGGAATGTTGTCATACATGGTACCATTGGCATCCTCATAGATTGGGATCTCGCAAAGTTACTCAGAATTCAGGGTCCTCGACAAACCACACGCACGGTACGTTTAATCCATGCCCCAAGATTCATATTTTGTGCTAAGTTTTCCGTCACCAAGGGTACCTGGCAATTCATGTCTGCCAACCTTGTCGAACACAAACACGCCAAGCATACCATCGAGGATGATCTCGAATCCAGTTTTTATGTCGTTTTTTGGATTGCCTTGATGTACACAGAGAGCTCTATGGACATCACCACTCAGTCGCTACTCATAAAGCAGGTCTTTGAGGCTGAGGAGATGAATGGGATTGGATCAAACTCAAAATCGGCTTTTCTCATTTCAAGAAGGCAAATCGCGGGTGATGTGTTTGTTGGGCGCAAAGTGCTCGACAAGCTTGTCCGTGCACTTGCTCAACTCTTCGCTCTTCAGTACCTTATGATCAGCAATGAGGAGCAGGCCACATTTGACCAAACATTCCCATGCCTGGAGCCTGCAAAAGGAACTCCCACTCACAGCAATTCTGATAATGAACTTGAACGCGAATCCTGCTTACAGGAAGCAGGCAGCCATGGAGACTTTGAGGTCGCATTCCAAGATCATAGCTATTTACGATGAATACCTCACACTAGACGCTTGGCTTCCTCATGAGGTTCCCAAACTGCAACCTCTCATGGACGACGAGAAGCGCAAGCCACAGGAATACTTCACAAAGTCACAATACCCCTCCCAGGTACTAATCACTCCGAGTGGGAAGAGACAGAGGTTAAACTCAGACTTGGACTCAAGCTGCTCCTATGGTTGAAGCCGGTGGTTGTATATTCTGCTCAGTTTCATTGTGAGGCTCTGATTATGCACCATACTGACATACATTTTGGATACCCACTTATCATGACCAGCTTGCAATACGATATATGATCGATTCTGATGCTGGACTCATACATACACGATCAAAATCAATCGTATTATATTATTTACCAAAATCATGACCAAAAGGACCACCTTGATGATACGTAAGTCAATCACCCTTCTGCTGCCAGGTCTAACAATAAGGTATTGCCTTCTTTTTTGTGTATCTGACCGGGCAGGTATTTCTGATGGAGTCCCATTCACTGAGCACACTGTTTTTGTATTGTCTAGTAGTGCTACTTACAAACAACAGGATGTCACTTCGTCTGATTCTGTAGTACTCGTAGCAATACCTGTAGACCATGACAACATACAACACAAGGATGTTGAACCAAATGAATTTTACAAAAGACCGCTGTGAGTGTGCTACATCGTATTATGGCTATAAATTTGGTGATTATTCAGTTTGACAGACCTGCAATATATCTGACAAGATAGTTTTTCCCTATACAACGCCTCCACCGATGTCTTTGCCTGGCAGTAATTCTGAGGCCCTTGAGGAAGATTCACTGGATCCTCGGCCTGGCGAACTCGCAACAGCACTTACCAAGATAAGCTCCATTGTGCAACAGTATGTATTTGACTTTATAATATGCCCTTGACTCACATGTATATTTGCAGCTTTACAACCCTGCGGTTATCAGTTGGCTCAAGCTCCACTGTTACCAGAACACCGAGTTCACCTTGGAAGAGGCACCGAGGGTACACCATTGTATAAGCCCTACACCCCATTCTGTCCACGTCCTGCAAATGCGAGTCCATCTGTCCCTCATGCTCCTCATTCTGCCGTATCTACTCCCACAGTAGTCTTGTTATCAGCAGCTCAGTCCCAGTCCTCTGTTTTCACATCCAATCCCACAGTCCCCCAACCCACCATCACTTTGCCAACTCAGGTAGCGCCTCCTTTCCAATTCACTATTCCTGCGTCAACTGCTGTCGCTATGTCTCTTCAATCTCACCCTGTGACTTCTATCCCGACTGAATCACCACTCAATTCTCCTGTTGCTGGATCGAGAATAGATCGTAGGGATCGTTGAACATACACCACTTGGCCCGATGCCCTGCCATCCCGCAGAGGAAGCAGTCGTTCAAGGAGTCCTGATATGTCTGGTCGTGCAAGCACTCCATATGCAGGTGAGTGTCAAGGTGCACATCTTATAATATCCAATGCTAATGTGCTGTTACAGGCACCGGGCATCAGGCCATGATTTTCTCTGCATCTCAGCCGCTTAATCACATCACAGAAAATGACATTTTGATGGACAATGCTGAGCATCAAGTTCGAGTTTTCACCCCTCTAATTGAGCCTTCAGCTCCCTCTTCTTCAACTCAGATGACAGATGCGAGCACAAGTCCCATCATCAGTTCCAAATCTGCAGACTTCTCACACCAAACTCCTTCACCAGCGAGACCTTTTCCACTGCCTTCTGCCATCGAAGATCATCTCAACCGGCTTGTTGCACAGCGCTTTCTCGAACTATCTGATCATGTCTTGGTTCCAGCTCTAAAGAGTGCCGTCGACACCTTGATCCCTTCTGTGGTTGAACGGATATCAGACGATATGAGGAACGCCACCATTGGTCCCCAATTGCGTAGTCATGCGGATAAGGATATCCTATCAGACACGCAATCAAGTGACAGTGAGGATGATTTAAAACCAAGTCCTCATAGGAAGCGCCCTGGCAAGCGAGGCCTGAAGAATGATTTGCATGTATGTCTATAATAAATTGTTTACTTCAACGTATGCTAATCACACCAGGTTGCATTCCAGAACTATCTATGAGAGAATGGACTTCTCAAGGGGAAAAATTGCCCACTGCCTCGATCTCCTCCATCAGAAACACTTTGTGCCTTCAACAATAACAATGACTGCAGCCCCACCCTAGGCGATATCTCTATTGATTGGAATGACTCACTGAAAAAATCTCATTGGAACATGGAAGTCATTAACCTCCTAGTCATTGATTTTCAAGCAAAGGTTAGCAATGGCACCTTTGTTAACCTCCTAGTCATTGATTTTAAAGTGAAGGTCAGCAACGGCACCTTTGAAAAAGTCATCTTCGACGCAAAAACCATGAGCCTCAAGAATCTGCGCACTCTGTGCATCGAGAAACTACGCCGAACTCAATTCCAGTATTGACAGCATGTCCAGATTGGTAAAATCGCTGATGTTGAAGAGATGAATCGGGCCTCTCGCGAATTGTCAGCTCGAAATGACCAACAACAGCGCTTGGACAGGTGCAATACTCGAAAACATGGGGTATGTAGACAGATATTAATTTGAGTATCATCTAAATACCGTTCTAGACTCTGGAAAGGCGTCAAAAAATAGTGGAACGAAATCGACACCGTAATACTGATACCTGGGATATGATCAAACGTATCATTGACTGGTTAGATGTTGAGGGGATGAGTGGGGATGAAACAGACACCGCACCAGGGGTGACTCCGAAGGTGGTAAGGCGAGTTGGCCTTCCATGGCTCAGTCCTGACATCACACAGTTACTGCATGCTGTGGAATCCTACGCACCAGCTACTCATGAAGAGAATATGACCATCCCTATTGGAAATTCATCCCTTCCACGCATCTCAGAGCAGAAACGCACACTTCATAACTCCATCGCAATTCACTGGCTTCCACGCAACTGGTACAATGACGACTGGTATAAAGCTAACTCAAGTAGTGCTCGCGCACTGCTGGGAGCTCGCAAGACATTGGCCTTACCACTTTTGCAGCTCTATTGTTCTCAGACACATTGACAAGTACGTATCATTTGGATTACATATCATTTGGATTACATATCATTTGGATTACACTGTACTATTATTTATACAAAAATGTCACTCATGATCATCTTGTTCGTACTCTATGTAGACTCAAGTATTTTTATATCACGCCAAGCCTAGACCACAGGCCTAGAACACACTGGATATTTCCAACCCACTCCATAACAATATGAGCGGTAACACTAGTATCTATGATACCAAGAACCAATGGAGTGAGGGTGTCTAATACCGCAACCCCAGGAGATCATTGTTGCCCCACATAATAGATTTTAAAGGTGTTAATGTGAGACATTGTTTTCTCTATGCGTACTAATTGCTGTTAACAAATATGGAGTCGTCATAGCAACTACTCTGTTGTGTGCGGTCAGGTTAACCTTCATAAATTTGGCACATCTTCCCAATCACCTCAGTCATCACACACTATCTACCACCCATGGTTTTAGTTTTGCGTCGTGTATGTCATCCGTTTGGCACAATCGAACCCTACTCACCTTTATACAGAAGGAAAAGTCCGCAGTTTCGCGCTTGCACTCATATCCAGTCCTCCGAGCTCATGTGCTGGGGACAGTGCCTACGAAGATCGGTGATGTCTATCTCATTAAACTGATAACTGTAGGACTGATATTTGCATCCTTCCTACAAGATTTAACACATCCTTAGAGGCATGACATACAAAGGGACATTGAGCCGATCGTTTCACATGAGGTATCTATCAAGTCATTACCTGGTCTTCATCATTTAATGATAAGTTCTTATAGCCATCTCACTCCCAGCTTGCACAGGTGACATCGGTGTTACTTGCAATAGCATTCTTTGGCTTTGCCTTAATTTTTGCTGTCATATCTTTGAATCATCTCCAGAAACTTTATGTGGTTGGGCTCTATCATAAATGTTGATGCTTTGTAAAATTTATGGGTGATCCTGAACGTGGCATCCTTTCATTTTGCAGTAGTTTACATATGGGAGTGTGCCAGTTAATGTCCCAATTTTATGATACCTGGTCTTTGTATAGCATATGAAGAGTTATCTAGCTGCACACCTTCTCATCATCTATCACTCATCACCCTGTTGATTTCCACCGCCCCTCAGTCCACTGCTAACTGCTTTATGTGTCAGGACATTGGCCTGTGACCACTGAGCAAGATCAACATTCGCCAGTGATTGGGTAAATGTCTTCCAAGACTTTGGCTGCTTTGAAAACACCCTATTCATTGTGGTGCCGTGCAAATCATTGGGGGCATTCCATATAAAATGGGTATCAACATCTAGATCGAGAATAACCTTGAATTCCGCATACACGAAGTTGGATTCATCATCAAGGACCTGATAAGTGTATGTAAGATCATATCTATTGCAGACAATGAATGATGCTAACTTTGTGTGAGCGGGCTGAAATCCATCCAACAGTAACTGAATCATCACAGGTCTGTGTGCATTGCAGCACAGTAGCCATATGATGCAAATGCCTGTGTGTTTGGAACCCCATAATGGTTAAGCAAGTGTGCCTCAGTCGCCTTTGCCTACAAAATGTGAGTCGTGCAAATCCTACACAAAGTAGGCAGCATCACCAATTGCTCCTTAGCAAAGTGAGGGAGAAACCCTTGAAGGAATGCGAAGTTGCATGCCTGTATGACTGAGGAGGATCAACAGTCAATATCGACTAAGATAGATGGAGCATTGAGGTACTTGGGCGAGCTGTTTGTATGCCTATTCTGAGAGATGACTGCACCTGATGCTTGGCAATGGTCCTGGTTCGTGCATTTTCATGAATTTTGGCAACCTGGATTTCTGGCTGATTCAACAGGCCATTTGTAACGGCCATTCCTAGGGAGCATTTCACAAGTGTCCCATAATTCATCATTCCACGCTTGCAATTCTCGCGTGTTCTGGCAGTAGGTAAATCAAATTTTCAATGCAGACTATAACAAAACTCACTGAATGTCATGCATCATAGCATGCATCTCAAGTTGAACACGTTCTTGTGTATATTCACTTGCGAAACTTGTTTCTTCTTGCGCATTATAAAGAGCCGCACCAAACTCAATAACTGTGAGTTTGAACCTATCGCCAGATCGATATGAACTCACAATTTTAGCCTCAGTTGGGACCGTGTCATTCACATGATCCTTTGCCCACAGAATGACACTCCGACACTTTCCATTGGTGGGTTTCTGAATGCGCATCCAGCCACCATCAACAAGAATGATGTCTTCGAGTTTGAATGCATTGGTAGATATCCCAAGATCCAGAATTTCCTGGGACTCAACAACAGTTTTGTTCCTCAAGGTGGTCGCAATATCTTTGTGCACCCTAAGAATAAAATTGTAGGCTACAGAATTATTCAAAATGAATAGGCTTACCGGTCGCACCCAATCCATTCTGCATTGTGGTATGCTAACTCCCCAAGATATTGAGCGACAGCTATCTCATTCTGCTGTGCTTTAGAGTCTGTGATTGCAGCGCTAATTTTTGCTGGGATGACTTTGACTTGAGAAAAAGCGACGCTCGGTGCAGGGGCATTGTCAGCCGAATGCTTTTGAATCATTTGGAAGAACATCGATAAAAGTTGGTCCATTAGAGCCATGCGCTCTGGACCCAGGATTTGCGTGCATCCCTCAAACTGTACCACGTATTAGCATTTGTATAAAAAATTGGAGCCATGCTCACTATGTCCCATAGTTTGACAAACCCAAACAGTCTGAAAAATGTAGGTAATAAATTACATTTGGTTGCCAAATAACCTACCCCAGCAGCTTGGTGGTCATGTGGGGATACCCTTTTACCATGTAGCTCCAGGATTTTTGAAGCACTTGAGGTGGGGGAGGAAATTTTCTCGATAGAACGAATAACCTGTAACGAGAGAAAGCCTGGTGCGTCTCGACTTCTTCTTCATCCCTGCACGGCCAGTACTTGACAATTTCACCAAGGATATAATTTACACCCTTTTTTATATCTTTCTCCAGTGAATCGAAATTGTGATGGGTGAAACTTGTACAGGGAAAATTCAGCCCCAGGAGCGGTGGGATGGAGGTTGCCACTTGGCATGGGGATCAAGCCTAGGAGAAGCCAGTCAGCGAGCTGAAAGATGTACGACAGCGGATAATTGAACCATAGCCAGTCGCCATTGCTATATGTTGCGGGTGCGTTTTTATAAATGAGTGCTCCCTATATGTCTCACTGGCTTTATAACTGCTATCATCTGGATACAGTGCTGGATCCGCGTCCTCACACCCATCCAGGAGCGCCAGCAGTGAGTGGATCGAGATTTGGATCGATCCCCAAGTTTTTGCGAGCTTCAAGCGTGATGGAAGCGATACCCTTAAGGAGCGATTCTGACGTTGTAAGAAGTACATCCCCACCGGTGTTGGCATGTGATCATTTATACATCTTGGACGATAGATTTGGTTCGGAAAAGTGTTGTTCAATGGGAGGTAAGCCACTTTATAGTGAATCACGCAATCCTTCCCACGATGTGTGTCGGTGTACCATACACTAACTTGCGACACATCTCATTTGTCGTCACTGCCAGTCTGAGTCATTTCTTTATGTGGTATTCATGAGATCCTCATTACCCCTCGTGCTTTACGGCACCCATGAGTCCGTAACTCCCCAAACGACACTTGTAAGGTGGAGCGGGGTGAAGTTATCACACCTGAACTCAATTAGATCTTCTAACAGTCGAGCAGAAATATACGTGCATCGAATGCACTTGCGCAACAGTCACAGGATCACACTGGTGTTGTTAACAGGTTCAGATCGCTTGGAGTAATAAAGCTCTTGCAGGATAGGAACCCCTCCCTCTAATTAGGAGGCACCCTCTGGTTGTAGATGCCACGGCGCTGAGGTGATGACATACCTAACCTGTCAATGTCTTGATCTGATGAGTGTTACCCTGTTATGGTCAAATTCACACATTTGGAAGACCAAGCAAATATAACAATGTACTAGATATTTTCTGTGGCCTCCTGGTACCTGCATCATTTGTTGTGGGAAGTAAGACAATAAATGGAGTCCAATGTTCACTGGTAATGAGACATGTTCATAAATGCTAGCTCGCCATAGACCAGGCTTTTGGTGGTGGTCAAGGGTTGCAGGGAAGCTTTTGGCACCGGTTTACATTTTCGATAGCGGCAACTCATCACCAGAGACAGGGTGTTCAAACGGATTTCAAGTTGTCGGCAAAATTTAGAGTCAGCACCATTGTAAACCATTTGTCCAAAGAGTGTTCGTTGTTGGCCATAAGTAGTGAACCAGGAATTTCCGACGGAGTTTCATTCACTACTTCACCAGGTTGCAAGCATGTTTGTGTTTTCTTTCCCTAATCCAATCATACATACTTACAATTAATGTAGAACTATATTTGTGACGAAGTAAAAAATAAAAATACTATACGTTGAACCTCATACAACGCAAGGTAGTCAAGTGCCTCAACGCTGATGGCCTGAGTAGAGCATCAGAATGACGTCGATCGTGTTGATCCAATCAGGATCAATGATCAACTAATTCTGCCCATACTCAGGTAAGTATCATGGTTTAGTTGTTCGTTCAATGTGAACTCACTTCACATTTATAGTTTTGTGATTTTTATGAATCGATATCAGTGCGATGCTCTTGCATGCTATGACCGGTATTCACCTAGGTGGGAATTGAGTGGCCATAGGTGATGGGTTGGTATGTTATATCAAACCTCTCAAGGTGTCAATTTTCAACTAACTCTTTGCAAGGGCTTGGAAACAACTATGTAAATTTGCAGTTTCAACACCGTCACCTATGTTGGCTTATGTACCACGCTCGCTATCAAATCAGGAGGAGCGGGCTGTTTTGCTTGAAGTCCTGTCCTTACCCAAGGCTGTACTTTCAATACGTCTAGCACAATAAATCTGATTGGCCAGCATTTGTTCTAAGTAGCAAGTGCAGAACAGGAAAACGTCGGTATGATAGAACTGGTATTATCATTTGTACTTATATATTCGTGGAGGTGTAAGTTGAATGGACACATAGTCAACTCAAAACATAACATTAATACGTGTATGTACTAATTTGTTTTAGTTATCATTACCTCGCTTTAATGAGCTCTCAGATACTGAAGCCATTCCAACAAGAACGAGGGGCTGATGAGATGAAGGTCCACTCGGATGTAAGCTTAGACGAAACGTACCCGGTATGTGTACCTCAATTCATTTTATTTGCAACTCGCTAAGGAGCACTGGCGTTGATGCAGGGAACACTTCAAGAACCGGACCATATGGTCGTTGACATCAACTTGGACGAAGCATACCCAGTATGTATATCTCAACCAAGTCTTCTTTTTGCAACTCACTAATGAACACTGAAGTTGACGGAGGGAACACTTCAAGAACCAGACCCTATGGACGTTGACATCAACTTAGACAAAATGTATCCGGTATGTGCATCTCAATTCGTTTCTTTTGCAACTCACTCACGAACACTGAAGTTTACGCAGGGAATGCTTCGAGAACCAGACCATATGGACATTGATATTGACTTAGAACAAGCGTACCCAGTACATCATCTCAGCCATTTTTTTCTGCAACTCACTAATGAACGTTGACGCAGGGAACACTTCAGGAACCAGACCCTACGGACGTCAACATCGACTTATGCGAAGTGTACCCGGTATGTGCATCTCAATTCGTTTCTTTTGCAACTCACTGAGGAAAACTCTGAAATCGATGCAGGAAACGCTTCAAGAACCAAACTCTATGGAAGTTGACATTGACTTACACCAAGTGTACCCGGTATGTGTATCTCATTTCATTTTATTTGCAACTCACTGAGGAAAACGCTGAAGTTGATGCAGGGAATGCTTCGAGAACCAGATCCTATGGACGTCGACATCAAATTAAACGAAGCGCACATGGTTCATGCATCTCAATCCTTTTTATTTGCAACTCATCAAGCGCAGGGAACACATATTATGGATGTTGATGCAAACGTCAATGTGGACATTGACATGAATGAATTATATTTGGTCCGTATATGCGCTTTATACTGTTTTTCTGTTTGACTTTCATTTTATGCAGGAAAATGTGGAGAACTGAGAGGCGATGCGAATTGATGCTGACTCTGGTCAGATGGACATTGACTGAGAAATAAGATGCCAGTGGATAAGTTGTAATGATAGCTTCGCGTTCTAGTCCCTTTTGCGTTCATACTGTTGCCGATCGTATCACCATATATCCCGCCCCACTCATACCGGGTTTTTGTTTTGTCACACCATAATCCCACAACCCCCTAATGCTATTCTTGGACCCTAGTCCCAATGATACATGCATAATGAAAGAATCATGTTGTACGAGTTACCTCTGGCCAGAAACCGCTCGAGGCCACTTCCTCAACTTCTCCCGCCTTCTCTAATTCAATGACAATCATGTATCACTCACATCCGCTCAAGTTGGTTGTTTCTTCAGAGAAAAAAACACTTAGTGCTGGATTGCTTCGGGTTCGAGAGTTCACCATGGGTGAAATCAAGTACTTCGTCAATCAAAGCCACAAAAATTCGGTGAAAGGCATGACACCTTGCTTAGCATCCTCAATTGACATGTGTAGGTCAGTGGCAGCACTCAGGTCACCAAGATGACTATCGGCGAAGCTGAGACAAGGGGATCGTAGCAAACGAGATACTTGGCTACTTCCTTGTCCACATCAACCTCTTGTTAAGATCGATATCAACCCAAAATGCCCACGGTTCCGACAGTACATGGCGAACAAGATGGCACACTATGCTGCATATTGTTGGGATATGGAGATAGAAAATACGATAGATTAAACCGAGTGCATTGGTTGTGCGGATCGAGTGGCACTTGGTAAGGACTGGCCAGCCACTTGTTGTCAGACAAGCTCTGAAGGAGCCGATAGCGACCGAAAAGGAGGTACCAGAATCAACAAAAAGGTTTTCCAATCACATGCAAGCTGTCAACTAAAGTGGGATGGTTTGAATTAGTGTATAGCTGTGTATTACATTCATTCGTGAGCGTCATCAATGGGATGTGGCGATGTGGTGAGAATACTCCAAAAAGTGGATTACAGAGGATGTCCTGCTGATAGCTGATATCTTGAATGCCACGATATGATCTTAGTTTGCTGGAAGAAGTCCTTCATAGTGAATACCATACATTGCGAGAGCAGCCTGGTATGCTTCATATAAAATGGATTTGCCTAATACAAGATACTTAACCCCTATGGACCCAGACCCGTTGTTTCCCTGCAAACACCTGAGTATCTCATTGTTGAATAGGAACCCGGGCCGTGACCCGACACTTCGCTTTCTCTTTTTGTGCCACATTCGATCACTGTATTCGGGAATATCCAGTTCACTATTTAAATCCCGAAATCGTCGCCTGTTACTTCTTTCCTTCTTCCACCATGTAGCCATAGTGTATACATACCGTTAGTGTATTACTGCAGAGCGTACCATAATATAACAATACAGAATTTCGATTCCACTTCTCTCTTATGAAAACTGTTGAAGTGGCAATATTACACGCTGCTACCAATATCATATGAGTGATAGCTGAAATAACAGTCTGATGTCCATATGCCTTGAGGTTTGTGTATTCACGATTACTTTCCTTTCGTTTAATGATCTGATTCTGTTTGCAGGGGTACATTCACATAAATATTTGGAGGACTTTATTGGACGCCATTCCTCCCTTGTAACACAAACGTCTGCATGAATATTCTTCTCATCGCTTGCGCGCCAACCTACGGAAATACTGCACCAAAATTCTGAGAACTTGGTCAGTCATAATATCTCAATCTATGTCCTAATATTTACCTGGTTCAAAGGTTTTAGAACAACCTCATCCTCCCCCCACTTCATTGAAATAGAGTGGCAAATGTGACTGGTGCCCACTGGGAAAATGTCAAGATCCTGGCGGTAGGCAAAACACCACAGTGAAGCACCGAAGTCACTGTATGATTGGAAAGGATCCTGGCGTCCTCTCGCTAGAGGTAAGTTACGCCGTACTGCGAAGTAATATTTCTGGTCCTGATTTTCGTCCCCTGTGGAGAAAACATGCTCGATCACTCCAGGCACAAATTCTTGGGGCTCGTGCTGGAAGAACATGCCTGAGTCACGATTTGACCAGGAGTGACTGCAGTACTGCCTGCCTGAAATATCCAATCGTTTGTAGAGTGTAATGGAGGCGCCTTCAGAGTCAGGGCGATCTTGACATAGGTGAGCTTGAGTTGCTTTCCATGCTTTTAGGAGATCATCAGGAATGGGGGTCTTGAGGACATGGATGTCCTGGTGAGAACCACCATCATGTCCTCCTGCAGACAGGATATCCATTTCAGTGTGGATATTGCCTCCTGTGAATGGGTCACAATATTGACCTAAAATTGTTGCAGCCTCATTGAGAATGGCAGGTCCTGTAGGATCATGCACCATGGCTTTAATGTTTGCGGCTGCGCAAAACGTCTCCAGCATTGTCTTCTCTAGTTCTCCTGTTACACCATTCATACTCTTCTTTTTGTATTTTTGTGTATAGCTCGCTCACCTATCTTGTAGTTGGTGTTTGTTTTTTGGAGCGCACCGATGATCCTCTCAAATGGAAACATCCACCAGCCATGCATAGGACCATACCTCAAGAGGAACTCGCGAATGTGAAGAGTGGCGTGATGATTTGGGTGCCAAGAATGATGCGGAAATATTCCTTTGACGCACTCGAGGTATGCCTTCATATATCTAGTGTATTGCTGAGCGTGATGTGGTGATGTTACATGTGAAGTTCCCCAACGGATTGCAATCGCAAGCAGCATTGTGCTGTGAACCAACTTCTGCCATTGAGATTTGCGATCGTCATTGGAGCCATTGGCTGTATGTTCGGATCCCCATAATTGCATAAGGGCCGCTGGTAAGTCAAATTCGATTGACGATTTCCACTGTTCCGCCTTGAGCTTGCCGTGTTCTGCATCCCCTAGGTTTTTTGGCGGGCCACGGTGCCATGATGGCCTCTGAACATTTCCCAACCTTTCCTGGATAGCATTTATTTCGTTGTCGGACAATACTTCCGATCCCTTTGGTCCATCTTTTGCTAATTTCTTTTGTGCAGCATATTCCTGTACCAATTCATCAGCGATAAATGCCTGATCGTAACCACCCAGTTGACACTCTCCAAAATCAACATCCATAGGGGCACATTCGGGGAGTGCATACTTTGTACACTTTCAGTGAGTAATTTTTTCACCGCTTGAACTATGAACTTACTAGCAGCGCCTCGACCATTTCTTTTTTCCTAGGGCGCGGTGTATCCGGTAAGACCACGCCATATTCTTGAACCAGTGCTTCTAGCACGTCTACATGGAGACGGGTCATGGCGGACATGGTAGGGTGCAAAATCAAAGTATCTCTGCCCTTCTGTAAGTCCTTCAAATCAACGTGTCTTTGCTGGCCCTTCCTTAGCTCCTTGCTCGCTTGCTTGTCTATTACAATTAAACCTCTGAAGTGGTGTTGAACTAATCCCAAGAATAGGTTGTGCATGCCATTGATCATGATGAACCTCGTCGGATCCCAGTATGGCAGCCGCAAAAGCTCCGACCATCTCACCCCATGTTGTTTGAATATCTTGTCGCGCTCCACCTTTGTTTCTGCATTTTTCCACTCTTCTGCCGCTGCTTTATGTTCCCCAAGTGTACGTCGTCTCCATTTTTCCCAGTCAAAGTCTGCAATATCTGACTTCAGGAGCCAACACAGCCCACACATTTGATTTGCGGTTGGACCTGCACGGCCTGCCAGTTTGCGTGCAGCTGGCAAATCATTGACTGCGACTGCAATGACAGATCGGGAGAGCCTACCAGCAGTGTGGTTTATTGTCTTGGTGAACCAGATCCCGTCTTTCCAGGATGGTAGGAAGAAGTCAACTACCGGCCGAAGGAAGTGATTAATCTCATCGAGAGCTGGTTCTCTGGGACCTGGGATGATGCCGACCAGGTACATGTTTTCTGCTTTGTACTGGAGGCTCGGAGGAAGATTCAGGAGTCCCATTGCGATCGATCCAACGGACTTTTTCTTGCCTGAGGTTTTATTCCCATAGGGGTTGAACCAATCTACCGAGAGACTCCATGCTAACCTGAGATCAGTTCTCTTCAAACCATCCATGAATGGTTTCCCATCAGGACCGAGTATCTCTCCCATCGCTGTGCCATCCTTAATGTCCCATATCTGTAGATCATCATTGAGCATCGTTCCTCGGTCCATGGCTTCTTCCATGCCAGGACGGCTCAGTAGACCGGCCAGGAAGGAGTTGAAGTCTTGCACAACGTAGGGTCGTACAGGTATGTATGATGTTTGACCGCTCTCCTTCGTACGTTTCACCAGCAATTGCCCACATGGCTTGCTTCCTCGGTACTTCTTGTAGGAACAGCGTTCGGGGTAACATGACTTCTTTCTTAGGGCTGGCGACTTCTTCCCTACAGTCGGCGGGTATGTGCATGAGCATCTAGCACAGGTGGCAAATGTCTTGGTAATGGCTTCCAGGTCGAACTTCTTTCACACAGAATGGATATCACGAGGGATCCATCCCTCTGACCCATGTCCTTCTGGAGCATTACCAAGCATAGTCTTGAGGAGAAGATTCAAGAGTCCAAGAGCTGCATTACACCATGGCCGGGTAACATGGCCCAAGATATTCAATACTAGCGCGATGAACATAGCCAGGAGTAAGGCAGGTTTGGCGTTGTTAAATCTTCTTAAGTGGTGATCTGAATACTGATTCAGTGTGTTCTTTATAAGTATATGTACTTCCTCACCTGTTTCAACAGCCTCCGATGCATTGTCCTTTGGATTTGGATCCTGTTTCGTCCTGCGAGCAATTACACACATAATACTCTCTGCTGCCTCTTTGGTGTCCTGCAACAACTGGAGCTGTGCATGGTGGAATTGCTCATTACAAGCATCGGTTTCTACATCCATATTCATAACTTTCCCCAATGTTTTCTCTAACCATGTATGTCCTTCTGAGAGCGTCGCCAGTGCTTGCTCATCCCTAATTGAATCCAGCGTGTTTATGACATCCGTCACTGTGCGGACATGACGGTGGGCTTCATGGTCGAGGAGATAGAGTGTACAATAGTCTTTCCATGCTTGATCTTCATGCTGAGCTGAAGGCTCTCTATCATCGATGACCTGGTTTGTAACCCTCATCCATGACATGCCCAAGGTGACGCTCTCTACATAGGTATCATTTTTTACTGTTACCTTGTCTTCCAAGGTTATCCTGAAGATTTCCCTGGCAAGATCTTCATCATCTGCCATTGGTAGCTTTGATGTGCTGATTTCGTTGTGCCAGTTGGGACTTAGTTCTGCCACTCTCTTACCCTGCAATGAGGAGGGAGGAAACCAATCATTTCCAGACACCTTTTTGTAGTGAATGCTGGCACTGAACAATCTTCATTGTGATCGTCATTCATGTATATCTACAGTTGTCGCATTGCCATATCTTCTTTGATATTCCTTGTATATAGTTAGCACAGTGCAGTGCTCTTGTATTCTGTTGGTGTTGGAGTGTTGTTCGCTCATGCCCTTTGTATTTGTTTACCTCCCTCTATCACCGTCTGTATCTAAGGTGACAGCTTCTATTGTGAAATAGACTGGATTGGGATCAGGGGCTTAAATTATTGTTTGACTTCATCAACCCGACCCACTGACATAAATAGTGCCATCAAATTGAGTGCATAACTGGCACTCGTCTAACTTCGGATCCCATGCCCAAAGTTTGCTCGCACTGGCGATATGCTCGTCATTTCGTGCCTCTCACCATGCATTGCAATTTCCCCCCAGAACGCGCAATGAGCCCTCCTCCGATAACACAGCACAAAGTTTTTCAGCGAGAGGTCAATTCAATCGCTGTCGCACAATTGGACTTACTGCCCAGTTCTCTTATACCTTCCTTACCCGCTAAAATCCCGAAGCCTCCAGGCAAAGTAAGCCGTCTTAAACGAGGGGGCTACAACTTGCAAGAGACATTAGGCTGGTCTCCATTGGAGTATGAGGAAGTCCGTGTGCGTACATGCTATTGTAGGGTTTTGCCGAGCAGCTGATATCAACCTGCAGAGCTTTGTCATACATCTGGCTCGTGAGCACCTCAGTGTGAAGAAGACTTGGAAGTCACAATTGTCCCAAAATTTAAAGTTGGTTTTTCAGGAGGTGAATGCTGGCATCGGTCTTTGTTTTGAAATGATACTAACTTGCCCAGGCCAAGAAACGCTATCCAATTCTCAATGACTATGACGGAGATTGGGTGGTGTCAGATGTCTTGCGGGTTTTTCTAAAAAATAGTAGTACTTGCACAAGCTAAAGAATAGTGAATTGGATTGGGTGGTATAAAATTGTCTTACAGGTATTTTTAAAAAATAGTGGTACTTATGCAAACTAAAAAATAGAAAATAACACTCACTGAGGGGCTGTTGAACTTGCTCGAAGTTTATCCACTCAGGCTGCTTTGGGTATTTCTGGTGGAGTCCAATTCTTCCACTCACTACTTGAGCCTTGAAACCTTGTTTCGTAGCTTTCTGATTATCTCATATCATCTTAGTTGCATAGTAGTATGAAAATGTTACATATAGATGTTGGTAATGTTGTTGTCTTAACAACTGTAATTGTAGTCGTTGTATCCCCCTATTTCTAAGGGTGACGAAAAATCAGTACAATGTATTTGAATTTAGGCATACTGCTTACTGTCTCAATACAGGTTGATGACTCTGCATCCTGTGAGTAATGTAATTCTTACTGTTGCCCTCACTGTTCTAAAGCAGAGCGATGTTCATGCACTTCAGGGCCCATGGTTGAATATTGTTTACACCTTCTTGATGGCCTTCTCTCTCTCATCTCCTTCCTCTGTCTTTCTATGCGTCTCTCGGCTGGAGTTGCTAGTATATCAACTGGATTGCCGTGACGCACTGAGATACTGTGGGTTGATATGTTCAGTTGAAGCATTTCATCTGAAGTCGGGTGCTTTGATGGATGAGGTCAGTTGAAGCATTTTGTCTGAAGTCAGGTGCTTTGAGAGATTCAGTAGAGATGTTACAGGTAAATGCATCTATACTACGATGTCGAAAGTCCAGCTTTTTTCAACCTCAACTGTCTCTCCTGCATGTTCCTCAGCCGCCTTTCCTCCATCTCCTTCTCATTTCTGGCTGGGGGTTCCACAATCACCACCTCATCTTCCTCATCTTCATCTGCAGCCCTCTCCTTTCCTGTGTGCGTTGGTTTTTTTTGCCTCTGTTGGGCGCTTGAACTGCTGTCATCACTCCGACTTTCCTGACTCTTCGTGGTGCGCCGTCGATAGGCTGGTTTGGTTCGGTTTGGAGTTGGGGTTGTGTCATTGTAAGAGACAAGGATTGTAAGTCAAGTACTAATGTGATGGTTGGAGGAAGAAGGAGGAGAAAGACTAAGACATGCACATCTGTGAGTATTTGTAGTGAACTAGATACTGTGGTCGATATTTTGTAATCCTACTTAGGTTACACTATTGAATTGGGAAACGGTCCACCTGTTAAATTGAGTGAACCTCTCAGAGGGGTACTCAGAGGGCCACTCGTACATATATTAGACATATCTACAAATTGTAAAACAAATTTGTCATACTGACAGATTATAATTAATTTTTTAATTTGTTTTCGGGCTTATCAGTCGGGCAGACCCTAAGTCTGATATGTGACTTGATCCTGCATATGGCCTTGAAAATGTCACGTGAAATATGCATGAACAATTGTAACCTTAGATGTGTCTTAATATTTCTAATTGAATTTTAGAAATGGGGTTAATATTCGAGGTATGCAGATTATGGAACAAATTCCCTCTGCTTTTGCCAAATTCACTCTGAATTTAATCAATAGAGTTTGATCCTTATGCACATTTGTGATTTTATCCAGAAACTGTCCATCATTCGCACAACAGTCAAATGGGTTGAAATATGCACGATTTTTCTCAGGATATACATCACATTTGTTTACAGGACTTTTCCGGCTGTGTCTCAGGTGTGATTGACTCCTATCAGAGTGGCGTGGAGTACTTAGCCAATTGTTCAAGTCGTTATGTAATTGATTCGTCATGCTCATTGTGTAATGGGCCGCGATAATATTTGATGCCGAACCTGGCATCAACAGTGCGGCGATGGTCTGAAGGTACAAAATATACTAGTCCTCGGTTTCCGTATTAAGAGATTGTTGATATTATAACCTGCTAAGGTTGACAACGTTGAAGGCCGACGCAAAGAGGATCCCAAATCACAGTCAACGCAACGACATCAATGTTACTAATTTACATAATGGACCCTTCCACAGAACGCAGCAATGCTTCCTTGCAATTGTGGTGACTTGGCGGCAAGGTTACCTCATGACAGATGGGCCGGCCCGCGTGTCACGTAGAAAATCCTCGAACATCAATTATGAGCAGCCGCAGCCTGTGCCAGCCCTCTATTCTCGAACCCAAATCACATCTCGTCATTATGATGGTGGTCGACCTCACTAGGAGAGACCGTCATCAATTGAACCTCCCAACTCCTCCTCGTCAGACATTGTCTTTGTAAGGCAAACATCTGTCATGCCTGCTCGTCGCAGATTGGCCTCTGTCGGATGCTGCAGAAAGTTCGGTGATCTGTCAAGGTCTACCGCCAAATATAATCCCGCTGCTGCTGTCCGGGGTAGCCAAAGCACTGCCGATCTAAAATTCACAGTAAATTATCGAATTTTCATAGCCCCTTGAAATGAGCGGTGTATAACGCACTTGGGACTTGCCAACTAGTATTCGACCACTTGAATTAATTCATTTCCCATTGTGTGGATGGCTGTGATATGGACGTGGAACTCAGTAGACTGTTGGTTTGCATGTCGACCACTCCATCTGTAGTCATATAGTCATGATTGCAGGCGTATATACAGTAAGCAACAAAACTGTTGCAATGTTTGCATCATTTTGATTGTTCTGTCTGTATCATTGTAGGATTCGCTGCTATTAACATGTGGATGAGGGCAATATTGTAGCCCTACATCCAGGCTACAATAGTCGTACCACACATAAGGTGTGAAACAATTTCCATAAAGAGATACAAGTGATTTACTACAGGGTATGCATTGCAACGGTTTTGTTGCTGATGATTCTAGATATCAACATTGTCAATTATTAGTAGGTAGTGTATCCTCCCTTTGCTTTAATCACTGCCTCAACCCTCCTTGGCATGCTTTCTATAAGATTCTGACATGTGGCTGCATCAATCTTCTCCCATTCCCTCTCTATGCGCTCCCAAAGTTCTGTTATCCCACTTGGTGGATTGGGGTACTCTGCAAGCATCCTCTTCAAGATAAACCATAGATGTTCAATTGGATTGAGGTCAGGAGACTGTGCAGGCCATACCATGACCTCATATCCATGATCCTCAAACCACTTTTTGGCCTTCCTACTGGTATGCTTGGGGTCATTGTCTTGCTGGAAGACAATGTCTTCAGGAGACTTGTCAAAATAGTTGAGGGTTTGTTGAAGTTCATCCTCCAAAATGCTAGTATAAAGGTCAGCATCCATCTTACCATCAATCTTGCAGGCCAGCCCTACACCCTCCCAAGTCATACAGCCCCACATCATTACTGAACCTCCTCCAAACTTTACTGTTCCCTCTACTAGCCTATCACTGAGGCCCTCTCCTGCCCTTTTCCAAACCCACTTCCTTCCATCTGACCCCAAACGATTAATTTTAGTCTCATCTGACCATATGACTCTTTTCCAGTCATCCACAGTCCAGTGCTGGTGACTCATAGCAAAGTCTAGTCTTGCTGTTCTATGACGCTTGGAGAGGAGAGGGCGTTTTTGCTTGACTACAGCCTTCATCCCAGATTTCTTCAAGTAACAATGTGTTGTCTGAGAGGACACAGGCTGGTTCTTGATGTCCTGAAGTGCTCTTGTGACTTGAGTGGCATTTTCAGCCTTGCCAGTACTGATTAACCGAATAGCGTGTTGAACATCAGAGGAGGAAAGGATAGAAGGACGACCACCAGAGGACTTTTGAAGGTCAGGACGAAGTTTAGAGCGAATTCTGCTGATGGTACTATGGTGTACACCAGTAGCATGTGAGATCTCCCTTGTAGATTGGTTTAAATCAAGGTGAAAGAGGATTTGATTGGTTGTTTCAGCAGAGAGGGATTTCATGGTGATGAATGTTGAGAAAGTTCAACGTTTGGCTTTGTTTATATCATGTTGATCATTTTACATGTCACATGACATTATAAGACACATTATATAACATAACTGATGTCTATTGATAGGATTTTCATATTATAAATTATCAGCAACAAAACCGTTGCAATGCATACCCTGTAGTAAATCACTTGTATTTATTTATGGAAATTGTTTCACACCTTACTTGTGGTATGACTATTGTAGCCTGGATGTAGGGCTACAATATTGCCCTCATCCACATGTTAATAGCAGTAAGTCCCGCAATGATACAGACAGAACAATCAAAATGATACAAACATTGCAACAGTTTTGTTGCTTACTGTACACAAGAAATTCTCATTTGTCATGCAATGGAACACTTGACTCAAGATCGAGTGATTGCCTCGAGCATGAATATCAACCCAACCAAATTATGAATATTGACACAAACCTATATACTCCTAGAGTTTGTGTTGAAACGTTGAAGGTAATTATACACCGTAAAGTATCAACATGATCAACCTGAGAATTGATTGACCCTAAAGGTCCTTGACTTGCTCCTCAAGCCAGTTCCATAGCTCTGAAGCCTGCTGTGGATCCTGTGCGTCTGGGTGTGGGTTCCCAATGCGCGGCCATGGAACAAGGTACTGTTCAGGATATAAGTTCGAGTTCAGTCAAGAGAGAAGGGGACTAACCTTTCCATTAAGATTCGCTCCTTCTGCAGTGGTTCCAGCATATAACTGTGTGAGTGCTCAAATGATACATCATGGAAAATCAATGCTCTACAAATATTGAACGATTAGCTTCTGGAAGGTTGAGTGACGCGTGATAACATACGGCTATCATTTTGCTAATGGGGTCAAAATAACGGCCAAGCTCTGTCTTGATACCACCAGGGTTGAGTGCTGTCGAGACTATACCCTGGTCACCATATCGTCTAGCTACCTCAGCTGCAAATAAGATGTTGCCCTTTTCATACCGGAGTTTAGGAAAGGAGTTATATGATGGAGACAAAACTTGCCAATTTGCTTTGGCATAGAGACTCATGGCGGTCTTCTTTGCCTGCAGGAGAGTCCTTGAACGTGTTGTAGTCTAGACTACTGAACCAGTGGCCGTTAGAAGACGTGTTCACAATGCGTGCAGCTCCGTCAGGTGACTGCGAGGCACCCCGCTAGAAGTGCAGGCATAACAATTTTCATGAAGTAGAAGTGACCAAGGACATTTGTGCCAAATTGCAGGTCATAACCATCGTCCGTCAACATCTCCATAGGAGGAGTCATTACCCCACTGAGCGACATGTGAGCGGACGATGAGACGACAAGTTGGGCAACACTCACGCGTTGTTGAATAGGACATCCAGGACGGGTTCTCTCCTAAAGGAAAGTGTCAACTATCTTGTTGCTCAACAAATGTAATGCAAGCATACCGCAGAAACTCTTCTCAGAAGCCTTGATAGACTTCAGGTTTGCCAAGTTGAGCTGCAAGAAACACACTTCTTTTCCTGTGCTCTCCTTTAGGTCACGAATAGCATCTTCACCCTTGGTCTTGTCGCGACAAGCAATGTAAACCTTGGTGTTTTTTGTGAGGAGAACCTAACAATAACAACGTCAGCATTGGGCAAACACGATA